>BSBM01001489.1:0-530000 GCA_027924585.1 Larix kaempferi | reverse complement strand
CGCGCACGTTTTGTGTGTCCAAAATGCGTGTGCATTTCGCATCAAAATGCGCGCCAATCAAAATATTTGAATTTAAATAGAATGCACGTGCATTCTGGAGCACCTAATCATCCCCTCCTCCCGCTCCCCGTGTCAGCCACAGTCCTATGTGGTTGGTTCGGACATACCAAACCTGTGCTATGGATTTACTGAACCATAGCTAATTAGGCATTTCCACCATTTTTCTTAATATGCCTGTTTTTCACCGCTCTTTATAGCATGACATACATGACCATTATTAATGAAATTTTAGGCATAGATAGCATTTTTTATCAGATTCCAAATATGTAATTTTTTTAAACAATATTGAGATTTTCGATTTGTTTCCTATTTTTTTTGTGTCATCACTCCTTAAGTCAAAAAACATGTTGTTAGTGTTTATTCCGTAACTTTTTCATTTCAGAACTATTTTAAAAAAATATATATGTTGCACTAGTACACACCAACCTATACATGCTATAAAAAACCCAAGTCGAAATGACTGCATTAAGACCTTCAAAGGCTGCACCCACATTTGATGTACCGTTCTCAAGGTTTGATCACTAACATAATTAAAAAGAAAATTAAAAATTAAACATTTAATTTTGGAAAAATAGTGCTACGGGTTCTATACATGTCTACCGATTTTTGTATCCCAAAACCATCATTTATGCACTGAAAGGCTGCACCCACAAAAACATATACCTTATCATTTGCAAAAAAAATAAAAAATGTCTGTTAAAAAAAAATGAAATTTGACATAGTTATGTAAATTTTCAATACTTAAATCTTATATATTCAGAAACATGACTCAATTAATTAAAATTAAAGCGTATATATACATATCAAATTAAAGTAATTATTTCTTTTTTTCATAGTATATTTTAATCCTTATATATAATTCTTCTATTAATATTATACAACTAAAATAATGTAAATAATAAATATTTATATTAATAATAGTAGTAATAACCATTCCTTTAATGAAATAATATTCATTTTTTTTTTACATACAGAAGAATAATGTTATTATTAAAAAAAAAATTATAATAATATAAACCATTACTAATAACTATACTAATTATAATTGAAATAATTTAATAAAAAATATTTTAATATTATATATTTATTTATTTAATAAAATATTTTAATATTATATATTTATTTATTTAATAATAATATTATTATAAAAGAAAAGAGTATATAATATAAACTATTTCTAATAATATAATATTCTAATTATAATAATTTGATAAAATTATTTTAATATTACATATTTATTTATTTAATATAAGATTAAAGTCATTCTTTTTTTCCCTTTTATTTTTATAGAATTATATTCATTCTATTTTTAAACAAAAAATATATATAATAAATTCTAAAAAAAATTAATATAATAATATACCATTACTAATAATAATAAGATACAATATAAAAATATATAATAATAGTATTCAACTAAAAGAATAATAAAGGTTTATATCAATAATAATAATAACCATCCTTTATCCATAGTTGACTTCAAGGTTGAATTTAATCCATGGTTGATTTCTAAGCAAGGGTAACCTCAATCCATAGTTGACTTTTAAGCAAAGTTGACTTCAATTAAAGGTTGAGTTGAATCCATAGTTGAGTTTTAAGCAAGATTGACTTCAATCCATGTTTCAATTCATAATTGACTTCAATACAAGGCTGACTTCAATTGAAGGTTTGATAATTTCAATTCATAGTTGACTTTTAAGTAAGGTAACTTTCAAGCAAGTTGACTTCAATCTAAGGTTGAACTCAATATATAGTTGACTTTTAAGCAATGTAAGCTTTTAATCATGGTTGACTTCAATCCATGGTTGATTTCAATCCATAGTTGACTATGGTTGACTATAGTTAATGTAGTTTGGTCATAATTGACTATTGGTTGACCATGGTGGAATATGGTTTACTATGGTTTACAATGGTTGACCAGGGTTATCTATGGTTAACTTCGGTTGACCATGATTGGCTATGGTTGACTATGGTGTACTTTGTATGACTGATATTGGTTGACTAATTAACAATGGTTGACTTTGGTTGACCATGGTTGATAATGTTCAACTATGGTTGACCATAATTGACTTTGGTTTACTATGCTTGACCATGATTGACTATGGTTAACTTTACTAAACTATGGTCAAGAATTTGGTTAACTAATTGACTATGGTTGACTTTGTTTGGCTGCATTTGACTATGGTTGGCATTGTTTGTTGACTTTTTTTGGCTGCATTTGACTATGGTTGGCATTGTTTGACTATGGTTGACTTTCGTTGAGTAATATGGTTGTAACATACCCAAATATCCAAGTCAATATTTTAGTGAATTTTCAAAACTTTTCACAATGATTACTTAAAATGTAAAGTACTATTCATCATTCTATAAGTATCATTTGCATTTATTAACTCCTTAAGAATCTCTACTTTTTACAACCCATGCATTAACACGAAACAAGTTCTCATATGGAAACTCTATGACATTAAGGATCTCCATAACTTATAATGAAATCCAAAGGTCCACCATCCTTGCATCAACCAACTGTCGATTAGTTATTCATAAAAGAAATATTAAGCATGCATAATTATTCATTACAATCAATCCTACAACCAATACTCTTATAAACCTTGCTTACTTATGCAAAGGTCTTAGTAAATAATTCCAACACTTAACAATTCAATTACCATGTTAATTAACATCTATACAACTTCTTCTATCTCATATTCGATATCACTAACTTACCTTGAACATCTTCATGAAATCACTCACCAATTTAGATCACAATTATCAAGTAGAATAAAACATATAAGATGCAAATACGAGAGAGACCAATATACGTGGTTCACCCAAATATATGGGCTACGTCACAAAGAAAATGTCACATTTTATTTATCAAACTAGAGGGGGTACATTATGCAATCACCGTGGTTGCAATATTTACTTTCCACTTTCTCAAATCTCTCTTCTAGAGAGCATATTCAAAATAGAGGTTATCCCCTTTTTTGGGCTTCTTCCAAAGCCTAACATTCAAACTGTAAACATGGACACTAACCAAAGGTTGCGCCATTGATGACCCATTCAGCCTATATAATTATCAGCGTATATTAACTACCTCTAACCACTATATAAGGCCATGCCCTTACCAACTCACCTCAACATTCACTAAAATATTTAAGCACAAGCTATATGAGTCTCGGGTGTTTCCCTCATGGACTCTACCATTAATATAATTGATTTATAAAACATAAAAATAATAACTTCACTCTCAGGTAGAGGAGTATACAAACTTGTAACTCTGTGTAAGCATATATATATATATATATATAGGGAGTGTTCATACAACCGAATAGCTCTGTTTAATATGCAGAGATCCTAACTAGGATTCAAAAAACGTTTCCGTGCATCATACAGAGATCCTAAATGGGAATTCAAATCGATCCCATGATAAAAATGCATAGCGTAAATAAACACAGGAATATGTAAACAGATGATAAATCGATCCCATGACTAAAATGCAGAACGCATTCAACACAGGAAAGTGACAGGGTTCAAATTATGAGCTGCGATCTATAGGAATACATGATAGCAGAGGTTATACAAACATAATAACTGAGAGTAGTAGAGATCAATGCACTTACTAATATTTAACTGATCATAATAACTAAAACTAACAGATATCAATGCATCTATTAAGATGGGATCACGCTGGTATAAAATTAATAGCTGAAACAGAGATCAAATGCACCTATTAAAATGGGATCACACTGGTATAAACTTAATAACTGAAAAACTAGGGATCAATGCCCTCACCAAAAGTGTGATACAGGATAAATGCAACTAATCGGGATTTAAAATTCTGTGTTTTCCTTTCCAGGCATTCTATAAAAACGTACTTGGAGATATCCCAAAACATATATATTACATAGCTAAATAAAGAATCAAACAGAAAGTGATCTCAGGGCTCCAACTCTCACGTTGTCCCTTATCTATTGTGTGTGTATAGCAACATCTCCAAATGGAATCACATTATATAGTAGATAACAAAAATGTAACAGGGTTCAAACTCTTCCGAGATGACCCTTCTCTAATGTGTGTGTGCAACAACCTCTCAATGGGATCACATTATATAATAATATTATATAAACATAAATTGTTACAATGATCAATCTTATTACAAGCTATCCATTCCCTTTCCTTCTACGAAACTCATGGAAGAGATATCATATATATATAAATATATAACAAGAAAGATACACATGGATATTCCCTATCGCATTCTACCAAATCGTTTTTCTACAGAGATACCACATATATAAAAATATATAACAAGAAATCTACACAGGGATATTCCCTATCACATTCTACCAAATCATTTTTTTTGCAGATATATATATATATATATATATATATATATAACAAGAAAACAATCAGAAAACTAACACAATCTGGGATCATGCTTCCCCTGAGCTATCCCTTCCCAATGCAGTTTATCAAATAAAACCATTCACCGTCCCCCCAACACTACCATTGCAAACAACAAGAATATCCATATGCAGAGTATTATAAAGCTCCCTCCCAGCATCCTCATATAACAACTATACAAATATAAGAATTCAATAGACAATGGAATCAAGCTCCTTCAGAGCTACCCCTTCCCATTCCATGCAAGCCAAAGACAATTTAAACCGCGCGGAAAACATACAAGCCCCCAGAGACAAAAGGATTCAGATGCTAAAACCAAAAGAAAAAGGTCCCCCTCATGGAATGCAACCATCCAATTTATGCTTTCTGCATTCCTGCTTACCTTGGGAGGTCCGCCAATTTAGAGAGGATCTTCAGCCACTTGGAGATCGAAACTTCATCAAAGACTGCCAAGTGGTGGCTTACAAGGTTTCTCTCGTGATGGCTCGACATTCCCCAAAATCCGGTTTGATTGGCTAGTAGTATGTTAACAATGATACTAGCCTTTGTCGAGTAAGAGTTTATATATGTAGCAAAGTAATGCTCAACTAAATTCTTTCATAAGTTTTGTGAATAACTTTAATATATATTACAGTAATGCTTGGCTTTATTTTAAGGCCATTCTTTCT
Source organism: Larix kaempferi (assembly GCA_027924585.1). NCBI lineage: Eukaryota > Viridiplantae > Streptophyta > Pinopsida > Pinales > Pinaceae > Larix > Larix kaempferi. Next base: position 524,868 of record BSBM01001489.1, on the reverse strand, counting down.
TTAATAGACATAACATTAACATGTATTAAGAAAGATGTTTGTCGATCTCTTTCAAATATGTATATAGCTTTAGGATATGAGGATTAATGCTCCAAGGAAAAAATGAGGATTAATGCTAATCCCTTTATTTTAACTTCAAAGGTTATTTCACCTTAATCCATTTCAATAATAATTTGACTATTATAATAACTATAATATTTGTTAATATATATATATATATATATATATATATATATATATATTATCTAAGAAGTAATTATTCCTTCTTTCAAGGTTGAAGGAAACCTTTAGCTCTCGTAAGTTACTTGTTTCCTTGCCGAGGATAGAAATATCTCTTATCTTACATATTATTATTTAGGGAATACTATCTTCATACTTAAAAGATAAGTCCTATTACTTACTAGGAAATTTGAGGTGAGTTAGTACTTCCTTCGACAATCCTACTTGGATGGACCATTAACTTAGGACAACATAACTAAAACGCTCACTTTTATTCAAGTTCCTACTAGCACCAAGATGACATTTGTCATCAATGTCTTAGATTTTCATGGCTTCCTAGCCAGACGACCCCTATCCCCTAGTGGGTTCATTGCCCCATCGCTAATTTGCATCATTCCCTCAGTCTCTTAAGTCTAACATTCACAAGTATAACTTAAAAAAGTAAATAACATCACAAACAACGTTTACTAGTGGGGCCTTGGCCTTGAGCTCCTCACCAGAAACAAGTACAATATACAATTACATTTACAAAACAATAGGGGTATAAAAGAGGGATATTACACCCTTCCCCCCTTAAGAATAACACCATCCTAGGTGTTCATACTTTTCAATAGTTTGTATTCCATTATCGAGTCATCTTTTGTTCGTTTAGTCATCTCTGTTTGATCATCTTCAAACTTTCACAATTCCCGCAAGCTATTATCGCTCATAACCTGCACTTTTGTACAACAAAAACGGGTCTCCCAAAATTGTTCAGAAAAATATATCATTAATTCATAATCCATACTCAAAACATAAACAATGATTCCTTTTTGCAACATAACATTTTCTATTCATGGAACATCTTCTAGCTTTTGTTTGTGCTTTTATCATCATAAGAAAACATAATACATTATTATTTTTCAATAAAACTCAAAAGAATTCATAAGTACTCCAGATTTACTTACCTTTTGGTGGATGTCTTTCACCTCCAATACTTGAACACTTTAACTAGTCCTTAACTTGAGGTAGACATCTCCTTCATTCACAGGTTAGCATCATTTATTTCAAATAATTTTAAGCAATAAACTTTAAAAATTCATCATTCATCCTCACCCTTGAGGGAATTTTGTCTACTCAAGTTTCATTTGTATTCATTACATTCATACATTAGGAAATTCAACGACCTAGTTACTTGGCAATTCTTTAATATGTGTTTTATTGTTACATCATGAAGATGAAAAAATTTCAACAACACTTTGTTGAACACCAAACTCTCCCTTGAGTTTGGAACTTCAGTAACCCTCTGTTGAACACAGAACTCTCTCTCGAGTTTTGTCACCAATTATCGTGTGGTGTTATGGGCTAAAATTTTGAGATTACTCTCCTTTTGATTGCTAGTCAAAATTTTTCTTCTCAAAAACATCAAACAATGTCCTGTCTTCCAAATGTTAAATTTTGTGCCTAGGTCTTGCCATTGATATCACAAACTCTTTCACAATTCCCCTCAAGCCTCCTTGCTTGAGTCCAGGAATTTCTTTTCCACTCAGCCTCATGCTTGAGTCCAGGAAAAGTTCTTTTAGCAAAGTAGAGCTGGATCATCAATTTTGCCACTTGGTGTTTTCCTTTCCACTTAGCCTCCTACTTGAGTCCAGGAAAATTTCTCTTCCCCTCAAGCCCTCTCGCTTGAGTCCAGGAAAACTTATTAATAATGATCATATTATTATTTTTAATATTTATTTGGTCTGTGTTTACTGTCAATCACAACATTTGACTATTTGCAACACACAGACTTGGAACTTATTGTAACTTCATTGCCATTGCCAAGTTCTTAGAATCACATACAACTTCATAGTTAGTTGTGATATAACCTCATCAATCTATAAACCATAGGTTCACCTATTTACTTCATCACATTCCAGGAATTTTTAATGATTTATACATTTGATAATATAAATCTATCATCAATCGTGGTTCATACAACCCTGTAATCTACAATATAATAAGATGTAAAAACAATTCATCACTCACTCTTCAGAGGTTTAACTCAATTCTTTATACAAGTGGATTTATAATCAACATTCCACTATGATCATGACATCGGTCATAATCATGGTAAAATCTTGCAATGTTAGTACATCACATAAATAACATAATCTACCATTAATTCATGGTTAATACAATTTGTAATCCGAAAAATATAATAAGATGTAAAAATAAATCATCACTCACTCTTGAGCGTGTTGGGCATGGACCAAGTGGAGCAATTTTGTGGTGTGAGGTTCCAACACAACAGTTTTCATTAGAAAGAGGTACAAGTGAAGCGAGGTCCAGCAATGACCTATTTTGGGTAAATAACTCCACAAATCCTGGGAATAGGGTAAGGAGCGCCGCAGACTCGGAGGAAAGGGACCTATCGCCTTAGTTAAGACAAATTACTAAGAACAGCCAGGGTAGTTGAGGTAGTTATGAAAAAAATGACGGACTGACAGTGACATGAGAAGTGGAGCGGCTGAAAGGGACATGTTAGTATGAATTCAGAGCCGCGCAGTTAGAACTACGGCTGTCAGAAGGGCGTCAGAGCCAGAAGTGGTGCAAAAGAACAAACGAAGTCAAGTGAAGTAGCTATCAAAGTTATGACAAGCCTGGTTAGCGGGGTGACCACGCCATTTTTGGGGGGTTTTGGGTACTATAGGGTTTTTGGCCCATAATGGTTGTAAAGATGTGACCCTCGGGTACGATCTATAAAAAGGGAAATTTTGTAAGGGAAGGGTTGGTATTTTGGGGGTTTTGATGAAAGACTAAGTATTGTAAGAGAAAGAAGAGAGGAAGAGGCTCTGAAGCTGTGTGCGCAGAGACCCACTGTAGAGAGAAGAGTCTACAACTGTGTACGTAGAATGGAACTATTGACCCTTCCCATTAATATAAACAACATTTCCCATGGACGTAGCTCCCATCCTGGGGTTGAACCACGTAAATAAGTGTGTTGTGTGAATGCATCAGTGAGACTGTTTATGGTTATGTTTATGTTTATTTTTATGCATGTTCCTGCTTTTATATGTATTTTCACATGAATGGTCAATGAGAATAATATGTTAAGTATCGAACACATATATTTGAATGCACAAGTAATTCTGAGTACGTTGAATGTGTAGTTTCACAAGTGACACTAATCCAGCGGATCCTGTAGAGTGTAAAACTATCCCTCAGCGTGGTCCCGAAGTGCGTTGTTGCATTGCATTGTGTAGTTTCCCGTGAGTGCAGTCCCAGAGTGCGTTGTAGTACCAGAAGTGGATGCAAAGTAGTTGTGACTTTGCTCAGCAAACCAGTTTAATAGTTGCACATCACCTAGTTGTAGAAACATGCTTCTGCAGGCACCCCATAACTTCACCTCGGGTGACACCTCAGTCTATTCACACATTGTTGCTGAAAGGGCCGATGAAGAAGGGTTTTGTTGGACCAATAACTGCGTCGAATCTGGGTCTGATATAAGTAACAAGAGATAGAAGAAGTGAGGAGCCAACAAATGGTTCCATTACTGGGACTGAACTGGTGATGTGCTTTGATAACTAGAATCCCGAGCGGACAGAGATACAAAACTGGGTAACTAAGACAGAGGAGGAGTTTGCAAAGAAAGAAAAAACACATCCATGCTTATCTAAGGAAGAATGGTTACAAAGATATCTATTTTCTGACATACATGAATTTTTCTTCACATCCTTCAACAACGAGCTACATGAGTGGATATCAAGACTCGCAGAACGAAAAAATTGCTTTCAAGGTGGAGAACCTATACTGTGGACTCCAGAACTGATTCAGAGACTTAAAGCAGTGGATAGCCCAATATCAAGAGCAGTAGACTTTTGGCTCAATAGTGTACTAGAAGGCTATGTTACATAATTTGTTGTGGGCACTCTAAAGTATTACAGTGCAGCAGAAGCAGATTTCTTCAAAGGGTTCATAGGTAAGTACCTGAAAAATATCAGTTTATATATTAAAATGTTGTTAGTAGAAAAAGGTGTCTTAAGAATGCAATAATATTCCTAGGGTTCAAGTCTATAATGTTCAGTAACATAGGCAGTGACACTTATTAAAATGTCTATACATTATGAAGTGGTAAAATATACAAGTTTAGCACTAGAAATAGGTCTCATGAACCTGGACCTCGCATCTCTCTAGAAACTGAGCTAGGAAGTGATAGACACTCATATTAGGTTGAGACTGCTAGTGATAGACCGATTGGCTATCAGCCCATTACTGCGGAGAAACCTCCAACTGAGGACAAAAATACTACTAACCCATAGAACACCAGTAGTAGTAACACAACAGGAGCTAGTACTCAGAACGTTCCAAGTAGTAGTGTACCTAAGTCATCACAAAACACTATGCCTCCTAGAAGAAGAATGATAAATGACATTAAGATGCCTATATTTAAAGGAACTGGTCTCAAATACCTAGAGCAACATTGGTTTCTTTGTGAAGCCGTACGGAATGTTAAACAAGTATACGATGATGCTATTAGACAAGCACAACTAGTTACTACATTCAGGGACAGAGCCTTAAGATGGTTTATGAAGTACTTTGTTGGACAAAATAAGACACTAGCGGAGATCAGAACTGTGCTCATCAGAGAGTTTAAAAAACCCAAGTCAGAATCGCAGTGTATCACAGAGCTAAAGGAAATTAAGCAAAAACCTAGTGAGACAGTATGGGAATTTGATCAAAAGTTCAAATCGCGGTTAGATCAAGTGAGATTTGACATAGCACCACAACAACACCAATAATGGTTTATAGCTGTGCTACTACCCCATATCAGATTACCGCTAATGCAACAGAAAGTTGCTTCGCAGACATAGGCCCTAGAAATTGTGATGAAACTAGAGGCTTCACCTATAGGAGAGACTAGTGCAGGAATGGTTCAGATACAAACCCAGCTAGAAAATTTGATATTACAACTGCAAGATATGAAGAAAGGAAAAGAAACCCAAGAAGAGGTTTGATATACAAAGTGTAAGGGAGAAGGACACTCTAAAGAACATTGTCTGGTATTTAGGGATTACATCGCTAGTGGAGCACCAAACCCATTAAATCAGTAGCAAGGACCATGGTGTGAGATTTTTCGATGTAGAGGACATCACCTAGAGGACTGTTATCTAATTCAAAAGTATGTGCAAACACCAAATAACCTATACTGCACATTATGTAAGTCAGTTGGCCACGATGATAACAATTGCAGAGCATATGATCACATGATAGAAAGAAAACATGATGTCTACAGAGTTTAAGGAGAAATGCAGAATAACAATGAAAATGCGCAGTATGACTAAGGAACATACAGAGGATGTGGTGGATTCAGAGGAAGAGGATGAAACACTAGCCAAGGATGAGGAAGAGGTCAGATTGTATGTTATAACTGCGCTCAACCAGGACATCTAGATAGAGACTGTACGAACCCTTGTACTACTTGTAAATACTGTAAATCATTTGAACATGTCATTGAGGCATGCCCTGTTTTGCAAGGAAAAATGCAAGAGAGAATACCAGAAGTGCAAAATCAGAACATACAGATGATCGTAGCTGAAAAACGAAATATAGATTGCAACATTCATGTTGTGATGCAAAGTGGAGCCACGACAGGTGGAAATCAAAGAACTGAAGCTTTGACTTTTGAGGATCACCAAACTAGATATAAGCCTATTGAAGGGGCTTGGATAAGAAAAGCAACTAGAAAAACACATGCTTTCAAACTGAACAAAAAAAAGAGGTCTTCATGGAAGCAAGAGAAACCTTCAAAGAATCATAACTTGCAACTCTGAGAATCAAGTTGCAGAGTGACACAGCGCGTGTGATTGATATGCCAGCTTCGTATGATGGATCACATACCACAATAGACCTGATGAGTCTTGTTGCGCAGCTATTACAGAGATGCATGAAGTTTTCAAAGCATGAAAATGCATTGGCAGAATTACAAATCCTATTGAGTCATTACGAGCAGCGTAATGTAGTAAATGAAGCACATAGAGTGGTCCATCATATTAAGAATCATAAAAGAACCGGAAGAGAAATGAGACTAAGTGCGCGGATCAGGGATTTTGAAATGGACCAGATTATCCTTGACTTAGGTTCATAAGTAAATGTCCTCACAAAGCAGACATGGGATCAAATGGGAAAGCCGAAGTTATCATGGTCACCAATACAGTTTAGGCTAGCTAATCAGCAAAAGGTTCTACCCTTTGGGAGATTATCAAATGTCCCTTTTGACATTGATGGAGTGCGAAGTAAAGCAGAATTTGAGGTCATTGAGATTATACATGATAGCAATCTGTATCCTGCACTATTGGGGATAGATTGGGAAATTGATAACCTCGCAATTATCAACTTGAAAAAGAAGCAGATGATATTCGAAGGACCATATATCAGGGTCATCACACCCTTGGCTCCTTTACAAGGACCTAGATATACTGAACCAATAAGAGAAGAATGCAAAACTCAAGATCTGGATCAGATCTACAAGATGATGGTGAATCATATAGACTACATCAATCCTACTGATAATAGAACATTGAGTTGACGATGTGACAATTCTTGCATATCAGAATCAGATGGGGGACTAGAGAAATGGCATAGCAGAATGCACGAAGTATCTGCAAGAAGATGTGCGAAGCTCACTAAATCACTGCGCTGGATTGGAACTGAGGTAAGCTCAATCCTTACTTATGATGGGTTAGGTGATATCTATAAATTATTTCAGGAGTACCTCGTATCAATCCCAAATGAATACAAGTTAGATGAATACACCTATTATATAAATAATAATTTTTTTTAAATTTTAAATATTTAATATCATTAGATATAACCAACTAATTTTACTTCCGGTGATAAACAACATTTTAATCTTATAAATTAATAGCATAAGGGATTGATCTCTTGGCATAAAGATGTTTGGATAACATCGCAACAACAAAATCTCTATCTTGTTTTGGTCTACTCCCCTATGGTATGTTCCCAAACCTCACATCCATACAAGGGGGAAGGTGTGACCAATGAGTGAAAGAGTTGGATATTCAATCAGATCTCTTGAAATTGAGTTGAAAACATTGTTTTGCAAGGTTGGTAAAAGTGACATATCAGTTCTTTAGTCTAGTCTCTATCATTGAAGCTAAGTTAAAGCATGGTGTGTAGAAGAAGCCCCCAAAATATACATATGAAGAGACTATCTCAACCTTCTCACCTCAATATGCAAGATTCACATTACTTGCCTCCATTTTAGATATGTTAACGGAAATTACTTTTGCTCTCCCCACGTCACTATGTGAAGTGATTGGTGACACAAAAGAAAAATAAGATGTCAAAGTTGTCTATGGACACCCCTCATTTAGTGGGACATGGAGATAATGTCGTATGCAAATGATATCTTCTACTCATAGGCTAAATTTCATTGTTTGTGTCAATCGATCAACTTCGAAATGAAACTCTTAGTAATGGTCTTATGGTCATGTAGGGCCATGAGAAACCCTTTTTGAGGATGTAATCGGTGACGTGCCTTGCATAAGGACCGTAGTAGTATGGAATCATGACGAAATGGTTTATTATGTCATTGAAGGGAGCAACAATTTGTGGTCATGTTATTTGTTCTTTCAGGTAGGGTTGGAATTTGATGTGCATTTTCCCCATCAAATACTCTTACAATTTTCAATAAGACGGCAGACCGAACGACCAAACATTTTGATTACAAGTATTTTTTATGTTCATCAAATTTTAATAACCGTCATTATTCGTTTATTATTGGGTCTCTCCACCAGTATTTTAAAGTGTCACGGTTGGCAACTTGCCATTGGAAATGAGAAGAATCACGGTTTTTAAGATAAGTGGAACTGGAGCAGTGAAGTCTGAACTGTAGCGGCTAACCTAAACTTTGAACCAAGTTTCCATATTCAAAATTTTAATTACCGGAGCTTCGAAGCTATACAGGCATCGACGTGTGACACAATAGTTATACTAGTAGTACACAGGTGTTTAATGATAGAATTAACTGTAGACACAGTGGCACCTGCTACCACATTAATCTTTACTTGTTAGTACTTAATGTTGTGGTTATGCATTAAGGTGGAATTAACGTTTCCCATTCTTGGACCATTTTTAAAAATTGTGGTGCCTTATAAAGAATTTTGAACTTGAGATCTCGGAATTAAGCATTGGTTGAACAAATCTAGACTCCCATTTCGGTTATGGTGTAAGAAGTTAGTACTACCCATTGTAAATACCATCATTAATTTCAAACATTGATTTTTATAGAAATCCTTGAGTTCGAACTTCAAGATGACCTCCTCCAATGGCGAAGGGGCTAATTTATCTCATATGACTCCAAGATGCTGCAAGCTATAAGATATATCTTGAGGGAATACACAATCATTTTCAGCATTATAGTGGCACGGATTTTTGTGGTTTATGAAGGTTGTAAGTTGAAGTATCTCCTAGCTGGGAATTTAACTCCATGTTTATCAACTATCTACTCAACTAAACAAATTGTTCGTGGAATCCATTTGACTATGCGTCATTAAAAATGGGTGGCTCTTTATTGTATAAAAAATCAGGTCGGGAAAATTGTTTATATTTAGAGCTTTCTCCTTGCTTGTGATCATTGTCATTTCATTAATAAATTTATAGATATATCTTATTTTTTATAAATTTAAAATTGTTTTGTTTTTTTTAAATTGTTCTATATTTTTAAGGAAATTGTTTTTGTTTTATATTATTTTGCTACTTTAAAATCTCAAAAGAGAGCATTTCATTTTTATACATGAATTAGGAATGCTGGGTAGCAAATATGTCATTAAAATAAATAAATAAAATCCTCGTACTATAAAGGGATTTGTCAACTATCTTATTACTATAAAGGGCATTGTCAACTATCTTATTATTATTTGTAAGGATCCTTAGTAGCCTGTTTTGTCCATTCTTCTTAAAAAAAAACACCAGTAACCTTTGGTTAGAGGAATGAGAACTACATTAAATGTTATTTGTCTTACTTTTCCATTAGCTACATCATCAAAACAATACAATAGAAAGAAGGTTTGTTCTAATCAACTAAATATTGGTATTGATTGATTTATGTTACATGCTTATTACTATACCAACGGAATACGATGACCATATCTACCCTACCAAAAACTTAGGAAGAAGAACCAGGTTCCTTAGAATTTATAAGCAGTTTGTCATGAAGATAAATAATAAGTAGCTGAATCCACCTCCCACCATCAATATGAGTACATATTGCTCATAGTGTCCTAGTATCAAAGTTTTAATCAACACTTCCTTAACAACCAGTATGGAAGTTTTAATCGACACTTCCTTAACAACCATTTGTGGAAATGTCTTGGAAAAAGTTAAATATCCATGTTAAAACTTGATTACAATTGAGTTATATGAAACACTCTTAGTTCTTATTTTATTTTAGTAGTTTTAAGAAAAGCTTATTATTTTTGTACTTTCAGGGATGATTTATTGTATTTTGTAAATCTTTCGTAATTTGAAATTAAAATAGTATATGTTATGTAATGTAAGTTAAGAATTTTCTACATTTTAATATTTTAACAGATGATTTTGACAAAGAAGCCATGAAATCAAAGCAAGATTATGAACGCAAAATGGTATAGGTAGAATACAAATGTTTTAGTTTGCCCATTTATACATACAAATTTCATGATGATTAGAGGAAATTTCAAAGTAACCATTCACATGGAAGAGTTAAAGTAGTTTTTCATTTAAAACTTAATTAGAGAGAGTATTTTTTTAATTAAAACTTTATTGTTGAAGATTTAATTTCTTATAAAATTTCATTGTTGAAAGTCAAAATTTTAAACAAAACATTTTATGATGAGCAATATAAGAATACAAAACGTAAAAAAAAATTGTATGACGGGAAAAAGATAAATCCAAATTCCAACCATGCTTTTAGGGAACAATTATTTGGTAATATAAATACCTAAGGATTAGATCTAAACACTTATTCCGTGTCTCCGTAAGAGTACACATTTTCTAGCACCTCTAATCGCCATCAGGATTTGATTTGGTTCCGTTGAATAGCAACACAACTAGTAGATGAGGAAAAATAAGTATTCCTTGTTAATATAATAATATAGTAAAATAGGTTAAGGCTCAAACTTTGTTGACTTTCAATTAATAGAAATTTATAAAGCGATTTTTAATGTTAATTTTAATTATGTTTATAAAATTATTAATTTTCAATTAAAATCTTTATTTTTAGCGGAAAAAAAATGTACTATTGTTGAGTCATATAGAATCAAATAGTACAAGATATATAAGTCAAAAGATGACTTAGCAATGGTGATATATAGTCTATAACTCTAATACAAAAAAAACCAATAGTTGACGAGATTACATATATCATAGGAAATGCTTTCCTGTTTCATTTCAAAGAATTAGTCACATGAAGATGTTGACATCACCCTTCTCTATGACCTGATTACCTTGATATTATTCCAAAAAATGATGCCCTCCATGCCATCCATAGCCTATTTAGAAAGCACGTCAGCCATTGAATTGAACTGTCGGAAGATATGTTCAAAAGTAACCTCCTTCAAGAGATTGATCTCTGCATGTATTCTCTTGCACCACTGGAAAAGTGAGATAACATTTAAACTATAATCTCTACGCGCCCATTTGATAGTCACCCTAGAATCTCCAAAAACAGTGAGCTCAAATAAACCAAAAAGGTTTTCCACTTTGAGAATAACCCACAAAGCTTGTAATTCATCTTTCATGTTTGTACTGAAACCACAATTCATCTTCAGTGTCTAGTAGTGATCACTATTGAGGAAGACAATACCTCCAGCAACACACAAACCATTTGAAGCATCCCCATCGAAGTATGCAGACGGCTTATTATAAACAGGTGTGAACACTCCAATATTCTTTTCCCTACTAACCTCGATCTTTGATTGATTTTCCTTTAGCAAAGCCATAATACGTCTTATGATATTGTCCACACAAATGGTCATGTTATCAAATAATGTGGCATTCCTGAAAGACCAAACTACCCACAAAATGATAGTAGGTAACGTAGGATAGTTATTACATTGTTTTGTCCAATTATAGGCACATTTTTCAAATATGCTCGAACCCCAATTCTGACTTATATCCAAATAAGAGATGATATTCTTCCATATGGATCTGGTGAAATCACATTCAACTAGCAAATTATTTGTATTTTCCTAATTGTTTTTACATAAAATGCATATACTTGGACCCAACCAACCTTTTTTCACCAGATTTTCCCAAGTTTTTAATCCGCCTTGGAGAGAAAACCACATGAAACATCTGATTTTTAGCAGGATCTGCTAGTGCCACAACTCCTTGAACCACCAATTTGGAGGAAATATACAGTGGCCTTTAATAATAAAATTATAAGCTTTTTTCACCATCACCGAACCATTCTCTTCATTGCCACTCTAGATAATCTTATCATCTTCTTCATTTAACCTGCAACCAATAGAGTTTAACAAATGAATGTAATTCTTCCAGCTTGAAAGCATCACTTCCAGTTAACCCCAATTCCTCCGCAGTTAGCCAATAAGAGCCTTGAACTAAATTATAATTTCATCTTCTGATATTATTTAGGGTCTGCATCTCCCAGTTCTTTAAGTGTTCTTGAATATGTAATGGGAAAGTATAACCTTCATCAAAGCCTAGGATCAGGTCTATGCCCACTAACACTTTTTCCCATTACCAACTTGCTAGGTGAGGTCCTATTCTAACCAGTTGTAAAATTTCATAAATCCAGACCAAATTGGAGATGTTCCTCTGCATTTTTTGATTGGGTTGCAAATCCAGTTTGTCACCTCATCCTTTATGTACTTCACCCTGAGCACATTTGACCAGAGAGTGTTTTCAAAGAGACCTCTCCAAAAACATTTTAGTCTGAGTGCTTTGTTGAATAAGGAAAGATTTCTAATTCCCCATCTTCCACGAGATTCTAGTAATGCAAGTTTCTTCAATATCACCATCACCAAATGTCTTCTATCAATACCTCCCACTCATAAGAAACTGAAGAACATCTTTCTTAAACAGTTTATAATATAATTTGGAACCTGGTTGAGTGAAAACAAGTAAACAAGGATTCCAGACAAAACAGATTTGACAAGAGTGAGTCTACCTCCAATGGACATCAGCCAAAATGTCCACTGATTAATTTTCCCTTAAACCTTCTTTAGGAGCCAGAACCAATCTTTGATCCTGTAATCGTTTGACTTTAAGAAATAACCAAGATATTTGAATCCGTCCCCCAACTGACAGAAATTGTGTGGCATCATAGCTTTGAAACCATCAAGTATGTTATCTTCTATGTTATAATAAAGGAGACTGGATTTCCTGTTGCTGAACTTCATGTTTGAAGCCATACAAAATGTCTTAATAATGCCTTTGTAATTCCTCCATTCCTCAATCAAGTTCATGCCTACTAAAAGTACATCATCAACAAATAAGATGTGAGATAAACAAAGATTTGATGATATTTTTATACCTTTATATCTCCTTCACTTCTTGCATTCTGGATCAATCTGCTAAAACCCTCAATGGTAAGCAAGAATAATAGTGGAGAAAGCGAACATCCTTGTCTGATGCCCCTAGTGCTTTTGAAAAAATCAGAAGGAGCCCCATTAACTAGCACAGCAGTATAAGATGTGGTGACACATGCCATAATCCATCTAATAACAAGGGGAGGAATGCCAATTTGTATGAGAATCAAACTCAAAAACACCCAATCCACTCTGTCATATGCTTTCTCAAATCCATTTTTAGGAGGAATGCTTTTAATTTTTTCTTTTTTATCGTGTGAATAAGTTCTTGAACTATGCCAATAGCATCTAGAATCTATTTATCTTGTAAGAAGCCGAATTGTTCTGCAAAGATAAAGCTAGACAAAGAAGCCTTTATTCTAGTTGCAATGATATTGGAGATTAGCTTGTAGATTAAATTGCAAAGATCAGTTGGCCTATAATCCCAAAAATTTGTGGGTTTATATTTCTTAGGGATTAAGGTGAGGAATGTAGAATTTAGTGCCCCAGAAATATAACCTCCTGTTCTAGTAAATTCCACCATTTTCAGCAGATCATCACCCATTAGCTAAAAAAAAATGAAGAAACAGGTCAACAGTCCAGCTGTCAGGCCTTGGACTTTTTTCCTTGGAAAATCCTTTCAATGTTTCCTCCACTTCAGATAAAGTAGCTACTTGTCCAAGAGATGTTGGAACATGTGTATAAAAAAAGACAGGGTATAATCTTGCCACTTTAATTTGAGCTAATAGGTCATTACAACTCGGATCATAAAATATATTACCAAAAAAACAATGAGCCTTTTCCTGTAGTTTATCCAGTCCCGAAATCTTATTTCCAACATCATCACTAAGTTCCCAAATTGCATTGAATTGATTGCTGTGAGATGCAAAGGCATGGAAAAACCTTGTATTCCAATCTCCTAGTCCAATCCAAAGAGCCTGGATCTTCAACCTCCAGTCCATTTCTTCTTGTAAAACGATCTCTTATTTTTTTGTTCTGGGATTTTTAATTTAGAAAAGACTTCATCCTTCAGCTAATGAGTAAAATTTTCCATGTGAAGATCTTGTATTTCACCTTCAAGGTCTTTTAGAGCTTTCTGATCTTGTCTTTGTTTATTTTTTATCCATTTAGTAACTACCTCCTTTAAAATCTGAATTTTATGAACAAGAAAATCAACAGGATTCAAATCCTTCACATTGTCAAATTTTATCCAGAAATTCTTAATACAGTTGCAGAAATATTCATTCCTCAACCAAGAATTATTGAACTTAAAAGGGTATTTTAAGTTGTCCTATGCCATACCAATTTGCAGAAACACCTGCTAGTGATCCGAGAATTTGGCCTCACTTGTACAGACTCTATATTTAACCCAAGACATCAGAAAAGCAGACTTCACCAGAAACTTATCCAGTCGTTTGTGTATAGCTTCCTCCCATCTTCTTCCATTTGTCAATGTGGGTGTTAAAACACCTAGAACAACATCCACACTTTCAAAATCATTTAGAAAATCAAAAAAAAAAAATCCGCCAATTCATCCAATTTTTCCTTTGGTCCCCAAATATCAGCTGCAGATCTTGTGAATTTTAAATCTCCCGCAATGAGAAAATTTTTTAAACTTAATAATCCAGAGCTTTCCAAGGACTGCCAAAAAGTGCCCCTCTCCTTATACGGACCATAGCAGTTTAGGACAATGAAAGGAAAGTTTAATAAACCCACAAGCACCATCTAAGAGAATGCCCTAAACAATTTTGTAGGCATGGAAAGAGAAATAATGAGGGTTCCATCCAGCTAATAAACCCCCAGACATACCATGAGCACTCACCGCTGCAAATTCCCAACCCGGTAGAATGTTAACGAGTTTTTTAATACTACACAGATCATCACACATGGTCTCTTGAAGTAAAATTAATGATGGTCTAGTAGATCTAAAAAGGTTGGTTAAGGCCCTAGCCCGAGATGCCTTTCCCAACCCCCTGACATTTAGAGACAAAATTATCATTACTCACCCCCCATATGAGGCAACGATGCTCCAAGGGCCTCAGAAGTATTTTTTTGTAGTGGGACATTATTCCCAATGCTAATTATGGTCGAAGCAGGGACATAATCAGTTGTTTCCTTATTACCAATGAAGAAACCCCATTCTTCCTTCTATTTTTCCGAGTTGTAACATTCACAGATCTATCATTTGGAATAGGCTTAACATTAGGATTTGCCGAGGGATTCTTAGAGTAAATATATAAAGGAATGAAAGGATCAGAATTAGTTAATATCTCATATCCACTTTATGTTATGACATCCTCTCATCTGAGGTAAAAACCTTTTCCTTTTCTACTAGGGATGTATTGAACTGACTAGTGTTGTCTCTAGTCGAAAGCCCCAAAACTGTATTACAATATTGTTCAACAGGCCCACAAAAAACCCTAATATTGGGTGATTCAGGACTAGGTTGACAATTATCTAACCCTAATGCATTCTCAAGAAGAGTTTTTTCAAAATCAACATAACCAAAATTTAGGGTAACTTCACCTCTAGAGATCCATCTGTCAAGGTATTTTTCGGCTTCAACATAAAATACCAACTCAGACCTACATACATATTTGTAAGGAGTGGACGTATCATGTAAGGACTTACCAGGTGACAAGGCAGCTGACGAAGAAACCCTAATGTTGCTAAAAAATGGTCCTTTGGCTCATGTCCAATAAGTTATGTAGTGTCTTCAGCATCTACCTTCTCCACCAAATTAGGACATCTGGCAAAAATATGTCATGTCTCTCTCCAATTAAAACACCTAAATGGTATTTTATGGTAATCCAATCTTTGTCTAAATGACTCCCCCATCCAGTGAATTTCAATATCTGCAGGAAAACCCTTTGAAATCTCAAATTCTACCATAACATGAGCTACTCTTTTATCCACACCAAAAAGCAAGATTTGTCAATGCGAATGAATTTCCCAACTTGATACACTAACCCAACAAGGATATTTTCAGTCCACAAGGCAAGAGGTAGTCCTGGAACCAACATCCATAGATTTCTTCTTGATTGTTTTTCTCTGATGGGATCAAAAGAAATATGTCAACGCTTAAGGAATAATGAATCCTCCTTGAACGACCATCTTTGTTCCAAAATAATCCCAATGTGTATCGGCTCAACAAACACAAATATAATCCAACGGTTTAAAAGCAGATTAACCCTAGGAGCCATGGCAAGGATCGGAGCCCAGTGAATATTTACCCATTCTAGAATGTCTTTTCGGTTCCCAGAAGAAAATTCGACCTTCCCCACTAGAGCCCTATTAGCTAACATCTCCACCCTCTCTAAATTGGTATCATCATCAATTAAAAAGTGATCCATATCCTCCCTGGCCTTAATAGATTTCAATCTTCGTCTCAGTTTTTCCTTGTAACCCAAGGGGCCTTCTTTTGTGGGAGAACCTCATAGGAGTCCTGAGTAGAGTCCTTAACATTGACAGCTTGTTGGCCCGATTTTATGAATGAGGCCAACTGAGGAGATTAATCCCACACAAGTTGCTTATTGTAGCTTCCAGTATGTTTAAATTAGTTAAATCTCGCAGGTTGTGGTCCTGCTACCATCTAATTTTTATCCTCTTAAGGGGAATGTGATTGCCTAAACTCAGAGAAATATTTCCTATGTTAATCTGAAAGTTAACCTAATTCCTAATGCAAATTTCCTAGTTTTGCTTTCCTAATGAAAGTCTCTATTTTTCATGGGTTTTGTTTGAATTTCTAACAAAAGAAACTGTTTCAGATGTTAAACAACTAACTAAAATGAAAATCAATTTAACAGCTGCTAAACTACACTAGAAAATTTAAACGAAGAAACTTGAATTAAATCTAATCTACTTTTCCTATCTCAGCTCAGAGCAAGTCTATTTAACTATCCATTGAAAAATATGAATTACAGAGGAAGATAAATAATATAACCTAAGATAGAAAAACTATCCAAGCCAATACTACAGATAATCTCTCTATTTATAAAATTAATGATGAAAGAAGAATAAAATAAGAAATCATTTTATTATTCTTTAACATAATAACCAAGGGACAATTAATGTTTTAACACTTCAATATCTGAGTGAAAAGCTAATCAACTAGTTAATCAAAAGAATTGTAAAAATACAAGGATGATTAATCAACAAGTTGATTATTATAATACTATACTATCAAATTCATTAATGCAAATTAAATGAAATGACATATATATAGCATTTGCACCAAGCAATAAAATGTTATGTGATCAGAGTAATTTAAAATACATCCATACAATTATAACATAGCATAAGTGTATTCAGATCAATTTGAGAAAGTAGAATATCGAAATATAGCTATATAGAGTATTAAAACTGACAAGACATAGTATTACCAATTTTAAACACAAGCTTGACAACATCTAGTAAAGAAACTCCAACAGGATTGTGGCAGTAAGTAATGTATTATTTCAATATAGAATTCTCTCAGTAATACTCCATCCCCATTTACAATGACGTTCATGGTTTATATAACAAAAAGATTTATAACTTCCTCCGGTATTCTATGCAACCACTATCTAAAAATAGACTCTTGGTTCGACAATTGTCAAACACCAAGGATTCGATAACAATTTTAATTAATCGAAAACCTTCTACAACAGTGCACCTGGCATTCGAATCATTATGAAAGAGTCATCCAAACGAAACTCTTGTAATTTCAACTTCATCTGTAAAATAGCAATGTGTCCATGCAAGAGATGAGAAGAAATTGATATCTGACATCTAGCATCCAGGCCATCCAAAAAGGAAACCGTTCCATCACTTGTGAGAAAAACCATTACGAGAATAACAACATCAAAATTTAGACTTCACTCAGCAACGACACCTACAAGAATTAACCAACTATGTATAAGTTTTATTAATGATGCAATTAATGATAAAACAGTAATAACAAATTTTAATCAATATTAAGCAATGCCTGCAGAATCTACGATTGTGTGGGCAAGCTAATTACCTTTCTTATTACTTGTCAAAACAAAAATTGTAGCAACAACAATTTCTCAACTTGTAATTTGTAGCTTGGTAGCTCGTCGAGCTTCAGATAATTTAGCCTTCAGCCTTACAATTTCGATCTTGTATCTTTCTTCACATTTAAGCATTTTCTGATTCGGAGAAACTAAAGATTTATTCTCAGTTTTAAAATTAGCCTTTCTGGTTTTCAAGTGTTTCCATCGGCCAACCCAAGTCAGCAACTCATTCCTCAAATTCTGAACCTCATCCTTTAAGACTATTGAATTCGATTCAGATTTGTCAAGTTTTTCTTTTAATTGGGAAACTTGCTGCTTCAATTTTAGGGTTTTCCTGATACTTTTCAGAGTTTGATTAGATGAAGAGTCGTCTATAAATGAATATTCTCCTTTACTCCCTATATCAATATGCTGATAAGGAGAATGATTTCCATATCCATCTTCAGTAGGTGCTAGAGGATCATTAATTCCAACCCCCTATTCCTGTAGAGATACTTCTATGGGAATATGATCTTCTTCTTCACTCACAATCTCGATTAATGGGGATTCTTTTTGTTGCTGCAAGGTTACGGGCATTGAAACAGTGACCATGCTGCGGGTAAATCGTCCGATGACTTCTAAGGCCGACCTCTTCCGTTCTACCTTAGCTTCGCTACAACATAAATTCGCTAATTCTTCAAGTTTTTGCATAGGAGGATCCTAAATATGCTTAGGATGAGCGACAAGAGTTTGGAAAACGTGTTCATCTCTCACCACTTCACCTCCCAAATTCTGCATTGGAACTAGACTGCTAACCCCTATTTCTTCTAGTGTTGTATTTGATTTTAATGTAGGGTTTTCAGGAATAGAGGGTTTCTTCCTCTTACGCTGAGACTTAGATCTGATAGGAGGCCAAATTTCATTTTGACCAAAATAAATTCTAGCTAAAAACTGATCCCAATTTTGGTCATTTAGTGACAATTGATATTGAACCAAAATTTTAATTAAACCATGATGAAAAAGGCTATGATCCTGATTTTCAACGGCGTTCTGAACCGCAAAAGCCATTTTTTCTAAACTATTGAGTAGGAAACAAGGTAAATTTATTTTAGACCCTTTCAATGCCATTAACAACCTAAGATGATAAAGATGCACAGAGGAGAAGCAACCAACACAATTTATGTACCTGACTATTAGCCGAAACAAAGGTACCCATTGGGTTTTCAGAAATTTTAATGGGAAGCCAAACTTGTCATCAAAATCGTGAGGCAGAGGCAATAAAAATGGTTTCGATTTGGTCTTGTTTATCACCCCTTTCTTATAATACTTCTCACCAGTCTACGACAGCCTAGTTGCTTGAGCCACAAAATCTTCAGAGAGAACCAACTACAAATCTCCAATTTGTGCAACCCTTCCTTTGAGGGAAAGAGAAAACCTACGAGTGACCTCAATATTGTGACCATTAAAACTGTCAAAAAATTTCCCCCATCCGGCTTTATCAATAAACCGAGCTGCCTTTGGTTCAGCGATGAGCAACTCAGAGCCTTCTGGTTCAAACCAACATAAAGGAGCCATCTCTTCTACCACTGATCTCTCCTTCGACCAAGAGTCATAGGGCGTCGTGAATATAAAAGGAATGGGAATACATGATTCAACAGGCATGGTGAAACCCTCACATGCTTCAACTGAAACTAAGATCAAAACCCTAAGTTCACAAACCTCCATCATAGTTCGACTGTCAAAAATGTGTGAAATATCCAGAACCATAATGGTATGACAAATAAACTCATAGCTTGGTACATCAATCATAAATGGAAGTGATGTCCAAAATTATATCGGCAAATTGAACTGACATGGCTATGAATCAAAACCACAAATGTCTAATAATTGATTTACGTGTCAAGTTCAATTAGCAAAATCATCGTATATGATATTCATGATCCAATTTTTAAAGTTGTCAAAATTTTCATAGGGTATAATTTGTGTTGCATATCCATGATATGATATCCACTAAGTATCAATAGTTTCAATTGTCATGACCATTCACCAAAGTTCTAGGCATAAATGTGAAAAATCGGATTATTCACTTGAGTATAGCCTTACGACTTTATTTATTTACAAATAAAATGACAAAGGTTTTTTTAAAAGACTATGATGTTTCAAACATATTCATAAGGGTTATTATATAGAATGAATAATTTTAGTAACCCAAATAATATATAAAAAAACATAAAAAATGATAATTACTTTGTTATGATTAAAAGATAATGTTAATAAGCAGCAATTCATTTATCTTGATAATATATAATCAGAATATATAGTAGTGAAAATTTGATCATATATAAATTCAAAATTTTAATAGCTGCTAAAATAATTAACTTGCATAAGAATCAACTTAATTCAAAATGCCTCCTAAAATCTTAACTTGATCACTAAAATCTCCTATTTGAGAGTACCTTCAAAATCAAAAATTTTGAAGGCACTCTTTAAAAATTTCAATAATTAATTAAAGAAGAGAACTGATCAAATTTTATTAGGAAAAATGAAAATAAAAATTGAGAAGGTTGTTTCTTGGCAACATAGCTGCAACAGCCTTTTCAGATTGTCTCCAAACCCTAGAAAGTTCTCCCTTCGGAAGCCTAGGGTTTGTATCCACGTGTCAGTTGTCCTACCATAATCCAGAAATTAGACCGACACAACGCTTCACCCTTACAAAAAAGACCGGAACTTGTAAACTAGAAAGGGCTACCACCAAAATACCCTCGACAGCTGTGTACTAGGGAAAAACCTAGGGCCCACCAAAAAACTGAGAATACGGAGAAAAAAAAATGCTTGGCACATCACAAAAAATAGCTGAACATCCCTTATACAGAAAAACAAAAAAAACAAAAAAAAAACCCAAAAGAGTGCAGTAAGAAAAATAATTTGATTCACACTTTTTTTTTCTTGGTTGGTACTAGATCAAAATCTACTGCATTCAATTGCGATAATCTATCAAGAGATCCAGCCATCGCCATGACCACGCCTCACACCAAATTCTACCAAAAAACCTAAAAACCCTACCTCCACCATTTTTCTTCCCTCGCTCAACCGAAGTATTTTATCATACTTATGAAAGTTCAATACTATTGGTATCTTGCGACATCATTCACTCCATATTTTCAATTAAAATCTTATGAGTTATCTCAAACAGTAATTTATATATTTAACTATCTAAAATTCCACCGATTATGACATTAAATATTAATATCGTTTAGCTTACTCCATGATTAAATCCCTGGTTAGAATTCAGTAATTCTGGTTTATTGTTCGTAATTGTAACTTGGAACATTCAAATGCAATGTGACATTCTCGATATAGAACTTTGTCAAAATAAAATTGTGACATTTTCAAAGTAGAACTTTGTAAAAATAACATTGTGCTTTTATTGCACAAGTATTTTTAATATACATAGAGAAAAAAATGCTTAATATTAGACATTTCCCTTAAATGAACTGATTTTCGATCATACATATCAACTATGTTACATTTATTTTCCATTTCGGTCTGGGCAATTGCATTTTTTCTTAAACTCCAATGTTCAAAGTTTAGTTTCAAGTTTCAAAGGTTGTAAGGCCATGCTTATTTTCCTTTCAAATTCTCTGTTCAGATAAAAGGTTTGGTCTTTTAGATTGCCATGTAATATTTATATCCATGCAGTCACCCAACCGCATATTGTCTAGGTATAGGGATAAAAGACAAGAGCCACAAAGTGGCGATGTCCCCGACATTGCTAGTGGGGGCATTGTCAAGTGTATATGAAATTGTCATTAATTGATAAAAGCGATTTTTTTGGCAAAAGGATTTTTCTTTTCTTCTATTTTTGTGAGTTCCATAAAAAAGTAGTGAAGTAAGGTAGTAAATAATTTTTAATTTAAATGGGTATATAAAATGATTACTTGCATTTATATTAGATCTGTGAACAATTCTTTTCTTTATAACATACGTACATTGTATTATAGAACATGAAAATAATCTTTTTTCTATGCGACAAGCATTTTGGAGCCATAGCATATGCACTCTGCTTCAAAGGTTGAGGGAGGATGCGCTGTAGCAAAATCTGCAACACTGGTAAGATAAGCATATTGGAATACCATGGGCAATGTCTGTCATCGCTGCAGATGTGGATTATTTTTAGTGGAATTGGAGAGACAATAAATGTAATTAGTAAATACAAAAGAAAACAGTCAAGTGTGGGGTCATTGAGACTCGACATTTGCACGAAAACAGCTTGTCTGAAGTAGGTGGAGGATCACCGAGACTCTAGTGTATGAAACTTGCATAGGATATATTTTTTTGTTGCAAACACAAGCTGTGAGCACTAAAGGCAGGAAACGGTTAAGTGCAATATGAAGGGCTTGAATTGAAGCCATGTGCTTTTAACAAAATGGATGACACTAAGCAAACAAATAGTCAACAGAAAAACATAATGCTCAGATGAGGAAATAACTCACAGTGTAATTAGAAATATGGCAGAGCTGGTTGAATATTAATATAAATTCAAAGTATTTTGATCACTAACTAATTCAGTTACATTCCATGGGTGATAAACAAACGCATTGAAAACAATATCACAAAAGCTTTTTGCCTTTCCCTTCTACAAATGTATATCCAAATATCCAAGAGTGAATTTACATTGAACTTTTTACCCTTGGGAAATGCTGCCAAGTCCAAAAAGCATTCCTCGGATTCTTCATCAAGGACATTTATACTTGTCCTTGATATAGATTCTGCTCTTGAAAGTTTGCTAGCATTTTGACAAATTTGCTGGGGTTCATTGCTCAAAGAGCTTCCAATCATCTTGAGGGCATGTGGTAAACCCCTGCTTTGTATTTGAACACCGAAAAATGCCAGCCATATTCAAAATTGCATTTTGCAGTGGCATAATCGGTGCTTTGGAAATGTTTTTTTTCCTGTGCATTGCAAAAAGATGATGATCAATTATGTTTGCATGGTTTTTCCAATTGACCGTAAACTGAATTTGCAAGGAAGCTTATCTCTTCTGATTGAAAAACACATTATGTGTCAAACATTGGTATGCTCATTTAAACAAGTATCTAATCATGGCTTATCATTATCAAAATGTTCAACAAGAAATTTATATATTTTCAAAAGAAATAATTGAAAATGTGGAGATCATCAACGTACAGAATCCTAGCTTCATGAAGTAATCAAGTGAATTTGGCATACCTGGAAGTACAAAAATATTCAAGAGATGACATAAAAGTGATATTGATCTCCTGCATGGTAAACATAGAGTATCCTTGGCTTCTGTTTCAATGGGTGACCACTACCTTCAAAGTCATTGAAAAGAATTTAGCATTCCAGTTACATAATGAATAACAAATACAAAATTATAAATAATAAGTAGAGTGTATTGACAAAGACTTTTTACCTGAACAAGTCTTAAGGAGGTGGAATTGTCACAATTGGTTGTATAATGCTGAAGCGTTAAGCCATGCGAATTCCTGTACGGTTATCAAGTAACCGAGACAAATGATAAACTGCTCCATATAAGAAATACCTGAGTTCATAAAATTAATAATAGATATGCCTGTAAGATAAGCTTTTATATCCCAATGCCTAATGTTCAACAGATACATCCCTTATAAACGTTATTTATACATCTTTCCAGATAAGTTTGATTGGAGAGGATCTATTCTAATTTAAACCTCCTGGCGGAATGAATTAAATGAATGGGTGGCTAAGAATTGAAGCAGCTGCACAGTGTAACAACTATTGATCAAATTTGCTGCTACTGAACCCTACGTTTTTACCCTTCGATCACTCCACTACTGTGGTCCCATCCTCCTCAAAACCTTGGGGGTAAACATAGAGTATCGTTGGATTCTGTTTCAACGGGTGACCACTACCTTCAAAGTCATTGAAAGGAATTTAGCATTCTAGTTACATAATGAATAACAAATACAAAATTATAAATAATAAGTAGAGTGTATTGACAAAGACTTTTTTACCTGAACAAGTCTTAAGGAGGTGGAATTGTCACAATTGGTTGTATAATGCTGAAGCGTTAAGCCATGCGAATTCCTGTAGGGTTATCAAGTAACCGAGACAAATGATAAACTGCTCCATATGTTAAATATTAAACTAGCAATGCAGCACCCTGCTCAAGTTTGGTTTTGCATCTGTATTACGTGTTTCAGCATATGTAGATGCAATATGTTGTGATGGCTGTAGGTTATCGCCATATAAACACTGTCATTAAATAAGATTATTTGATTGCATTTGGCATTGAAAATATAAGAACACAATTATAAGACATAAATAAATGTATAGGTACAAGTTTGAGATAGAAAATGACCTTATCTTTGACCAGAGCTTGATGTCTGCGTTTAAAATAAAAATGTACTTCTTTACAAAAATAGATGCTGCCAAGTCTGCACCATGTTCTTCTGCCTGTCTTGAATTGTTGTCAGCTACGATCATACCTGGAGAAATTGTGTTTGCATGGTTTTTCACCAAGACCAAGGATCTTAAACTTCATATTAGTGTGTATTGTTACAATGGGGAGTTCTTTGAGCACTTGTTTTGTCTGAAATGAGGCAACAAAATTTGACATTTCAATTGTTAAAAAATAAAAATAAAAGTTGCATGACATAAATCCAAGGTAAGCATGTCTCGAGTTAGATTTTATGTTTTACCTTAGCCCAATTAATCTTCCATGGATTGTCAACATCTTGATTCGGCAACAAAAAATCAATGACAGCACTTTGGTTGATGAGCATTGTTGTTGATAGATGTACACAAAATGGTAACAAAGCAGTAAAACTTCAAATATAATTTCTGTAGTAACTCTAAAAGACGCAAAACATAAGAAATCATATTGATCATGATTGAATGCACGACGAGTTAAAACCCTTGCTAAGTATCATTTAGAAAATTAACTTGCTCAGCATATGACAGAAAAAAATTACATTGAAAGAAGAATTACAATTCAAATTTATTTTTGAACAAAACTGAAAAGGCAAAATATTTAACAAAGTATTTTAGCCATTAGTTCTTTTCTTGTTGGCCAGATTTGACTGTGTATCTCTATTGATTAAAACATGAAAATTGATAATGAAAGTTAGCAAAAATGGATATCATTAACAGTTTTCTGATGCATTGACATTTTAAAAGAGCAAAAATGTGTAATTCCAAACTAATTTCTACGGCTACATTTGAAAACTCTACTGGTGAAATCAAGTCTTTACATTCCTCTGATGAGAATATCAAATTGCTATAGCTGGTTTGAATTCTGAATCCTTATTACTGGATTCAAGCTTTCAGATTTCTTTGATAAGAATATCAACAAAAGGAAGTGTGCAAATTTGCATCTCTTTATTTGTGCATAGAGTTAAAAGAAATGTACCTTGAATAATGAAACTTTTAAAAATTGAAAGCTAAGACACATGATAGAGAGAGGACCTTGTAGCTCAATTAGACAAGTATGCATTGTAAGATCACCAATATTAACTAGTGTAGGGATTATGAAATGTGTTCAGAGAGCAACGTCATGAAATGCAGCTTGAATATTTAATTTCTTAAAGTTACATACTAAAACATATAATAGAGAGAGAATTTTGTAACTCAATCAATATTTGCAAAGGAAAGAATTAATAAACATAAGTAAGGAACAAAAACTTACCTTAGTTTATTTCTTTTGCCATCAACAACAACATTGCATTGAATGATATTGTTTCTAAGAGGCTGAACTCTAAGACAGATAAGACAGACAATAGAATGTTGAGCTTACTCACATTGTATTGGAAGGAGTCTTGGACATTAGTAAAGCTTATTCTGAAGTGATTACAGAGTAATTTAACAGGTTTATCAGCTTGACCTTGTCCAGTTCGTTTGGTTAGAACATAATGCAAGACCTCTGGCAGTTTCAGTGGCATTTAAGGAGGCAATGGAGGTGGGGGTGGCGCATTTTCAACTCCCAAAGAAGGACCCAACTATGGTTGCATTTGAGGAGGAATTTCAGGTGGTGTTGGGAGAATTTCAGCTGACTGAGTATAAGAAGGCTCTGGTCCATCATCTAGGTCTGAAATATTGTTGGTTTCCATTGTAAAAGTTGTTTTCAAAGTACATGAAAATTATGTGTTTGACATTCGCAGAAACACATAAAACTTAAAGACTATGGACCTCAATCCAGATGATTTGTTTATTTTGGGTAGAAATAAATAAAACATTTTGTATATTACTTTGGTTAACAAACAACAAAGCCAGGAAATATTCATGAGTACAAATCAGCAAACTGGATCAAAGTTCTTTAATCACGTTCCAACATATCATCAACTAATTACACCAACCCAAATTTCTTCAATCGCATTCAAATATACCCAAAAGTACCGGTTTTTGATCAATATCCAGAGAAAAATTACTTTTAAGATGATTTATATCTATTCAGTGACTGTTTTCAACACACTTGAGTAGATTTAAAACAAAAACATAATACTACATGAGAATTTGAACAACAGACGCAAATGGCCATACCCATTAGCCAACAAAGAAATCGAAGATGATTTTGATATTAGACTACAAACAAATAGGATGGTCTGTGAATTAATGATAAAAACCAACCTCGAAACTAGATACCAGCACACCAATACTTCTTAAGAAACGAAAATGGATCTAAGAAAGATTCAATTGTTTTTATGAAATCACATATTTAATCAAAATAGCATTGAGTCAAATTGACTGATTAGGCAAAAAGCAGGAAGAATGAAAAATATGCCTATACGAATCGAAGTTGGCATAAAAACCCAGAGAATAATTCAGAGCTATAGTAAATGCAAACCAAAATCTGAATCGTCTAAAAATTATTGACAAACACCAAGCTCGGAGCCGGAGGAAAGCATTCATCCGCCTCCTGAGCAAAAACGAATCCAATTTAGAAACAATTGCTTTTACAGAATCACATTTTTCAGGTGATTGATTCTAAAATTCATGATAACATAATCAAGCCAGCTTTTAAACCATCCATAGATCATTTTAAACTCAAACCGAACATGCAACATATACAAATGCAACACACCATTTCAGCACAAACTAGTAATTTGTTTGAAATCTATGTTGCAAAACCTACAACAAACCAAGGCAAGCCCAACATAAGAAAATTGCTGCAATGAAACCAGTTTTTTAATCGGTTATTGATTCTAAATATGATATCAATATCAATACATGATGAACAATGTAGCAAGTAAACAAATCACTAAACATTTACAAATATAGAAAAAATCATCATTCGATTGTAGACAAATAGGATGGTCTGAAAATCATAGAGGAAAACTAACCTCAAGTCAGAGAGCAATGCTGCTTAGAACATTTTAACAGTCCTGAGCCAAAACAAACAGAACAGATAAATGATTATTATTGTTACAAGGCCATACATGTATTCAGCCATTGATTCTAGAAATCAAGAACATTTTCAACAATCAGAAAGACACAAAAGAAAAGCAGTTACTGCTACATCACCACATTTGATTTAGCGACTGATTATAAATAGCATTCAAGAACCAAGAACATTCAGAATCAAAACTAATAAGAATGAAACCCAAGAACTATAACTAAACCAAACTACTTGAAAACATAGAAGAAAGTTAGAAACCATCATTAAGAGAAAACTAGAAAAATCCAAGGACAAAGTCAAACTAAATACACACCAAAGACTGAGCATTTCTAGATATCAAGCATCCCTAGATATAACAGAAACAAAAAAGCCTCAAGCATATATTAAATGTAGCTACTGTAATTGCACTAAAATAAAACTCCAAGATGACAAACAATCCATACTCATGTCAAACAAACTGGTATTATGCTAAAAACTTGAAACGCAGCTCAGATAAAGCTCCAACAAACTAAAATAGTCAAAGCCAACTTAGATAAAGCTCGAAGAAGTTGACACATTCAAGCACGCATCAAACAGAATTCAAAAATATGCAATGTACAATAGAAAAACATCAATTTTCAACAAAAATGCCAGAAGATAATTTGGATTCTAGTCCTTATTCTGAGATGATTTTACAATTCAGCTACAAACAAGTACAATGGCCTGAAAAAATCATTCAGGGAATTATCTCAGAGTTCTTACCAGACTGTGTAAAGAAAAAGATCATTGTCGTAGTGAACAGTGTGATGGCTGGGAACCGGGAAGTGAGAAGGAAGAGTCTATGAACACACAATAGAGTGAAGTGGGATGATCCCTGCAGGTTATCGCGATACAATCACTGTCATTGTGTAAGATTGTTTGATTTCATTTGGGTATTCAAAATATAATAAGACAATTAGAAGACATAAATAAGTGTATATGTACAAGTTTGAGATAGAAAATGACCTTATCTGTCAGCGCATGTTGATGTCTGGTTTTAGAATAATGAATGTACTTCTTCAAGAGTTTAACAGCGATGTTCTCATTTTTGGAATGCATTGTCTTAGAGCATTTAGAAACAGCAACCATGATACCTGAAGATGCGATTAACTCTGTGCTTTCTTTCATAATTTGAGTTTTTTAACAAAGTTCAATTTTCATTATTCCCAAACATGAAGAATGGACCAAAAATCCAAAGAATGACTTATACTCGTTTTCTTCTGATTTATCTAGCTAAAGCTGAGAATCAACCAAGGGAAAAAAATGATGAAAATGTGCCTCAGGCAAGAGAGGTAGCCTTTTGATGAAGTGAACTTATCCAAGATTTAGTATTTGTTTCAAGTCACAACGGTA
This sequence comes from Larix kaempferi, assembly GCA_027924585.1. Taxonomy (NCBI): domain Eukaryota; kingdom Viridiplantae; phylum Streptophyta; class Pinopsida; order Pinales; family Pinaceae; genus Larix; species Larix kaempferi. The sequence goes on along the minus strand of BSBM01001489.1, from coordinate 496,336 downwards.
AATCCATAATCATGATCACAAGGGTAAATTCACCATTCTAACTCATAATGACAAGGGTGAATTCATGAAATAATTCCTATCTAGCTGGCATTGAGCAATATATGGTTTTCATATAGAGGCAAAGTTTGCACATTGCATGGCATTTTTCAGAAAACATTGCAAAGATTTGAATTGGAAAATCAGATTCAACATTCACCATTCTAACTCATAATGACAAGGGTAAATTCATGAAATAATTCCTGTCTAGCTGGCATTGAGCAATATATGGTTTTCATATAGAGGAAAAGTTTGCACATTGCATGGCATTTTTCAGAAAACATGGCAAAGATTTGAATTGGAAAATCAGATTCAACAATAATAAGCAGAATCCCAAATCTGAAACCAAAATCATTAGATAAAGAAAAAGCAAAGCAATTAGATGACCGGAATTGTGAATCTAGTCAATATTATGTATCAATAATTCTATATCATTTTATACAGCTCTAACAATTTGATAACCATGAAAGAGGTAGAGAAAAAAACAGTTTAGCAATATTTCAACGGAAGTTCTTTCAGTTGCATTAAGTCTATAAATATGTAAAAGGCTTTAAAACCACATAAATTTACAAAATGTATAATGAGAACATGCATTTGTTCAAGTCATAGCATATGCACTTGGCATCAAAAGCTAAGAGAAGCCGCGCTTTGGCAAAATCTGGAGCAGTGACAACATAAGGCATGTTGCAGTAGCATGTGCAGTTTCTATCATTCCTGCATATGGGCCGTGCATTACTATCAGCAATTATGCAAAGAGTATAAAAATAGATTTGAAAATAAGATATGTAGCAAATGCTAATTTAAATGAAAAACAAATACTGTTGACTGTTATATTTCTGTCTTTTTTTCTTTCGCATACATTGGCCATTGAAATGGACAAAATATTAAAAAAAAAACAATTGCAAGACCTTTGTGATTATGGAAAGAATATAAAAACAGATATGAAGATAAGATATGTAGCAAATGCTAATTTAAATGAAAAACAAATACTGTTGACTATTATATTTCTATGTCTTTTTTTCTTTTCCATACATTGGCCATTGGAATGGACAAAATATAAGAAAAAAAACAATTGCAAGAGCTTTGTGATTGACGGTAAACCGATGCAAAAGGAAAAAAATCTATTAAAAGTGAACAGGATTTTGGTAATCTTATACTAGGGACGACTCCTCTGCTCTTACTAGGCTCAGTGCTTTTTGCAATCTTCAAATAAATGAACACAGTAACAAAAGTGAACTTCAGATACATTAAAATTGAATCTTCAAAAAGCCGTTGAAGTTTATTATTGATTAAACAATAAATAGGACAACTGACAGATATATAAGCGATGAACATGATTACAATGCAAGGGTTGTGTGAATGGGAAAAGAAAAACTATTTAAAATTGTGTGTATTTTGTAAAAAACAAGTTCAAATAAATCATAAAAGAAGTTGCAATAGAGAGTGTTTGTAATCTATTTTGAAATATTGAATCGAAGCTGAAACAATTGGAAAGTTGTTCAAAGTGTTTGAACAAAAAGGAAAATTATGATCATACCTTTTGTTCAAAAATTTTTGACTTCAACAATTCTGTTGTTCATTGCCAAAGTGTAAAGCCCTTGTTGCTTCAATTTGCGAAGATTGTAAATGGCTGAGGAAACACTATTGGAGTATTGTTCATAAGAAATAGCTAGAACATCGGGACAACATTATTTTAATTGTGTGCCCCGAAGTGTACATTCAATAGTCCCTTCTTCAGTCTCTAGCTTACATTGTAATATATGTTCATAAGTAGTTGGTGTTTCACGATTGCAAAATGTACAAAAAACGGTGCTTTGTATCATTGGCAGTTTACACTGTGTGCAAATGCAGTGGTAGGGTGGTGCAAAAACATTTTTTACTTTCAATGTCCCATATACCTGTTCTAGGCAAGTAAACAGAAAACATAAAAAAACATTGCAATGAGCATGTTTTGATAGGAAGGCCATGCTACGGAAAAGCACAAAATCGAATTTATGAAAACATGTTTGCAAATGCAGGTTTTGCAACATGGTGTTTGAAAACATATCATTGTACTGAGTTGTGTTGCTGCTAATTGGAATACTAAATCTGGAACTGTAAAAAAGACATTTTGACAAGTAAAAAGTCTATATTTTGTTCATATCAGAAGCAGAAAACTTTGATGTCAATAATGCAGCAGGCTGAACATTGAAGAAAAAATAAAATCTATTTTAATAGCTGTGAAATTGCTGAAACTACATATAAAGAACTTGCTTAATTGACAATGAAATGACAAAAAAACATTTCAAGTGACATTACAGGAGACATTGTTCATATCTCACCTATGTTTTAGCTTCACTTATTGGAAGCAAACTTTGTATTGCGAATTCATCATTTAGGGGATCTATAAAAGTTGCTTGTGAAGCCTTCATAAGATGAGTTCCTTTTGCACCTGGTCTTACAATATTTTTTATTAGATACAGAGGCGGTTCGTCAAGTGCAAGTTGTTGTTGCACTCGGACAAAGAAATTTGTATAGCTTTCATTAACCTGAAACTGAACATGAATAACTGAAGAAGAATTAGTGAAGGGGATGGGAATAGACAAATGTTTTTTTGTTATGGCTTCTATCTTTTTTTTTTTGTATATCCATCTAGCAGTAGATACAGCAGCAAAGAAAAAACATAAAAAAATGAAATCAAATATAGTGAAAAAAAATTGTTTAAAGAGAATCCACTTTACAGTTGCATAGTCATTTGCACTTTCACCATCTCTTATGTAAAAGTCCAATTGCTTATTGTTGTATTCACAGGCAACAACTATGACTGCAACAGAACCAACGACATATGCCTCATATGATGTAACCAGTTCATTGATTGTTGTATCTGGTGGAAGGCAATGTATTTTGCATACTTTGTCAATTGTCTCTATGATACTTGTTGGCAATATCGCTATTGAGTTTATTGCATCTCCTCGGTCATATTGACCTTTCTTTTTCAGTTCAAAACCAGAAATTCTAACACTTTTTCCAGGCAAAAAGAAATTGCCAAAGCAATTTATCAAACTATCATTAATTGTAATTGTCATTGTCATCAATCCATTTTTGTCAACAACATCTGCATGCAGAATCTTTGTCTTAACAAGGGAGTTTTGATTACGATTTTGTGCAGGTCCATAGACAACCAAAACATCCCCCTCAAATACATGCCTATGTGTTGCAGTACATAGCTGTATTATTGATGATGGTTCAACTGCCATTTGCTTTAATCTGTGCACATTTAAAAATATCAAAAAGTGAAAGAACAAATGGATTAGTGTTTGATTGAATGTTGAATTTTGTATCGAATACACTAAAATGAAATTAGTAGAGAAGCTGAACTAGATGATTCATTCAAATCTTTGAATTTGTGTTAGGTACAAGATAAAGTAATGTAGTCAAAAATATTGAATCAACAAAGCTATTGGATAGGAACATTACTTTTTAGGACTGTTTGTTGGCTGCGACAGTATTCCCATTGCAATAGTCTCTGGAGCATCTTGTGAAGAAGAAACATTTCTTTCTGTTGAAGGACTGTCTGATGCCATAGACATAGCTAAATTCTCTCATTGGGCGAGAATATTGTTTCTGATTAGTTGCTTTTTTGAAATGCTGTATTTTTTTTTCCAATTTGCACATCCATTGAAGACTCAGAGCATGTTAAAATATTCAAGAATATATTTCAAATAGAAAAGCATCTTAAAAAAAGACAAAAAACAAGAAAGACAAAAAGCTGTATCAGTTCTTATATGCAAGTTGCAGGTACTGATAAGATACTAGTAAAATGATCTGACCAATATGCATCAGAAATGGTAAATGAAAGCTTGCCAATGTCTATGTTTGTCCAAAAATGGTTAATCATAGAATCATATTGAAGAAGATGATCATACTAATAACATAGTTGAATATGATGGTACAAATACATTGATCCATGATACATTTAATGTTATAATGGATGATGATCAAGATGATCATGAAAATGATGACTTTGATGATGTTCATGATTTACCTCTTCTTGAGAAGGCATACGAACCCCTTTATGAAGGCTCCAACAAAAATCTTCTCTATGTTATATTGTTGATAATGAACTTGAAGGTTATGAATGGTCTTTCAAACACATCAGTCACACAGATGTTAAGGTATGTAATATTTTCCATCACATATATATGATTGTGATAAAGGTTATCTTTGTTCCTCTAATAATTTTATTGTTAATTCATAAGTAAAATTAATACGGATGAAATATGTTTCATTAATATTATTTATATATTATATTAACTAGTTTTTTATTTTAATTTGTTGTAGCTTGATAGATGAATTTTTGTTACCACCATCAAATATTTTACCTCGCACATATCAAAATTTATCTGTCATCATGAAAGAAATTGGAATGCACTATGAAGCAATTGATGCATGCCCCGATGACCATATTATATATTATAAACACAATGAATTTGAAACAGAATGTCCAGAATGTCATATCAGTAGATATCGAACAGGTCAAGTAACAAAATGTTAAATTTTCATAATTTACTTCAATCTGATCTAGGATCTTAACTGAGAGAACAACATGTACAGCATATCTACAGCATATCAATCATGGAGACAATAATGCAAGCACACAAGAGACACAAAGATTTACTTGGGAAAAACCATAAAGGTGAAAAACCCCAATAACTTCCTCAGAGATAGATAGAGCAATGATACAACCAACCAATAGAGATAGCCATAACCTAGCAGCAATCCTCCTCCTCCAAAAGTGCGCCTCTCCTCCTTGAGAGCATGTGTGAGAAGTGAGTGAGTAAATAGAGTGCCTCCCGCACTCTATTTATACTTGACTTGACTTGCCTTTTTACCTAACTCATGTAGGCTCGAACTTAACCACATAACATAATGCTGAGTGGGCCGACCCCCAATAGGGTGGTCTAATAACCCTTTGACCCACATGGCCGACCCCCAATAGGGTGGTCTAATAACCCTTTGACCCACATGACTTATACAGGGCCGACCCCAAATAAGGTGGTCTAATAACCCATCAAGTATAAGTTACGACACTTACAATATAAATGACGACACTTCCATATAGAGGAATAATACCATCTCTATAGGAATACAATATACATATACATGTGAAATACATTCCGAAGTTACATATACATCAACACTCCCTCTTAACTAGGAAGGTATTTCTCAGCACAGTTCTTCTAGCACAAGTCATCTTCTCTGGATCATCGTCACTGGATAATCGTCATCGAGTCATCATCATCGTCACTGCTGCTGCTATCTCAATCAATCTCTGAATCTACTCGTCATAGGAAGTTCTACAGAGCCAGTCCTTTTTCATACTGGATGTAGGCCCACCACCTGCAGGTCTTCGTCATCACTGGCCATACTGTGGAATCCTCAGGACTTTTACGTGCGTCACAAAACCTCGAAAGGGCATTTGCCAGATGTCCCAGGGCACAGATTACATGCCATAGGCAAAACCTCGAAAGACCATCTGCAAATATCCCAGGGCACAAATTATATGTGACCTCACCACAAAACCTTGAAAGAGAATCCCAGGACTGATTACGAGCACACGGCTCAACCTATCGGATCTCCCAGGGCACAAATTACATGTGGTCGCCACAAAACCTCGCAAGAGCATCCCAGGACTGATTACGAGCACATAGCTCAACCTATCGGATCTCCCAGGGCACAAATTACATGTGGTCATGGCAAAACCTCGCAAGAGCATCCCAGGACTGATTACGGGCACACAGCCCAACCTATCGGATCTCCCAGGGAAACGAATTACATGCCATAGGACAAAACCTCGCAAGAGCATCTGCCAGATATCCCAGTGCGCTATTATATGCCATAGGAAAAACCTTGAAAGACTATCTACAGATCTCCCAGGGCAACGAATTACATGTCCTCCCAGAGCAAAACCTCGAAAGAGCATTTGCCAGATGTCCCAGGGCACCGAATTACATGCCATAGGCAAAACCTCGAAAGACCATCTGCAAATCTCCCAGGGAAACGAATTACATGCTCATCTGCACAACCTGATCCACGGCCATAGAGTATCAACCTGATACTCACCATACATCATCCTGATGTATCCATGATCATCCTGATCATCATCACTGCAACGTCCTGCTGCATGTCATCTGGAGCAACATCCTGAAGCTCGTCATCTATGATCATCCTGATCATCACTGCAACATCCTGCTGCATGTCATCTGGAGCAACATCCTGAAGCTCGTCATCTATGATCATCCTGATCATCACTGCAACATCCTGCTGCATGATCCACCTGATCATCAATGCATCTACCTGATGCATACCAAGTATCATACATGATCCTCCTGATCATCAATGTATCCACCTGATACAAATACATGATACATATCATCATACATGATCCTCCTGATCATCAATGCATCTACCTGATGCATACCAAGTATCTACCTGATACATATCATCATACATGATCCTCCTGATCATCAATGTATCCACCTGATACAAATACAAATACATGATACATATCACCATACATGATCCACCTGATCATACAATGTATCCACCTGATACATATACAGATACATGGTCCAAGCATCCAACATGATGCATACATACATACATAAAATGATCCAACTGATCATATCCAAGCAGAAACCAGAACATCATCCTGATGCTCATCATCCAGCGCTTACATCCACAGCCATGTGAAGGATCCTCCTTCCAACATGCTTGGAATGGCTTCAGCAAATGTGTCCATCACTTCTTCCTTGAAGTGTCCTCGATCTGAAGAACGCCAAGCCTCTCTCTGAAGTACTCGAACTTCACCCTGGCTAGTGGCTTCGTCAGCACATCTGCAATCTGCTCGTCCATCGCAACATATAGGAGCTTCACAGCTCCTCTCTGCACCATATCCCTGATATAGTGATATTTGATCTCTATTTGTTTCGACCTGTCATGAAACACTGGGTTCTCGGACAGCTTCACACAACTCTGGTTATCACAGAAGATGCCATTAGCCTCCAACGGGAGATCAAATAACTCAGACAGTAGCTTCCGTAGCCATACTGCCTCACAACTAGCTGAACAGGCTGCAACATACTCTGCCTCAACTGTACTCAGTGCTATGCAGGACTGCTTCCTGCTAAACCAAGAGATCACACCTGATCCCATACTGAAGCAGCACCCAGATGTGCTCTTCCTATCTGCAGCACTGCCAGCCCAATCTGAATCAACATAACCCTGCAAGTTAAACTTTTGATTCACCTCATACTTGAGCCCATAATCCACTGTACCCTTCAGGTACCTCAGAACATGCTTTACAACAACCAAGTGAACACTACTTAGATCCGTCAGGAACTGGCTCAATGTGTTCACAGCAAAGCAAATGTCTGGTCTCGTGTTCGTCAGGTACATCAATGACCCAATCATCTGACGATACATAGAGACATCAACCAGCTCAGATGAAGCATCACATAGAAGCTTCATAGGTGTGGCCATATCCTTGCAGTCCATCATCCCGAACCTCTTCAGGATCTCTACTACATACTTCCCTTGTCCAAGGAAGATTCCATCTGCACTCTGCCACACCTCCATGCCAAAAACAAATAGTGCATCATCCCCAAGTTCTTCATCTCGAACTCGGTAGTAAGCTCCCGCTGCGTGTCGGCAATCAATCTATCTTCACCATACCAAGTTCTGCACATATATAATTTCCTATCATGTGTCTCAGAACCAAGTGGCTACTCTACGGACACTTCTTCTTCAACTACACCATTCAAGGAAGCTGTCTTGAATCCATCTGGTGTATCTTCTATTTCATCACTTTTATATTTCTCAATGCTGCCATCTGCAACATGCTTGATCTGATAATTCCATTTGGAACTCATAGCAAACTTCCCTTCATGTCTTGGGATTACATCCCAAACATCATTCTTCATGATCGACGGATCATGGCATTTCATTTCTTCATCCCAGATCCTGGGAACTTCAATATCTTCAATAGATATCTTTGTTGCTGGAACAAAATGTTGTAGTTCTTCTTTTGTAGGAGATGGCATACGATCTTTCCTACACAACAAGTTAAATTGCATGATTAGAAAACATCTCATAGTTTTCAAAACAAATTCTTACACATAAAGAAATATGCCATATAGTCATGCAATTATCTTAGCCAATGCTTCAATACAACATTTATCCATATTCCGTAACTTTCTAGATGCCTTCCAATCTCTACCAGAACATTGTTAAGAGTGTGCACAACTCCCAACATGTCAGGAAAGAGGTTTCATTCTAGATAAGTAGCAATGGAATGTTGTACAGTGCCATAGGCCACTTACCCATTCATATTAGGAGTATACTGTTCATCAATGCAATTATTCTAATATGCATAATACACAACCTAATTCTAGGAACATCAGTATATACATTATTGAACAGTATTATTTAAGAAATGACAATTCAAATACTTATCTTTGTTTGTTCGTTGGGTGGACTCCCTCTGAGTCTTTGCTTCCTTGCAGGAGCTACTGGAGTCCTAATCTGAAGTAGCTTCTTCTACACCTTTCTGTTGTGGGATGTAGAGAGATGGTCAACTCCCTATGAATATTTGCATCCTTGCATAAACCACTGGAGTGTACTCCCTCTTGATCTTTGCTTCCTGGATTACCTGTTCTTGAATCTCATATTCATCCTTAGTCCCTATGCATTCTTATTAGTATCATGAATGTGTTATCCTTGTGATCTCATATAAAATCATACATTCATTAGTATACTATTAAAACACAATAATCTCAAGCATGTATAGTCATGATCACTTCAAACAGAAATAATAAGCATTAGCATTCAAGGTTTATGTAGGATCTTATGGTTAGTCAAATCATAAGAAACATAACATGTCTAAACCTGTAATTACTCAAACCTATGACTCTTCAGGTTAGTTGAATCATCAATCAAGATAAGAGATATAAAATGCATAAAACCTGTGATTATTCAAACCTATACCATCATGATTCTTCTGGTTAGTCATATTATCAATTATGGTAAGAAACATAATATGCATACAATCATGATTATTCAAACCTATGACTTCATGAATAATCATTATCAACAACAGTATAAGATCCTAACACAAGGTAGGATTCTATCTTGATATAGGAAAAACATACCTGGATTAGCATGCTAGCTATTTATGTCTAACATACTCACATGATGTCTTCTTGTTCTTCTTCAATGACTTGTGCTAGTAACCTGTATATCTCATAGGTTAACTATTACAAAACCAAGTTACACATACCTCGTAAATGGATCTTCTATGAGATCCATGACAATGGATGAATCTTTGTCCTCATGTTATCATGATCATATGTTCTTGGACCAGAACATGATTTGTCTTTCTTGGTGTACCTTTCCTGTTAGTAGACAACATAAACCTCATACAACACCATAATGCATTAGTACAATCATAAGTGTCAACACCCTAACCAATGAATATCTTCTATCATGCATTCATAATTTTGTTAAGGTGATACGACAAATCTAAAATCAAAATTGTACTAACCGTAATAACATGAAGACAAACATACCATAAACCATAAACTTAATCATGGACAAATATCGAAACATACCTCGATGAGTCATACCTGTCGAGATCGCTTGTAATCTTCTTATGTAAGGCCTTAGCCTCATCTCCCTCTGAAACATGAACTTCTTCACTCATGCAGATGATCAATCCATCTTCTTCTAGGATTAACCCAATCCACTTGATTTGCAAGAACTGGACCTAGAACTGGATATGGGTTTGTCAGAGAAACCCCAAAAATTCAAACTTTCAATTTCAAACTTCCGAAAGGATAGAAATATGCGCCTTGATGAGCTGATCAAATTGGTATATTCATAATTTGAAAACTGCAAAGTTTCACTCCTCAATTTTGCCTTTGAAACTTCCGGATTCACTGGACGTGACCCTGAACTGGGGTTTGATGAATCCCACTCTTTTTCCCAATCAAAAGGTTTGATCCAAAGCTCTAAGCTTCTATTTTTCTGAGGAGCTTCCAGCCGTGGTCTCAGATTTCAAAAATTCCCATTTTTACAGAAGCCCTAATTTTCCACTTTCCTGATCAAAGTCCCGAACTAGGGTCTGATCAAGCCCAGCCTTCTGCCCAACCAAAAATTTTGATTTTGGTCTCTAAATTTTTATTTTGATTAGTAGCATTCAGCCGTGGTCTCCGATTACAAAAATTCCAACTTTCTCCAAAGCCCTAAATTCCGGAAGCCATGAATGAAGGTACCAAAAAAATAATTCTGTTTTGACAGAAATATGTACCTGATTGTTTCTGGTGTAACTCCGAAATTTTTGATCCACAGGGTCTGAAAAAAGTTTCCTGAGATATCCTGACCTGTTACCTTTCCATCCTGACAGGTCTGACCTCAATTGGATTCTCTGAGAGAGAGTTATGCCAAATGTCGCAACGTGACCTGTTTTGGGATAAAACAGAAGAGCGAACTTGTACGGCGTGCCACGTGTCATTGTTTGAACTTCGGCCTCTGAAAACGTTTTCTGAGATATCTCGGCCTGTTATCTTTCCATCTTGACAGGTCTGACCTCAATTGGATTTTCTGAGAGAGAGTTATGCCAAGTGTCGCAATGTGACCTGTTTATGGGATAAAACAGTAGATCGAACTTGTACAGCGTGCCACGTGTCACTGGTTCAACTTCGGCCTCTGAAAACGTTTTCTGAGATAGTACGGACTGTGTACTACCTGTCACTTTTTACGAAATTTCATTTGGAGCTTCCTAGCCCAAGTTATGACCTTTTTCCCAAGGTCACCTGATTTTGCCTCAGATCTGGAAGAGGCAGAAACCCTATATTGCACAGATCATAAATCACAAAGTACAACGAATTAGAGGTTTTCCTTTGGACACAAGGTACCTAGAGATCTTAGCTTCGGCCTATAACAATTTCAGATCCGAAAACTTCGCCAAAACGGATTTATAGCGAAAGTGCTACGATGACTGGTTTTTGCTATATCAAGCCCTAGCATCGTAAGTGCAACAAGTGTCATACATGCCATATCATGCCTTCTTTCAGGCTAGCTCTGATACCATGTTAAATTTTCAGAATTTACTTCAATCTGATCTAGGATCTTAACTGAGAGAACAACATGTACAGCATATCTACAGCATATCAATCATGGAGACAATAATGCAAGCACACAAGAGACACAAAGATTTACTTGGGAAAAACCATAAAGGTGAAAAACCCCAATAACTTCCTCAGAGATAGATAGAGCAATGATACAACCAACCAATAGAGATAGCCATAACCTAGCAGCAATCCTCCTCCTCCAAAAGTGCGCCTCTCCTCCTTGAGAGCATGTGTGAGAAGTGAGTGAGTAAATAGAGTGCCTCCCGCACTCTATTTATACTTGACTTGACTTACCTTTTTACCTAACTCATGTAGGCTCGAACTTAACCACATAACATAATGCTGAGTGGGCCGACCCCCAATAGGGTGGTCTAATAACCCTTTGACCCACATGGCCGACCCCCAATAGGGTGGTCTAATAACCCTTTGACCCACATGACTTATACAGGGCCGACCCCAAATAAGGTGGTCTAATAACCCATCAAGTAGAAGTTACGACACTTACAATATAAATGACGACACTTCCATATAGAGGAATAATACCATCTCTATAGGAATACAATATACATATACATGTGAAATACATTCCGAAGTTACATATACATCAACACAAAAAAGGTGCCTCGCAAGGTTCTTCATTATATTCCCATTATTCCATGTTTGCAACGATTGTTTAGGTGCAAAAACATAGGAAAATTTATGGATTACCATGCACGGAACAAAATTCAAGATGAAATTATTCGAATGCCTACAGATGGTTCTGCATTTAGAGATATGGAGGAAAAATGGCCAAACTTTTAAGAAGAACCTCGTAATGTTAGGATTTCTTTGGCAGTAGATGGTGTCAATCCATTTGTAGAGATGAGATCTATTTACTCGATGTGGCCTATTTTTGTTATCAACAATAACATTCCTCCATGGTTTTCAATAAAGAGGGAACACATAATGTTGGCAATGATTATTCCAGGTATGTGTCTACAACAATTTTTTTTTATGTAGTGGCATCTCATTTGTCGTATTTTGTTGCATAATGTCATATATATTTTTTCTTTTACTCTTGTATATTATTTATATATCTAAATGGTTGTAATAATTATATATTTTATATGTTCAAATCAATTAGGTAAGTACCAAGTTAAAGGTATGAATGTATATATCAAACCTCTTATTGACGAGCTACTAAAGATATGGAATGGAATCACTGTGTATGATGTATCTAGACCAATATGACAAAGGAAATTTCAATTCCACACAATGCTTGTATGGACAGTACATGATGCCCCAGGGTTAACCCATTTTTGCGGTATGTAATTATAACGTCCACTTTAATAGTATTTAATTTTATGAAGTTGATATACTATGCATGCATGTTTTTTTAAATAATCTATTCATTTTATATAAGTATAATTGACATAGTTAATCCATTTCTTTATGTAGGTCTTCAAAAAAAGGGAAAATTTCCATGTCCAATTTGTGGTCCTAAGATCAAATCTCGCCTGTTATAGGTCAAATCTACACTTCTCCGTCCATGATCACATTGCTCTATCGATCACACAAAAGGACACCATGGATTGAAGAGCTAGGTTGACTTAGATGAAGTTATGGTTAGAACTACACTCTGCAGCTTAAAATCTTAATGTTTCTACTGTTTTCACAACATGTGCGTTACTCTTTGCATAGTAAACCAACACATATCTTGAGATGCGTGCTACTTTGCTCAAGGACAACTAGCGCACACCTTCAAAAAAGTTGCAAACACTTGTTGCAAAGCACAAAAGTTGCTCTCTGTGCGCCACTCTTGTTATATGAAACCCGCACACATCTTAAGATGAAATCAAAAAATATATTAAAATTACGAATTGGGATTAGTTGAAGTTGGTTCTGCAACTTCCCCAACCTCCCAATTCAACCACATCTTGAATTCAACTTCCTACCTTGTCCCATTAATACAAGGAGGATCCATGAGAGAGGGATAGAGAAAGAATGCTCTAAGTGTTGTTGCGCTGGAGGAATTCCCAAGCCATTGTGAAAAGCAGGAGCCCAGGACTCGGTTGCAGAAGCATCTTGCCCGATCAGGTATATTTGTACTGATTCATGTTTCTTTGACAATAAAAAGGTGGAAATATCCTTTCTGTCCCAAATCGAATATCTATTGGATTGTATGTTCATTTAGTTTAATATCTTATTGTAGTTTATGTTTAATTATTTTCAATTACATCATATTTATTGCAGTCAAGATACGTTGATGAAGGTTTCCTTTGTGTTGCAGGTTCATCAAGCGGAAGACCAAGCGAAAGCTAGGACCAACTGTCGATAAAAAGTACATATTTCAATATCTTGATCTCTTTCATTTGTAGGAACTAAATGCAATGCAATGAATGTATTTACCTATCACCCCACCCAAGTTGGTAGTGTCTTCTCCTCACTATAAGGTAATAATCCTGCACAACAGACTGGCAACTCCACTGGGGAGTAACCGATAGTTTTTCTGCTCTAGGAGACCTAGTTAGGTTTTCTTCCAGCTCTTTTCAGTCTTTTTAATTCTCTGAGAGGTCTTATAAGTCATTGTTACCTATTGTTTCGTGCTTGATTCATCTTATTTAATGTTGCAAAGCCTTTTTGTGTCCTTCGAAGACATGTGCGTTGGTTTACCCTACTTACAGTAGCGCATTTTACCTGATGAGCACTACTTTGTACACTGCACAGTAGCGCATCTTTTCTAGTGTGCGTTGGTTTCTCTATTGCACAGTAGTGCATTTTCCTTTAGGCTCCAATTTTCTGTTAGGGTTTGATTTCCAGTTGTTTGGTTTCACTTCCAGTATTTTGCTTTGCTTCCTGGACTGACCCCTAAGACTTGTATGTCTCTATTGAGTCTCGTTTGCCTCTTTGAAGTCCTTTAGTTTGTCTTTGCTTACTTGAGTACTTGTCTAAGGTGTCTTCACTGCTTTCTAGTCCTTTCAAAGGTTGTGCACTTCTCTCTTTTTGGCATAGCTGCACACTTTTTCCCTAGTTGCTTGTTGCAGTCATACAGACCTGCGTTCTTAACGTTTGTTGTTTGTGGCAACAATAACACACTTTCACTATGTCTTATCCTTCCCATTAGGGTTTGACCCCAAGTTTGAGTCCTTAGGGTTGATTTGAAAGGTTGCTTGGTTTAGATACTTTCTGATTGTCTTTTCAGTTCAATCCAAGTGAGTCAAAGCTTTCTAGTTAGCTTTCTTTTGAGTCCATGTGTCGGTAAGGTCACTCTTTGGTTGGCTTGCCTACTCCTTTGCTTGGCTTAGTGTTTTCTTAGGGTTTTGGTGCTTAGGAGCAGCCTTTTAGGTCTGCCTTTCCATTACGAGCATCTCTTTTCCTTTTTTCTTTTACACTTTGTTTCCAAGTTTAAAGTTTTTTCTTTTGAAACAACTTGGTAGGTTGAGTCTTCCTCAAGTCTTTTGATTTGTTTGTTTTGAGCCATTTAGGCGTTTGTTTTACTTACACTTTGCGTTAGGTCTTACTTGCTCTTTTACAAGTTCTTTTTCTTTCACAATTATCAGAAAAGACTAAAAGTGTTTTAAGTAGCTTGATAGTAAGGTCTATCATTGCTTTGAAGTAGCATAGTTTGCTTTGAAACTTTAAAAGAAAATACAAAAAGAAATTTGATTTAGGATTGCCTAGTTTCAATTTTGAAAGAACACAAACAAAAAGTTTTGTGAAGTTTCATGCATTATTTTTCCACACTTTACTTTATGTCATGAACCACGCCACACACTTCACTACAACCTTTGAGTAAAAACAGCTTTTAAAAACAATATTTAATAAAATTTATTAGAAATTTTTTCTTTTTAGGGTTGTCACTACACTAACTAGCTTAGGCTAGGGTTTCAGATCAAAACACACTTAAACTATCCAAAATCATTTTTCATTACTCAACAGTCGTAGTAAGACATTATTTAGGTAAATCCATTTGTATCAAAATTTCTTGGGAAGCTCCACTGAAACCAGAGCTAAGCACGAGGTCGTGTGAGATTGGAATTGTTGAGGATAACCCCTCACTTTCTTTTCAAGCATAAACCAGAGTTGTCTTGCGTATGGGGGTCCTTTGGAATTCGGGCTTTGTTACCCTGCCCATGCATTACGGCTAGACTGACGACTGTCCCCCCAAGAATTTTCATACGTATGGTAGCCTTAGTATCTTAATCATTTAGGACTCTTCACAGGTAGAGTGGAATGCTATTTCCACTTCACCTCAGACAGACACGAAAGGTAACCCTTTGGTAGTAATCCCAGGAGGGTAGTTTAGTGATTCAAACACTTGCATCCAGAGATTAGATGCGGTGTAACTGACCGTATATACTCTACTGTTTCTTCTGGGCCCTCATCATCCCAGACTGACTTCTGAGAGTATCAACTTTGTTTGCTTGGTCTTGATCACCTTAGGACATTTTTAGTGGTGTGCTCTTTGTGTCGCTTGTTTTTAGTTGGCCTTAGAATTTTCTGGCCCGTTGATTCGAAAACTATGGATAGCATCTCAGTGAGCATCAATCAAGGAACTCATGTTCAAGGGGCTCCTTGTACTTTTTCATTCATTGGGAACATTGGTACTCCCTTAATTGCTACCTTGAATCTTTAGGGCTTCACTATAGGGATACCAGTTTGGTTGTTTTCCACTCTGAACACCTTGCATGCTCCTGATGCTTCTCAAGTAAGAACCTTACATCAAAAGCATCAAAACCCTATGCCTGCTTCGCCAGTAACATTTTCTCCTTCTCCTTCTAACTCATGTGGTGAAAGTAGTAATACTAGTAACCAACAGTCTAAAAGGAATAGACAAAGGAAGAATAGGAAGAAGATTCCAAAGCAAGGGGGCAGCCACCCAGCCTCTGGAAGTCATGCTGGGGGCACCCACCCAACGTTTGGAGCATGGAAATTTTTAGGGGCGAAATTTCGTCAATTGGCTATTTTTGGGGCATTTTTTCAAAAAATAAATTCGCTATTTGGTTATTTTTAGTCTCTAATATCGCCTATATTTACATAAAATATGTTTTTTATCATAATATTCGCCAAAATTTATAAGTTTCAGTAGTAAATTGTATGTTTCATATTTAATATTCGCCTATCAATCTATATTTATGTTTTTTTCAATCCAAAATAATCACCTAGAATACTATACTTAAGTATACTTTTATAATCCTTAAAAAATACCCTACTTTGGAGGTCATGTTGGGGGAACTCTTTCACTCATTGTGAATCATACTAAATCTATGCAACCAGCCTCTGGAGGTCATGCTGGGGGCACCTACCCAACCTCTGGTGGTCATGTTGGGAGAACTCACTCAGTCACTGTAAATCATACTGAACCCACCCACCTAGCCTCTAGAAGTCATGCTGGGGTACCCACCCAGCCTCTGAAGGTCATGCTGGGGGCACCCATCTGGCCTCTGAAGGTCATGCTGGGGAACCTACCCAGCCTCTGGAGGTCATGCTGGGAGAAAAATTTCAGTCAGTGCAAATCATACTGAAAGTATGTCTTCAACAACTATTTCTCACGTTGAGGACACGTCATTGATCACTGTTGGTCATATTAATGACAAGTCACCAGTTACTGTGAGTCATACTGGAGACACTAGATCAGCCATTGCAAGTCATGCTGAGAAAGTTGACATTGTCGAAAAACCTAATAAACAGAAGCTTAAGTTCCCCTGTAATTTTTTCGAGGGAGACCACTTGACCTATTTATGCCCTATACTTCCAGAAGTGCAAAGAGTGTGGTCCATAGTTCAAAAGTCTTCTTCTTCTGAGCAACCAGCCACTGCAAGTCTATAATGCCCGCCTCAGCACTTATGATTGATCTGATTATTTTTTACTTATGATTGACTAGATTATCTGAGACTTATGATTGATAAGACTATTTTTGAGACCTACGACTAATTTGACTATTGAGGGCAGTGGTCTGAAGTGACCCAGAATTATAAAAACTTGAACCAATAATGATTGCTTTAAATATTATATGTGAAATGAAAATGGTTATATAAATGATGATTGATGAAGGTATTCGACTGGCTAAGAAAATGAAAAATCATGAAAATGCTTTGGAATGCAAAATGATGAATGTTGAAATTAATTGAAACGAAAATTATGTATGCTCGATTGACAGAGACATAATGACGAATGTTGAAATTACTTGAAATGAAAATGATGTATGCTCAATTGACAGAGACATAATGATGAATGTTGAAATTACTTGAATGAAAATGATGATTTGTTTTATACTCGACTGACTGAGATAAAATAATGACTGATGAATATGCTCGACTGACCGAACCATAATGTTAAAATGATGAATGTTGAGTAGACTCGACTGACTAAGATACTGAAAATAATGATCAAATGTTTTATACTGCAGCACTACTAATGTGCGCTTGAGTGTGTGCAGTGGCAGGTAAGACGATTTACCGACTGATCCACAATGGAATTATAGGGGTTGTAAGAACAGAAAGAATACTTAGGGGTATGACGACTGACTGTCGACCCTGAATTAACAATTCACGCATGGATGAAGCCATTTCAGCTCACCCAGGGAAGCGTATGCCGTACGGGCAAGGCCATAATGATTTGGTCGTGTATGATGAGTTGAGGGGCGCGCATTAAGGAGATCCTTATCCCTCAACATCCCTTAGTTTCCAAGAAAGCGTAGTTGAGAGATCGTGGTAACGATTCCCGGTCGCTACGCAGTACTCCCCATAAGAAAGAAGAAATGGAACTGTCAGAAGGGCGTGCCGAAAAGGCACCTGGACAAAAAAAAGATAATGTTATTTAACACCTGAAGAAATTTAAAACTTGTCAAAGATAAATTCAAGTGACTATAAATTAAAAGACAATTAAAAAAAATAATATTCCGTATTTTATTTTATGTTTAAGAGAAAATAAAAAATATTAGAAATGAAAAAAGAAACAAAACAAAAACAATTTGTTTAGTTTAAAGTATCTCACTTATCTACTTTATGAAAATGAGAAAAACTAAAGTTAACTAGAAGTATTATAAGTAAAGTCCTATTAGAAGCTTAAACTTCAAAGTTAGCAAATATTTATTTTATAAAGAATTTAAATATATATATATATATATATATATAGAACTTTTATACTTTGTGTGGAATTAGATTTTAATAAATAAGAAAAACAAATTCTTTATAAGTTTTCATTATTTAAAAGAAATTAAATAAAAAAAACAACTAGTTTACTAAAAAGATATTAAGTAAATTAAAAGAGAACCAAAGAAAGAGTAGGACTCTTCTACACTTAACTCGCACTGATTTAGGGAATTATGTGCACACTAAAGATAATGAGACACATGTATTTGAGAATAATTGAAATTAAATTAAATATGTGCATGGACACACACATGGCACACAGAGTTTTGCTATATAATGAGGGAGGAGAAGGAGAGAAAGACATCTCTTGCTCCCTAATGCTGGATGGGCATCATAATCTCGGATTATGTTATGATTCTTGAGAATTGAGATTAGCTAGAACGGGAATTGGGAGATCCTTTTGGGAGGCTAGCTAGTGTGTTCTTACGATTCCATTAGCTCGGGGGTTCGGGGTGAAGAAGAGTAACCCCGATACGCTAGAGTGGTCAACCGAGGGGTCACTCGGTACATCGCCCAAAGATTGGATTGGTTCGTGGGGAGACTAATCAAGGACTCCATCAATCGGCTGGATCAAACATCGAAACAGGTATTTCCTCTTACCGTTAAAATATTTGATAGATCTTTAAGCTTCGGTGAAAAGGGACTATTTGCATTTTGTCATCATTATGATGGGTTGTATATTTTATTATAAAATCAAATTATGCTTTTCTTTGATGTTTAAGATATTGATGGATTATCTAGTCACTAGATAATAGTGTGTTTTCCAGATTGAGTCGAAATCTTTTTTTTTTAAATCTGTTTAAAACCATATTTAGTTACATAAATTGATGTGAATGGGATGACTAGACCGATCTTTACTAGCGAGTGAAACCCCATCTAAAAATTGTGGAATCGCTAAAAAAGAACTTGAGTTTAGAATACCTGCTAATGCCTAGTCGCATCCATGGATTAACCATTTTTTTTCTGATTCTGAAAGACCACCTTATTTAACCATTGTCTCAGAAAATCGAAGATCCATTCAGGTTATTAACTTATGAGATCAAGATTATTGCACCTCTCCGAACTAGCCAGCTATCGCCATGCTGCTAAACTCTGAAACCAAATTCTGGCTCATCTGTGGAACTAAACCCTGTGTATCGTTGCTTAAGGATTCTATACTGAAATTTAAGCATTGTTTCTTGAAAATTTTAAATTATGCTCTGTATCCACATGTTTTTGAAATGTAATGACTGGATTAATATCATCATGGTGCTCAATTGCGTTATCATTGCATCTTACTGTTTATATTATTCTGTGTAAAATACTTCTTATAATATGAAGATCGAATCTCAGATCCCTTAGATCGATATACCCTGAATTTCTCCATCTCTGAACTCCAGTCTGCCTTAGACCGCATGAGAGTGCCCATAACATTGGTCTTGATATTAGAACCCTAGGACGCCATTACTTATCTATGTAAATTCGAATTAAAATTTAGTTCTCATGGCTTATAATTTGACCTCTACCCGATTAAATGGATCACCAGTTACATATCTCTGTCATTTGAAATTAAATCTTGACCTCTGTTTAAAAACCTCTATTTAAAAGCTCTATGGAATTGTCAATTTTGGGAATTCGATTCCACCAAAGGAAATTCGTCCCTATCCATCCAATCTTATGGCAGAGAGCGTTGGCATTTCTACAACATTTTTCCGTTTGTCAAAGACTTCATTGTCTCCAGTTTTCATGACATCGAATCATGGATGCTTTTAAATTGATATTTTTCCGTGTGAAAGGAGGGCTGTACCGGTACGCCATCAATGCTTCTAAGTTGATATTTTCCAAAGAGAGAAGACTTCAAGTCATATCCTCTATTATTTACAGACATAAAGTTGATATTTTTCCGTGTGAAAGGAGGGCTGTACCGGTACGCCATGAATGCTTTTAAGTTGATATTTTCCAAAGAGAGAAGACTTCAAGTCATATCCTCTATTATTTACAGACATAAAGTTGATATTTTTCCGTGTGAAAGGAGGGCTGTACCGGTACGCCATCAATGCTTTTAAGTTGATATTTTCCAAAGAGAGAAGACTTCAAGTCAGATCCTATTATTTACAGACATAAAGTTGATATTTTTCCGTGTGAAAGGAGGGCTGTACCGGTACGCCATCAATGCTTTTAAGTTGATATTTTCCAAAGAGAGAAGACTTCAAGTCATATCCTCTATTATTTACAGACATAAAGTTGATATTTTTCCGTGTGAAAAGAGGGCTGTACCGGTACGCCATCAATGCTTTTAAGTTGATATTTTCCAAAGAGATAAGACTTCAAGTCATATCCTCTATTATTTACAGACATAAAGTTTTCAGGCCTCAATGCTTTTAGATTAATTTTTTGCAAAGGTGCGAAGTGCTCTACTTTACTTTTAGATGAAAAGAAGGGCTCTACGAAAAGACTGGAAGATTTCTACAACAATTTTCCGTTTGTCAAAGACTTCATTGTCTCCAGTTTTCATGACATCGAATCATGGATGCTTTTAAATTGATATTTTTCCATGTGAAAAAAGGGCTGTACGCCAATGCCATCAATGCTTTTAAATTGATTTTTTCCAAAGGGAGAAGACTTCAAGTCATATCCTTAATTATTTACAGACAGAAAGTTTTCAACCCATCTACTTTACAGACAGAAAGTTTTTAACCCATCTACTTTACTTTTAGATGAAAGGAAGGGCTCTACGACAATACTGGAAGATTTCTACAACATTTTTCTGTTTGTCAAAGACTTCATTGTCTCCGAGTTTTCATGCCATCCAGTGTTCAAAATTGAACCCTTCTTAGTCCTTCAAGAGTCTTTCTCAAAAGTGCAAAGTTAAAATTGTTCTTCAAAATAAATTCAAAATATTATTTTTACCATTACACGATTTATAACAACATTTCAAAAGAAGCTTAAGATTTTAAATTACCCATCAATATAAATTTCATAGCGTATTTAAATTCTTAAACTATAAATTTTCTTACAAACGGAGTATGAGGTAAGCTACTCTGCACAGTATGTGCTTGTTTCCAATCATTAGATCATTATTTATGTAGGTTGTGTTCCCATTTCCCATTCGATCTGAAATCGAAACCTTTTTAATAATTACAAATACTGATGTTGGTTCAATTCCCATGATCTCCCGACGAACAATTCTCAGTAATTAAACTAGTTTTCTGGAGATATTCAATGAAGGAACGAACAATTCCCAACCATATATTCCCGACGAACAATTTCCCATTCGATGAGAACATGAAGTTTAAAACCATTTGGATATGGGAAAATAACAGACAACAAGCACACAATGAAAAAGGAAACAAACATCCCCCACTTTTCAAAGACCAAACTTTACAAGCAAGAAAAACAAGCAACCCTAAGAAAAATTTTCTGAAGCGGGTTGATAAATAACCCATCCATCTAAACAATTGGTGTTTGGTTTAGTTAACAGAACATGAACATTGTCAATTTTGCAAACACGTTCGGAATCATTTCCATATCTGAATTCAAAACAAACCAAAAATTTAATCCATTGAATATAAAACATAGAGAATACAATGATACACCTTGTTAAAACATTGAAAGTTTATTCAACTAGTTTCCTGCAGATATTCAATAAAAAAGGGAACTATTCCTGTCCATTTATTCCCGGCAGAGCAAGAGTACCGAAATCAGACCAGGCATTTTAGAAAGCATTTGGATATGGGCAAATAAAAAACAACAATCACGTAGGGCCATGAGAAACCCTTTTTGAGGATGTAATCGGTGGCGTGCCTTACATAAGGACCGTAGTAGTATGGAATCATGACGAAATGGTTTATTATGTCATTGAAGGGAGCAACAATTTGTGATCATGTTACTCGCTCTTTCAGGTAGGGTTGGAATTTGACGGGCATTTTGCCCATCAAATACTCTTAAAATTTTCAATAAGATGGCAGACCGAACGACCAAACATTTTGATTACAAGTATTTTTTATGTTCATCAAATTTTAATAACCGTCATTATTCGTTTATTATAGGGTCACCAGTATTTTAAAGTGTTACGGTTGGCAACTTGCCATTGGCAATGAGAAGAATCACGGTTTTTTAGATAAGTGGAAGTGGAGCACTGAAGCCTGAACTGTAGCGGCTAACCTAAACTTTGAAGCAAGTTTCCATATTCAAAATTTTAATTACTGGAGCTTCAAAGCTATACAAACATCAACGTGTAACACATTAGTTACACTCGTAGTAGATGGGTGTTTAATGATAGAATTAACTCTAGCCACAGTGTCACCTACTGCCACATTAATGTTTACTTGTTATTGCTTAATGTTGTGGTTATGCATTAAGGTCGAATTAATGTTACCCATTCCTGGACCATTTTTAAAAATTGTGGTGTCTTATAAAGAATTTTGAACTTGAGATCTCAGAATTAAGCATTGGTTGAACAAATTTAAACTCCCATTTCAGTTATGGTGTAAGAAGTTAGTACCACCCATTGTAAATACCATCATCAATTTCAAACATTGATTTCTATAGAAATCCCTGAGTCCAAAATTCAAGAGGATCTCCTCCAATGGCGAAGGGGCTAATTTATCTCATATGACTCCAAGATGCTGCAAGCTATAAGATATATATTGAGGGAATACACAATCATTTTCAACATTATAGTGGGATTGATTTTTGTGGTTTATGAATGTTGTAAATTGAAGTATCTCCTAGCTGGTCATTTAACTCCATGTTTATCAACGATCTACTCAACTAAACAAATTGTTCGTGGAATCCATTTGACTATGCGTTATTAAAAATGGGTGGCTCTTTATTGTATAAAAAATTAGGTCGGGAAAATTGTTTATATTGAGATCTTTTTCCTTGCTTGTAATCATTGTCATTCCATTAATAAATTTATAGATATATCTTATTTTTTATAAATTTAAAATTGTTTTGTTTTTTTTAAACTATTCTATACATTTAAGGAAATTGTTTTTGTTTTATATTATTTTGCTGCCTTAAAATCTCAAAGGAGAGCATTTCATTCTTATACATGAATTAGGAATGTTGGGTAGCAAATCTGTCATTAAAATAAATAAATAAAATCCTCGTACTATAAAGGGAATTGCCAACTATCTTATTAGTATTTGTAAGGATCCTTAGTAGCTTGTTTTGTCCATTCTTCTAAAAAAAAAACACCAGTAACCTTTGGTTAGAGGAATGAGAACTACATTAAATGTTATTTGTCTTACTTTTCCATTAGCTACATCATCAAAACAATACAATAGAAAGAAGGTTTGTTCTAGTACAACTAAATATTGGTATTCATTGATCTTTGTTACATGCTTATTACTATACCAAGGGAAGAAGATCACCATATCTACCCTTCCAGAAACTTAGGAAGATGAATGAGGTTCCTTAGAATTTATAAGCAGTTTGTCATGAAGATAAATAATAAGTAGCCGAATCCACCTCCCACCATCAATATGAGTACATATTGCTCATAGTGGCCATAAAATCAAAGCAATATTATGAACGCAAAATGGTATAGGTAGAATACAAATGTTTAAGTTTGCCCATTTATACATACAAATTTCATGATGATTAGAGGAAATTTCAAAGTAACCATTCACATGGAAGAGTTAAAGTAGTTTTTAATTTAAAACTTAATTAGAGAAGAGTATTTTTTTAATTAAAACTTTATTGTTGAAGATTTAATTTCTTATAAAATTTCATTGTTGAAAGTCAAAATTTTAAACAAAACATTTTACGATGAGCAATATAAGAATACAAAACATCGAAAAAAATTTGTATGCCAGGAAAAGATAAATCCAAATTCCAACCATGCTTTCATGGAACAATTATTTGGTAATATATATACCTAAGAAGAATCAAATCTAGACACTTATTACGCGTCTCCGTAAGAGTACACATTTTCTAGCACCTCTAATCGCCATCAGGATTTGATTTGGTTCCGTTGAATGGCAACACAACTAGTAGATGAGGAAAAATAAGTATTCCTTGTTAATCTAATAATATAGTAAAATAGGTTAAGACTCAAACTTTGTTGACTTTCAATTAATATAAATTTATATAATCAATTTTTTATGTAAATTTTAAGTATGTTTATAAAATTATTAATTTTCAATTAAAATCTTTTTTTTTCAACTGAAAAAAAACATACTATTGTTGAGTCATATAGAATCAAATAGCACAATATATATAAGTCAAAATATGACTTAGCACTGGTGATATACAGTCTATAACTCTAATACACAAAAAACCAATAGTTGACGAGTTACATATATCATAGGAAATGCTTTCCTGTTTCATTTCAAAGAACTAATCACATGAAGATGTTCGCAGCACCCTTCTCCATGACTTGATTACCCTGATATTCTTCCAAAAAATTATGCCCTCCATGCCATACATAGCATGTTTAGAAAGCACGTCAACCATTGAATTGAACTGTCGGAAGATATGTTCAAAAGTAACCTCCTCTAAGAGATTGATCTCTGCATGTAGTCTCTTGCACCACTGGAAAAGTGAGATAACATTTAAATTATAATCTCTAAGCACCCATTTGATAGTCACCCTGGAATCTCCAAAAACAGTGAGCTCAAACAAACCAAAAAGGTTTTCCACTTTGAGAACAACCCACAAAGCTTGTAATTCATCTTTCATGTTTGTGTTGAAACCACAATTCATCTTCAGTGTGTAGTAGTGATCACTATTGAGGAAGATAATACCTCCAGCAGCACACAAACCATTTGAAGCATCCCCATCGAAGTATGCAGATGGCTTATTATAAACAGGTGTGAACACTCCAATATTCTTTTCCCTACTAACCTCGATCTTCGATTGATTTTATTTTAGCAAAGCCATAATACGTCTTATGATATTGTCCACACAAATGGTCATGTTATCAAATAATGCAGCATTCCTGAAAGACCAAACTACCCACAAAATGATAGTAGGTAACGTAGGATAGTTATTACATTGTTTGGTCCAATTATAGGCACATTTGTCAAATATGCCCGAACCCCAATTATGACTTATATCCAAATAAGAGATGATACTCTACCATATGGATCTGGTGAAATTGCATTCAACCAACAAATGATCTATAGTTTCCTGATTGTTTTTACATAAAATGCATATACTTGGACCCAATCAACCTTTTTTCACCATATTTTCCCAAGTTTTTAATCCGCCTTGGAGAGAAAACCACATGAAACATCTGATTTTTAGCGGGATCTGCCAGCGCCACAACTCGAACCACCAATTTGGAGGAAATATACGGTGGCCTTTAATAATGGAATTATAAGATTTTTTTGCCGTCACCGAACCATTCTCTTCATTGCCACTCCAGATAATCTTATCATCTTCTTCATTTAACCTGAAACCAGTAGAGTTTAACAAATGAATGTAATGCTTCCAACTCAAAGCATCACTTCCAGTTAACCCCAATTCCTCCATAGTTAGCCAATAAGAGCCTTGAACTAAATTATAATTTCATCTTCTGATATTATTTAGGGTCTACATCTCCCAATTCTTTAAGTGTTCTTGAATATGTAATGGGAAAGTATAACCTTCATCAAATCCCGGGATCGGGTCTATGCCCACTAACACTTTTTCCCATTACCAACTCGCAGGTGAGGTCCTGTGCTAACCAGTTGTAAAATTTCATAAATCTCGACCAAATTGGAGATGTTCCTATGCATTTTTTAATTGGGTTACGAATCTAGTTTGTCACCTCATCCTTTATGTACTTCACCCTGAGCACATTTGACTAGAGAGTGTTTCCGAAGAGACCTCTCCAAGAACATTTTAATCTGAGCGCTTTGATGAAAAAGGAAATATTTCTAATTCCCCATCTTTCACGAGATTCTAGTAATGTAAGTTTCTCCAATCTCACCATCACCAAATGTCTTCTAGCAAGACCTCTCACCCATAAGAAATTGAATAACATCTTTCTTAAACAGTTTATAATATAATTTGGAACCTGGTTGAGTGAAAACCAGTAAACAGGGACTCCAGGAAAAAAAGATTTGATGAGAGTGAGTCTACCTCCAATGGACATCAGCTGAAATGCCCACTGATTAATTTTCCCTTAAACCTTCTTTAGGAGCCATAACCAATCTTTGATCCTGTAATCATTTGTCTTTAAGAAATAGCCAAGATATCTGAATCTATCCCCCAACTAACAGAAATTATCTGGCATCATAGCTCTAAAACCATCAAGTATGTTATCTTCTATGTTATAATAAAGGAGACTGGATTTCCTATTGCTGAACTTCATGCCTGAAGCCATACAAAATGTCTTAATAATGCCTTTGTAATTCCTCCATTCCTCAATCGAGTTCATGCTTGCTAAAAGTACATCATCAACAAATAAGATGTGAGATAAACAAAGATTTGATGATATTTGTATACCTTTTATAGCTCCTTCACTTCTTGCATTCTGGATCAATCTACTAAAACCCTCAATGGTAAGCAAGAATAATAGTGGAGAAAGTGGAAATCCTTGTCTGATGCCCTTAGTGCTTTTGAAAAAAATCAGAAGTAGCCCCATTAACTAGCACAACAGTATAATATGTGGTGACACATGCCATAATCCATCTAATAACAAGGGGAGGAATGCCAATTTGTATGAGAATTAGCCTCAAAAACACCCAATCCACTCTGTCATATGCTTGAACTCCAAATCCATTTTTAGGAGGAATGCTTTTAATTTTTTCTTTTTTATTGTGTGAATAAGTTCCTGAACTATGCCATTAGCATATAGAATCTGTCTATATTGTAAGAAGTAGAATTGTTCTGCAGAGATGAAGCTATACAAAGAAGCCTTTATTCCGGTTGCAATGATATTGGAGATTAGCTTGTAGATTAAATTGCAGAGATCAATTGGCCTATAATCCCCAAACTTTGTGGGTTTATATTTCTTAGGGATTAAGGTGAGGAATGTAGAATTTAGTGCCCCAGAAATATAACCTTTTGTTCTAGTAAATTCCACCATTTTCAGCAGATCATCACCCATTAGCTAAAAAAATGAAGAAACAGGTCAATAGTCCAGCCGTCAGGCCTTGGGATTTTTTCCTTGGAAAATCCTTTCAATGTTTCCTCCACTTCAGATAAAGTAGCTTGTTTTCCAACAGATGTTGGCGCATGTGTATAAAAAAAGACAGGGTATAATCTTGCCACTTTAATTTGAGCTGATAAGACGTTACAACCCAAATCATAAAATATATTACCAAAAAAACAATGAGCCTCTGCTCGTAGTTTATGTTAGGATATTCCTATACTCCATCCTATTCCCACCAGTATTTTGATCATTTACATTTTCAGTCATGCATGCACTTTTAGGGTTTGCATGCATTCTAGGGTTTGCATGCATTTTGCATGCATCCCAGTCATCAGTCTAGCACCTAGCCCTCAGTTAGCCAGCCCCCAGGAGATTCTCACTATTCAGTTTTAGCCCTCCAGTTGCTTAATGCACCCTTCTTCCTTGATTTTAGGGAGCAACTCGCCCTTCTTCACCTACCAGTCCAGTTGTCACTTAGTCACACTCAATTACACTCAGTTACACTCAGTTACTTTTAGTTACATTGAGTTACACTCAGTTACACTCAGTTACACTTAGTTACACTGAGTTACACCTACCAGAGTTAGTTTGACTGATGGTTGACAGTTACTTGAGCATTGATGACTCCACTGATGATGATGAAGACTTCCATTTGTGCTCCGATGATCATGAGGACACCTAGTTGTGCTCTGATGACACTCTATTGATCTTATGATCACTCTGAGAGGCTAATTCGAATTGCCACCTTAGGCATTCGAATCCTCTCTACCATTGTACTATTTATTTGTCCATACTGTGATTAATTAATTAGTGTGTGTGAAGTATTATTGCTTCTATCCGAGTTCTACTGTACCATATTATTTTGTTGCTCATTATATTGTATTGTTCACTCTTCTTCTATTTTCCTGCTTAATCATAATTACTCTTGTGAGGTATACATCATCTCTTAGATCTGCTGTGAGGATTTTCACATGGTATCAGAGCATGTTGAGAGTATTGTTTATCTCCATTCTTGAGAGTTTTTTGCAGGTTATTACCAAGATTTTGAGTGCAGCAGTTGTAGCAGTTTCTGCATTTTTGCAGCAGTAGCAGTTGCAGTTATTCTATATTGTTTTTGCAGGTCCTCTATAGCTTCAATGTATGATTTAGAAGGAATCCCTTTTCTTTATCCATTCAACTATGATGAATGGAAACCAAGAATGATAGCACACTTGAAGATCCATGATCTTTTTTATTGTCATTTTGAAAGAGAGTTTGAATCCCCTGAAGAGAAGATTGATTGGTTAAATAAAGGTGATGATGCCTTTGGAGCAATGATGCTTTCTTTGTGTGCATACCAGAGATTCCAATTCAAATACCGTGATGGTGTTGAAATTCCAAGAGAGTTATGGACTCCAAAAGAGTTATGGGCTCACCTGGATGAAAAATTTGGCAGAAAGAATGAAGGACTTGGTCCTAACCCATTCGAAAGCAAGCAAGGTGATGCATTCGCTCCACTTGATGGTCTCTCAGATCATGTTGCATTTGATCCCCTTGATGATCTCTCAGATCATGAACCAATATCATCTCATATTGAAGTTGTTGACAAAGAACTTGCAGATTCTCCGCTCATGCTCAAACTTTCTTCTCTTTCTGTGCCAACTCACACTCTAGATATTGCAAAAGGTCCTAAATCCTCTCTTGCACCAGAGTCTATTGGTTTGCATCATGATCACATGATTATTTCAGAGGTCAAAACAGCTACTGAAGGTAATGCATTCACTCCTCTCCAGCTATCTCCTCTTTTATACTACTATATGATCATAAATTCATGCTTTCAGAAGGTTATTGAAGATTATGGCCATTGCCATTCGCTTTGGATAACTTCTCATGCATTTACTGGTTTTGATCTCACCTCTCATGGTTCAAAGGAGATATCAGGAAACCATGATTCAAGTCTTGTATCTAATTTGGGTTCTAAGCAATTACTGCTTGGGATAATTTCTCATGCATATGATAGTTTTGATCTCACCCTTGCTGGTTCAAAGGAGATCTCAAGAAACTGTTTTGAAAGTCTTAAATCTGATTTTGATTTCAAGCAAACATGTAATAGTTATTTTTGGCATAATCTCACCCATGGTGGTTCGAAGGAGAAGAGAAAAGACTATATACACTTTCATAGATTTGATCCTACCTCAGCTGATTCAAATCATAGGTTCAAGGATCATTCTCATACTGTTGGATTTGTTCTCATCACATTCGATCTGAAGAGCAAGTACAAGCACATGCTTTTTGAGCATGATCCACTTCTTCCCAAGAAGAAGATACCTCCAGACATATGACCAAGCATCACACCTGCTTGAGTTTGGAGCATTTATTTTTATGTGTTCCTTATAGTCTATTTTTTGAGGAGGGGGTATGTTTCCCATGAAATTTTCCCACTTACTTGGTTTATTGATTGTTATTATTCATTGTATTGGGTGACCTTTGGTCTTAGTTACCAGGGCCCAGGATGGATTAAGGGGGGGTGTTAGGATATTCCTATACTCCATCCTAGTCCCACCAGTATTTTGATCATTTACATTTTCATTCATGCATGCACTTTTAGGGTTTGCATGCATTCTAGGGTTTGCATGCATTTTGCATGCATCCCAGTCATCAGTCCAGCACCTAGCCCTCAGTTAGCCATCCCCCAGGAGCTTCTCACTATTCAGTTTTAGCCCTCCAGTTGCTTAATGCACCCTTCTTCCTTCATTTTAGGGAGCAACTCGCCCTTCTTCACCTACCAGTCCAGTTGTCACTCAGTCACACTCAGTTACACTCAGTTACAATTAGTTACAGTTAGTTACAGTCAGTTACACTTAGTTACTCTTAGTTACATTGAGTTACACTCAGTTACACTCAGTTACACTGAGTTACACCTACCAGAGTTAGTTTGACTAATGGTTGATAGTTACTTGAGCATTGATGACTCCACTGATGATGATGAAGACTTCCAGTTGTGCTCCGATGATCATGAGGACACCTAGTTGTGCTCTGATGACACTCTATTGATCTTATGATCACTCTGAGAGGCTAATTCGAATTGCCACCTTAGGCATTCTAATCCTCTCTACCATTGTACTATTTATTTTGTCCATACTGTGATTAATTAATTAGTGTGTGTGAAGTATTATTGCTTCTATCCGAGTTCTACTGTACCATATTATTTTGTTGCTCATTATACTGTATTGTTCACTCTTCTTCTATTTTCCTGCTTAATCATAATTACTCTTGTGAGGTATACATCATCTCTTAGATCTGCTGTGAGGATTTTCACAGTTTATCCAATCCCAAAATCTTATTTCCAGCATCATCACTAAGTTCCAAAATTGCATTGAATTGCTTCCCGTGAGATGCAAAGGCATGAAAAAACCTTGTATTCCGATCTACTAGTCCAATCCAAAGAGCCTGACTCTTCAACGTCCAGTCCATTTATTCTTTTAAAAGGATCTCTTTTTTTTTTGTTCTAGGATTTTTAATTTAGAAAAGACTTCATCCTTTGGCTGATGAATAAAATTTTCCATGTGAAGATCTTGTATTTCACCTTCAAGGTCTTTTAGAGCTTTCTGATCTTATCTTTGTTTATTTTTTATCCATTTAGTAACTACCTCCTTTAAAATCTGAAGTTTATGAACAAGAAAATCAACAGGATTCAAATCCTTCACATTGTCAAATTTTATCCAAAAATTCTTAATAGAGTTGTAGAAATATTCATTCCTCAACCAAGAATTATTGAACTTAAAAGGGTATTTGAAGTTGTCTTGTGCCATACCAATTTGCAGAAACACCTGCCAGTGATCCGAGAATTTGGCCTCACCTGTCCAGACTCTATATTTATCCCAAGACATCAGAAAAGCAGACTTCACTAGAAACTTATCCAGTCGTTTGTGTATATCTTCCTCCCCTCTTCTTCCATTTGTCCACATGGGTGTTAAAACACCTGGAACAACATCCACAATTTCAAAATCATTTAGAAAATCAGAGAAAAAAAAAACCACCAATTCATCCAATTTTTCGTTTGGTCCCCAAATATCACCTGCAGATCTTGTGAATTTTAAATCTCCCGCAGGGAGAAAAAATTTTAAACTTAATAATCTAGAGCTTGCCAAGGACTGCCAAAAAGTGCCCCTCTCCTTATATGGACCATGGTAGTTTAGGATAGTGAAAGGCAAGTTCAAAAACCCACAAGTACCATCTAAGACAATGCCCCAAATAGTTTTGTAGGCATGGAAAGATAAATAACGAGTGTTCCATCCAACTAACAAACCCCCAGACATACCCTGAGCACTCACCGTTGCAAATTCCCAACCTGGTAGAATGGCAAAGAGTTTTTTAATACTACACAGATCATCACACATGGTCTCTTGAAGTAAAATAAATGATGGTCTAGTAGATTTAAAAAGGTTGGTTAAGGCGCTAGCCCGAGATGCCTTTCCCAACCCCCTGACATTTAGAGACAAAATGATCATTACTCACCCCCCGTATGAGGCAATGATGCTCCAAGGGCCTCATAAGTAGTTTTTTGTAGTGGGACATTATTACCAATGTCAATTATGGTCGAAACAGGGACATACTCAGTTGTTTCCTTATTACCGATGAAGAAACCCCATTCTTCCTTCTATTTTTCCGAGTTGTAACATTCACAAATCTATCATTTGGAACAGGTTTAATATTAGGATTTGTCGAGGGATTCTTAGAGTAAATAGATAAAGGGATGAAAGGATCAGAATTAGGTAATATCCCATATCCACTTTATGTTATGACATATCTCTCATCTAAGGTAAAAAACTTTTCCTTTTCTACTAGGGATGTATTGACTGACTAGTTTTGTCTCTAGTTGAAAGCCCCAAAATTGTATTACAGGATTGTTCAACAGGCCCACCAACAACCCTAGTATTTGAGGATTCAGGACTAGGTTGACAATTATCTAACCCTAATGCATTCTTAGGAAGAGTTTTTTCAAAATCAACAGAACCAAAATTTAGGGTAACTTCACCTCTAGAGATCCATTTGTCAAGGTATTTTTCAGCTTCAACATAAAATTCCAACTCAGACCTAGATACATATTTGTAAGGAGTGGACGTATCATGTAAGGACTTACTAGGTGACAAGGCAGCTGACGAAGACACCCAAATGTTGCTAAAAAATGGTCCTTCAACTCATGTCCAACAAGTTCTATAGTGTCTTCAACATCTACCTTTTGCACCAAATTAGGACATCTGGAAAAAACATGTCATGTCTCTCTGCAATTAAAACACCTAAATGGTATTTTATGGTAATCCAATCTTTGTCTAAACGACTCCCCCCTCCAGCGAATTTCAATATCTGTAGGCAAACCCTTTGAAATCTCAAATTCTACCATAACACGAGCTACTCTTTTATCCACACCAAAAAGTGATATTTTTCAATGTGAATGAATTTCCCAACTTTATATGCTAACCCAACAAGGATATTTTCAGTCCACAAGGCAAGAGGTAGTCCTGGAACCAAAATCCATAGGTTTCTTCTTGATTGTTTTTCTCTAATGGGATCAAAAGAAATATGCCAACGCTTAATGAATAATGAACCCTCCTTGAACGACCATCTTTGTTCCAGAATAATCCCAATGTGTGTTGGATCAACAAACTCAAATATAATCCAATGGTTTAAATGCAGATTAACACTAGGAGCCATGGCAAGGATCAGAGCCCAGTGAATATTTACCCATTCTAGAATGTCTTTTCGGTTCCCAGAAGCAAATTCGACCCTCCCCACCAGAGCCCTATTAGCTAACATCTCCACCCTCTCTAAATTAGTATCATCATCAATAAAAAAGTGATCCAGATCCTCCCTGACCTTAATGGATTTCAATCTTCATCTCAGTTTTGACTTGTAACCCCAAGGGGCCTTCTTCTGTGGGAGAGCCTCACAATAGTCCTGAGTAGAGTCCTTAACACTGATAGCTTGTTGGCTCGATTTTATGAATGAGGCCAACTTAGGAGATTAAGCCCACACAAGTTGCTTATTGTAGCTTCCAGTATGTTTAAATTAGCTAAATCTTGCAGGTTGTGGTCCTACTACCATCTGAGTTTTATCCTTTTAAGGGAATGTCATTTCCTAAACACAGAGAAATATTTCCTATGTTAATCTAAAAATTAACCTAATTCCTAATGCAAATTTCCTAGTTTTTCTTTCCTAATTAAAGTCTCTTTTTTTCATGGGTTTTGTTTGAATTTCTAACAAAAGAAACAGTTTCAGATGTTAAACAACTAACTAAAACTAAAATCAATTTAACAGCTGCTAAAATACACTAGAAAAATTAAACTAAGAAACTTGAATTAAATCTAACCTACTTTTCCTATCTTAGCTCAGAGCAAGTCTATTTAACTATCCATTGACAAATATGAATTACAGAGGAAGATAAATAACATCACGTAAGATAGAAAAGCTATCCAAGTCAATACTAAAGATAATCTCTGTGTTTAATAAAATTTGTGATGAAAGAAGAATAAAATAAGAAATCATTTTCTTATTCTTTAACATAATAACCAAGGGACAATTAATGTTTTAACACTTCAATATCTGAGTGAAAAGCTGATCAACCAGTTAATCAAAATAATTGTAAAAATACAAGCATGATTAATCAACAATTTGATTATTATAATACTATACTATCAAATTCATTAACAGAAATTAAATTAAATGACATATATATAGCATTTGCACCAAACAATAAAATGTTATGTGATCAAAGTAATTTAAAATACATCCATACAATTATAACACGGCATAAGTGTTTTCAAATCAATTTGAGAAAGTAGAATATCGAAATATAGCTATATATGAGTATTAAAACTGACAATACATAGTGTTACCAGTTTTAAACACAGGCTTGACAACATCTAGTAAAGAAACTCCAACAGGACTGTGGCAGCAAGTAATGTATTATTTCAATATAGAATTCTCTCAGTAATACTCCATCCCCATTTACAATGACGTTCATGGTTTATATAACAAAAAGATTTATAACTTCCTCCAGTATTCTATGCAACCACTATCTAAAAATAGACTCTTGGTTCGACAGTTGTCAAACACCAAGGATTCGATAATAGTTTTAACTAATCGAAAACCTTCTACAACAGTGCACCTGGCATTCGAATCATTATGAAAGAGTCATCCAAACGAAACTCTTGTAATTTCAACTTCATCTGTAAAATAGCAATGTGTCCACGCAAGAGATGAGAAGCAACTGATATCTGACATCTAGCATCCAGGCCATCCAAAAAGGAAACCGTTCCATCACCTGTCAGCAAAACCTTTACGAGAATAACAGCATCAAAATTTAGACTTCAGTTAGCAATGACACCTGAAAGAATTAACCAACTGTGTATAAGTTTTATTAATGATAAAATAGTAATAAAAAATGTTAATCAATATTAAGCAATGCCCGCAGAATCTACGATTCTGTGGGCATGCTAATTACCTTTCTTATTACTTGTCAAAACAAAAATTGTAACAACAACGATTTCTCAAGTTGTAATTTGCAGCTTGGTAGCTCGACGAGCTTCAGATAATTTAGCCTTCAGCCTTACAATTTCGATCTTGTATCTTTCTTCATGTTTAAGTAGTTTCCGATTCGCAGAAACTAAAGATTTATTCTTAGTTTTAAAAATAGCCTTTATGGTTTTCAAGTGTTGCCATCGGCCAACCCAAGTCAGCAACTGATTCCTTAAATTCTGAACCTCATCCTTTAAGACTATTGAATTCGATTCAAATTTGTCAAGTTTTTCTTTTAATTCGGAAACTTGCTGCTTCAATTTTAGGGTTTTCCTGATACTTTTTAGAGTTCATTTAGATGAAGAGCCGTCTATAAATGAATATTCTCCTTTACTCTCTATATCAATATGCTGATAAGGAGAATGATTTCCATCTCCATCTTCAGGAGGAGCTAGCGGATCATTAATTCCAACCCCCTGTTCCTGTAGAGATAC
Organism: Larix kaempferi; assembly: GCA_027924585.1. Taxonomy (NCBI): domain Eukaryota; kingdom Viridiplantae; phylum Streptophyta; class Pinopsida; order Pinales; family Pinaceae; genus Larix; species Larix kaempferi. The sequence goes on along the minus strand of BSBM01001489.1, from coordinate 460,941 downwards.
TTCTATGGGAATATGACCTTCTTCTTCACTCACGATCTCGATTAATGGGGATTCTTTTTGTTGCTACAAGGTTACGGGCATTGAAACAGTGACCATGCTACAAGTAAATTGTCAGGTGACTTCTGAGGCTAACCTCTTCTATTCTACCTTAGCTTCGCTACAACATACATTCGCTAATTCTTCAAGTTTTTGCATAGGAGGATCCTGAATATGCTCAGGCTAAGAGACAAGAGTTTGGAAAATGTGTTCATCTTTCACCACTTCACCTCCTGAATTCTGTATTGGAACTAGACTGCTAACCCATATTTCTTCTGGTGTTGTATTTGATTTTAATGTAGGGTTTTCAAGAACAGAGGTTTCTTCCTCTTATGCCGAGACTTAGATTTGATAGGAGGCCAAATTTCATTTTGACCAAAATCATTTCTAGCTAAAAATTGATCCCAATTTTGGTCATTCAATGACAATTGATATTGAACCAGAATTTTAATTAAACCATGATGAAAAAGGATATGATCCTAATTTTCAATGGTGTTCTGAACCGCATAAGCCATTTTTTCTAAACTATTGAGTAGGAAACAAGGTAAATTTATTTTAGACCCTTTCAACGCCATTAACAACCTAAGATGATAAAGATGCACAGAGGAGAAGCTGCCATCACAAGTTATGTACCTGACTATTAGCCGAAACAAAGGTACCCATTGGGGTTTTAGAAATTTTACTGGGAAGCCAAACTTGTCATCAAAATCCTCAGGCATAGGCAATAAAAATGGTTTCTATTTGGTCTTGTTTATCACCCCTTTCTTAAACCACTTCTCACCAGTCTGCGGCAGCCTAGTTGCTTGAGCCACGAAATCTTCAGAGAGAAAGAACCAACTGCAAATCTCCAATTTGTGCGACCCTTCCTTTGAGGGAAAGAGAAAACCTACAAGTGACCTCAATATTGTGACCACTAGAACTATCAAAAAATTTCCCCCATCCAGCTTTATCAATAAACCGAGCTGCCTCTGGTTCAGCGACGAGCAACTCAAAGCTTTTTGGTTCAAACTGACATAAAGGAGCCATCTCTTCCGCCACTGATCTCTCCTTCGACCAAGAATCATAGGGCGTCGTGAATATAGAAGGAATGGGAATACATGATTCAACAAGCATGGCGAAACCCTCACATGCTTCAACTGAAACTAAGATAAAAACCCTAAGTTCAAAAACCTCCATCATAGTCGACTGTAAAAAATGTGTCAAATATCGAGAACCATAATAAACTCATAGCTTGGTACATAAATCATAAATGGAAGTGATGTCCAAAATTATATCAGCAAATTGAACTGACATGGCTATGAATCAAAACCACAAATGTCTAATAATTGATTTACGTGTCAAGTTCAATTAGCAAAATCACCGTATATGATATTCATGATCCAATTTTTAAAGTTGTCAAAATTTTCATAGGGTATAATTCGTGAACTACATATCCATGATATGATATCCACTAATTATCAATAGTTTAGATTGTCATGACCATTCACCAAAGTTCTAGGCGTAAATGTGAAAAATCAGATTATTCACTTGAGTATAGCCTTAGGACTTTATTTATTTACAAATAAAATGACAGTTTTTTTTTAAAGATTATGATGTTTCAAACATATTCATAAGGGTTATTATATAGAATGAATAATTTAGTAACCCAAACAATATATAAGAAAACATAAAAAATGATAATTACTTTGTTATGATTAACCGATAATGTTAATAAGCAGCAATTCATTTATCTTGATAATATATAATCAGAATATATAGTAGTGAAAAATTGATCATATATAAATTCAAAATTTTAACAGATGCTAAAATAATTAACTTGCATAAGAACCAACTTAATTCAAAATGCCTCCTAAAATCTTAACTTGATCACTAAATCCTCTTAATTGAGAAAGATTCTGAAGGCACTCTTTAATAATTTCAATAATTAATTAAAGAAGAGAACTCATCAAATTTTATTAGGAAAACTGAAAATAAAAATTGAGAAGGTTGTTGCCTCCCAACACAGCTGCAGCATCCTTTTCGGATCGTCTTGAAACCCTAGAAAGTTCTCCCTTCGGAAGCCTAGGGTTTGTATCCACATGTGTCAGTTGTCCTGACATAATCCGGAAATCAGACCGACACAACGCTTCACCCTTACAAAAAAGACCGATAGATGTAAACTAGAAAGGGCTACCACCAAAACACCCTCGGCACGTCATGAAAAATAGCTGAACATCCCCTATACAAAAAAAAACCCCAAAAGAGGGCAGTAAGAAAAATAATTTGATTTGCACTTATTTTTTCTTGGTTGGTACTAGATTGATTCTAGGAATCAATCGGACTCCAAGATCTACTGCATTCAATTGTGATAATCTATTGGGAGATCCAACCATCGCCATGACTATGCCTCACACCCAATTCGATAAAAAAACCCTAAAAACCCTATCTCCACCATTTTTCTTCCCTCGCTCCACTGAAGTATTTTATCATACTTATGAAAGTTCAATACTATTGGTATCTTGTGACGTCATTCACTCCATATTTTGAATTAAAATCTTATGAGTTATCTCAAACAGTAATGTAATTTATATAGTTAACTATTTAAAAGTCCACCGATAATGACATTAAATATTAATATCGTTTAGCTTACTCCATTATTAAATACCTGGTTAGAATTCAGTACGGTCTACTGATAGCTGGCCACATTTGTGAAAGGTATTGGCCATCAAGTGGTTAGTGGGTCAACTCTGGTAACCAAGCAGCCGCCCCCACTCTCGGATTTTGTAATCCAAAATTTAATTGAGATAATTCCCGAGACTCGTGGCTTGACAGTGAGCTTGTTTTTATTTGTTTAACTATAATTGAGATAATTTTTCAACTCTCAAAAAGTATCTCGATTTTTTTAATTGAGATAATTCAGAGACTCGTGGCTTGACAGAGATTCTGAAATTTCATCGAATTTCAACATGTGTAGATTTACAAACCTCGGCATTATAATCCCGAGTCCCGAATTCCCGAGTCGCGATGGACAAAAATGAAAATATATTTTGAAAGGTTCCATGAAATGCGTGCACCAAATTCTGACATACCACACTTAACATGTAAATAAAAAATTAGGTGTCCATAGATTCTAAAATCGAAATAAATGGATGTGTTAAAAATTCATTTATACACATTACACATGTTATATATAAAAAAGTAGCACCTTCTTGTTATTCCACATTCCACATTCCACATTCCACATGTTATATATAAAAAATTAGCACCTTCTTGTTATTCCACATTCCACATTCTTGTTCCTCTCCATATTTGCACATGCGAAAGTATGAGATGTTTGTCCACTTGAGCATGCTGGTTCCTCTCCATATCTTATCTTTATATTTATACCTTCCTTTCTTAATATATAAAGAAATTAGCAAATACCTTGCTAGATTCATTAGCAAATTCATTTGTCCACTTGAGCATGCTGGTTGTTTAAACAATTGTATATATGGAAGCACTAGCTATACTCCATCTTACAAAATACGTATTTAGTGGGGGGTTATCGAAATGATAGGGCAAGTTGTGTTTCTATAATCTATGGAAATAGCACGATCATCTTCTTGGTAGGGTTACTATGTTATTATATTCATCAATGCTCCCATTCTCACGTTGACTTAGGAAATGATACCAACGTAACAAGTTCGCCCTTTGTGCTTATCCTTTCCACGTCAATAACACTAGTGAAGCAATAATTAACACTAAAGTTGATAAATTTCATGGATGATTTGGTTCGAATACGGAATTCTTATGGATGATTTGGTTCAAATACGGGATTCTAACTGGAATTAGACATTTTTTATTTTGCAAAATCTGAATTTAAATGTATTTTAATGGCTATTTTGATGGTAGAAATGGATTCAACAACATCAAAAAACTCCAGGGCACCCAAAATTTCAGAATTTCAGAGCTGTAACCAGGGTTTTAAAAAATTTAGTAGAATTTTCTGTCAATTTTTTTCAAAATCATGCTAGAAAATTCAATTTTCCTTCGTTATGGATACCAATTTATTCTTAAACCCAAACATTAAGGAATACACAAAATAGCATGTGTTAGATGTTTCGATGATAAATACTTACTTTATGTGTTAGTTTTGTATGTCTTTGATTAATGATAGTTGAAAAAAGTCTATATCATTTAACATTAAAAAATTACATATATTAAAAAATGACAAGAACGTCAACTCCTTTATATTTTTCTAACAAGCAAGATAGCCGAAAGGTAGCAATGTCTCTACATTTTAGTAAACTGAAATTCTGTAAATAGATATTGATCTTGAAGGAATGTGAGTTAGCACAGTAGATCAATTGGTAGAGATTCAAATACAAATAACCAATTTTATTATTGGAGAACATACATAGAATGAGAATGAAAACATTGTAATGAGAATGAAAGCATTGTATATATAAGACAATCATCATGAAATAGAGCATAAATTATTTGCCTAAAAAAAATTTGTGACAAATAAATAGACAAATATTTTAAATATGAGATATTGAAAATAGTTGAACAAATTCTCCATCAAGCTGTTATCCAAAAGATTGAGACGTGGTAATAACCAAAGTTCAAACACCAGCACGTATAGTGCCCTAATTATGTGCATGAGTGTGAGAGGTCCATTTTAGAGTGGTTTTAAACTTTATAGTGATAATGCAGACATGGGATTCATAACTCCCACTAGATCAAAACGAAAAAGCATTTACCTCGGCCAAAAGTTGATCAAGCTAAATTCTACTAGCTTCGTGGCGTGTGTATTATATATCTCTAATGAAGCTTTTAGATTCCGTTAAATGGATAAGATCGCATTAGCCTCTATTGGGTTTCATAGAACACAAAAGGCCATAGAATACCACCATGGAATATTTATAAATTTGAAAAGAAAAACAAATGATAAAATCAGAATTCCCATAAAAAGCAGTCAAATATTTGAGAAAAATACGCAAAATTCCAAGGGGTAGATTGAGCATAGTTCGAGCAAAGGAAATATGTACATACATTCCCATTATTTCACATAAAACATTTAAACAAAGAATGCATATCTTCATAATCTGCCTACTTAGCGATTCGAACTCATAACCTGAACCTGGGAACCAAACACATGATTCGACCTGTTTTTATAGAAATATTTAGTTAAATTTAATGGCCTAAATGTGTTTAACCTAACAGTTAGTTAAGACTGAGATGATGCAGAAGAGAACAGGCTGGAAAGCACTGTCAAATGATGGCGAAGGTAATGCACCTAATAGTCATAACAAGAAAATTTCTATTTCTTTCTATATTTTTTTCTGCATATGGTTGAAGTTGGTATCCGAAATTAATTGCACCTGTAAAAACAGTGCAGAAATGGGAAAAATTAGCATTTTTTTGATGATATAAATTTCATGTCCAAAATCACAATGAAGCATGAAGATACTTGTTGTAAAGATTATCCAAATGGGACAAATGGTGCACAGTCAAAGTCTGGATGAGGAATTCAATTGTCTTAGAGATCAGAACAAAAAAGTGCTTATATCCTTAATTTGACAGAAATCGTCAATAGGGGTATTTCCAGAATTCATGAAAGTTATTTTTTGGATAATTTATCAGAATTTAGAAAAGCCAAAATCCAGGAGAATTCAATTGAAGGTTCCTATTTTTTAAACAAATTTTTATATTGCTTCAAATAACAACAAAGCAGAACCTCTAGGCTTGATTGGGCAAGAAATTCTTGTCACGTCCCCTCCCATCAGTCCAATGCAAGGAAGGGATTATGACATTGAGATCTGGGCTTTTAAACAATACTCAATCCCATTCATTAAATCCACAACAATAAAACAAATGTGTGCATATGCCATTCAATTTAACACAACAGAAGTAATAGTCTACACACACATATAGCATGTAATTTCCAGCATATGGATAAACATGCACCAATTTAAAAACATTTGCAAAAGTAAACACATAAAGAGAGAAATACTTATCTGTGTTGAGAAATTGTCCCAAGCAACTAGCTATGTCGCTGCAACTTCCACCCAACTGTAGGTCTCTACCCAACCTATATTCTTTCACCACTCAGAGACCACCCCCAAGCTGGGCATGATATCTACAAGGGAAAAGGGACTCTAAAGCTCATCATAGCCAAAGCAATGGATACCCATCTCATCCCCAATATTCCTGTACACACAACAACTCAAAAATTGGGCATGGATACACATTTTCAACAATGGATTTTACAAATTAGGGTCCATGGGTTTTCCCCAAATCATGGCACACCCAAAACGGATTGTGGGAAGAGGGAATCAACCCTAGGGAAGAAAATTGATATCTCCCACAGATGTATGAGAATTCAGTGGGCCAAAACGGATCTCTTTCCCACTATTAACCAAAACAAAACACCCTCCCCAGCTAGAAAAATGGAGGAAAACACAGCAAAACCATGGAGGAAAACGCCCAGGAAGCTCCAAAATCCTAAGGGAGCAAAACTGACGGGTGAATAATGGCTTGGGAAGCAATTCCGTGGTTCCTTTCTTTCCCAAGAAGCCAAATACGAAATTCTAGGAAGGGTGGCTTTCCCATACTTGAATTTGGACAGCCATACCTCTCCATTCCCCAGGGCATTTACTACCTCAACCAACTCTTGGGAGAAATGAATGATTGGGCACAAAAGTCAACATGGGTAGTTGAGGGTTCATGGGTTCTCTTGTTGACACTTGGCTTGACTTGATTGGCTCAAGGGTTTGAATATTTCCCTCCAAATTCCTTGTAAACATCATGCCCCCATCTCTTGTTGCATTGCATAGATAGTTGTGGGCATTTATATTAAAATGCATATTTCTAATTCCCATGGTTCACTAGCACATGGGTAGCATAATATCCAATACTTGCCTCTTCAAGGTCGAGCGTTCACTAGCGGGGCCTTGGCCTTGAGCTCCACGCTAGGAATCATACATAATATGCATACAATATTTACATTATATCCCAAAATATCCCAAGGGTTAAAATGGATGTTATAGGTCAAATATGCACTTCTCCGTCCGTGATCACATTGCTCTGTTGATCACACAAAAAGACACTATGGATGGAAGAGGTAGGTTGAACCTGGATGAGTTATTGCTGAGACTAAACTCTTCTACTGAAACACATATTTTTTCTACAGTTTTCATGACATGTGCGCTACTATTGCCATAGTGATCCTGCGTTCTGAATGTTGGTCTTGTTAAAGACAACCTGTGCACATCCTCTAAATGCTGCAAACTCTAGTTTTCAAGTGCAAAAGTTGCATACTGTGCGCTACTCTGGTTGTATAAAACCTGCGCACATCTTAAGATGAAATGAAAAAATATATTAAGATTACGAATTGGGATTAGTTGAAGTTGGTTCTGCAACTTCCCCAACCTCCCAATTCAACCACCTCTTGAATTCAACTTCCTACCTTGTCCCATAAATACAAGGAGGAGCCATGAGAGATGGACCTAGAAGGAATGCTTTAATTGTTGTTACGCTGGAGGAATTCCCAAGTCATTGTGAAGAGAAGGAGCTTGGGACTCGGTTGCAGAAGTGTTTGGACAGATCATGTATATTTGTACTTATCTACATTTCTTTGACAATAAAAGGTGGAAATACCCTTCCCGTCCCAAATTGAATGTCTATTTGATTGAATGTTGATTTGGTTCAATATATGATTGTAGTTGATGTTAATTGCTTTCAATTTCATTATATTTATTACAATCAAGATACGCTGAGGAAGGTTAACTTTGTGTTGCAGGTTCATCATCGTGGAAGATCAAGCGAAAGCTAGGACCAACCATCGTTAAAAAGGTATGGCTTTTAGAATCTTAACCTCTTTCCATTTGTAGTAACTAATGCAAGACAATGAATGTATTTACCTGTCACCCCACACAAGTTGGTAGTGTCGTCTCCCCACTATAAGGTATTTTCCTGCACAACAGATTGGTGACTCCGTTGGGGAGTAACTGGTTTTTTTTCTGCTCTAGGGGACCTTGCTAGGTTTTCTTCCAGTTTATTTCAGTCTTTTGTTCTCTGAGGGGTTTTATAGGTCATTTTGGCCTGTTTTTTAATCTTGATTCATCTCAGTCTGCTTCAGCAAAGCCTTTTTGTTTGCTTTAAGTCCCTGTGCACTGGATTGTTGTACTTACAGTAGCGCATTTTCTGTAATGTACGTTGGTTTTCGTAAAACATGGTAGCACACTTTTCTTGGAAGGCACTGGTTTTTATACCACACAGTAGCGCACCTTTCCTGTAGGTTCAAGACTTTTACTAGGGTTTGTTTCCAAGTTGTAGGATCTACTTGTAGCCTTTTTCTTTGCTTCTTTGATTGACTACTGAGACTTGTATGTCTTTTTCTAGTCTTGTTTGCCTCTGTGAAGTCCTGTAGATTGCTTTTGCTTACTTCAGCACTTGTATAAGGTGTCTTTTCTGCTTTTTTAAACCTTTTTAAGGTTGTACGCTACTCTCTGCTATACATAGCTGCGCACTTTTTGCCCTAGAAGCTTGTTGCAGTCATACAGACCTGTGTTCCCAATCCTTGTTATCTGTGGCAACAATAGTGTACTTTAACTGAGTCTTGTCCTTTTGTTAGGGTTTGATCCTAGTTTGAGTTCTTAGGGTGGCTTTGAAGAGTTGTTTAGTCTAGATACCTTCTGAACATCTGTTCAGATCAGTCTGAGTGAGTTGAAGCTTTCTAGTTAGCTTTTCCTTTGAGTTTGTGTGTTGGTAGGGTTACTTGTGGTTTGCTTACCTACTCCTTTGTTTGGCGAGTGTTTTCTTAGGTTTTGGTGCTTAGGAGGAGCCTTTTAGGTCTGTCTTTCCGTTGTAAGCATCTCTTTTCCTTTTGTTCCAAACCTTGAGTTGGATCATCGAAACAACTCGGTAGGTGGAGTATTTCTCAAGTCTTTTCGATTTCATTTGTTTTGACCCATTAGGTTGTTTTTCATTACTCACACTTTGTATTAGGTCTTACTTGTTTCCCTTTTCAAGTTCTTTTCTGTTACAAATATTAGAAAAGACAAAAATTTAAATTGGTAGATTAGTAGTAAGATTTATCATTTTTTTTCGAAGTAGCATAGATCGTTTGCTTTGAAAAACTAAAAGAAAATTACAAAAAAAAATTATTTAGGATTGCCTAGTTTCAGTTTTGAAGAATATAAACGAAAAGAAAAGAGTCTTTTGTGAATTTAAAAGCATTATTTTATACGCACTTTGCTTTCTGTCAAAACCATTCCACACACTTCACTACCCTTATTGAGTAAAAAGTAGCCCTTAAAAAGAAATCTTAATAAAATTAACTAGCAAATTTTTATTTTTAGGTATACACATCATCAACTAGCTTAGGCTAGGGTTGCGGGTTTAAATCACCTTAAACTACCCAAAATCGGCTTCATTACTTAACAATTGTAGTAAGACTATCTATTAGGAAAATCCACCTCTATCAAAATATCCTGGGAATGCTCTACTCCAACCAAAGTTAAGCACGAGGCCCTGGGTGATTGGAACTGTTGAGGATATCCCCTCACTTTCCTCTCAACCATAAACCAGAGTTGATTCGCGTACAGGGGTTCAATAGTACTTTCAAGTAATTTTTGGAGTTCGGGCTTTGCTACCCTTCCCATGCGTCTTGGCTAGGATGACGACTGTTCCCCCAGGTTTTTTCGTATTGGTGGTATCCTTAGTATCATAACCCTAGGGCTCTATATAGGTAGAGTGGAAGGATATTTCCACTTCACCTCGGACAGACGCGGAAGGTAACCCTTTGGCAGTAATCTCGGGAGGGCGGTTTGGTGATTCAAATGCTTGCACCCAGAGGACCTCCATTGGATGCCGCATAACTGACCATCGATACGCTATTAGTTTGTTTTGGGCCCTCATCATCCCAGACTTACTTCTGAGAGTATTTTTCTTGTATTGCTTGGTTTGATCACTTAGGAAATTTTTAGTGGTATGCTGTTTGCTCCTTAGTCGTAGTGGCCACTAGGATTTGTACTTAGTTTTCTTTTTTATAACTGTGGAGGACCAATCTCTTCGTAGGTCTCGGAGGTTGCAAAACCTTCCCCCACTCACTGTGGAGCCTCCACCGCCACCGTGACACCGGAGGACGGATTCCCATGGTTCATTTGAACTTACGGGAGAAACAAAAGTACTTGGAGAACCACAATCCAGATTTCAGGATCAACAAGTCTTTGATACTGTTGAGGTTGAGGACTTAACTTCTAGATAGTTTAGTACTCCTTTCAACCCTCCTTTGACTGGACCCAATGATCCACTACTGGTACCTGTAGGCTTTCTAGGACAACCTGAGTATAGTGCGTACTTGTTTACACTTGGTTACACCATGACTAATCTAGGAGATGAGTAGGGAGTTCCTCAAACTCCCACAATAGCTATGGCTACAAGGATTATTAATCCTTCTTTCACAAACACTGCAACACCGAGTTTGTCGCAGACTGCTTCTGCTTTGACTCCATCCTTTAGTTTTAATGCTGGTACTCTAGGTATGCCGAGCTCACAAGCTTCGACATCTGCTTCAGTTTCCACCCCTACTTTTGGACCAAATAATGTCCCTTTGACAGGGATACTTGTAGTGACTTTTACTCAGCCGCCTGCTACACAACAGTTCCAAGGTATACCTCAAACTATTGCTTCCACATCCGTTGTAGGATCGATCCCTTCGGCATCTATGCCTTTTATGGCTACGATGACGGCACCGTTTGTTACAACTACACCTGGCTTTAACCCCTATGCAGGTTACAATGTAAATCCATCAAATATACCTGTAGGGAGTATCTCTTTTTCTCTATTTGTTGGAGGAGGGGTTAATATTATTAATCCACAATACGGTGGGGTTAATACCCAGCCGCAATGGACCACTACCCCGGGAAGTAATCTGCTTTCTTTTGGGTGGAGCAATTTTAATGCTTTTACCTCACAACCGATGGCTGGGGGCAACCCCAACCAGCAGTACACGAATCAGGTATTGGCAGGTTCCCCCTACCAGGTTCTTGTTCACCAAATTCCATCGGCACGATCGTGTTTACCTTTTATGGCAACTCTGAACTTGCCAGATCTTTCAAAACTCACTAACGACCCTATGTGTCATAATCCTGCATGGCCACCTGTTCCCACTAAGTTTACCTCATACATTCCAAAGTTTGAAGGTAATACTAGCGAGGATCCAAGTGATCATGTCACGACGTTTCATATCTGGTGCTCCTCGAATTCGTTGAACGATGATTCCATCCGGTTGAGGCTTTTTCAAAGAACCTTGACAAGTGTTGCAGCCAAATGGTACATTGAATTGCCTGTAGCTGCTTATGGCACCTTTTGGGATCTAGCTACTGTTTTTCTAAATCACTTTCAACTTCCTGTCTGGTATGATGCCGGTACAGACCTTTTGTTAACCCACTAGTACAAAATGAGAGATAAGTGACTAAGCGACTAAAAAAGTTAGTGACCGCAGTTTTTTCAAGGGATAAATGACTAAAATTGAGCAATTTTAAGTAAGCCAACTAAAAACGACTAAGATAAATGACTAATTTAGTCACGGGATAAAATATATGACTAGATAACAAGTGAATAAAATAAAAATGACTAACATAAATGACTAATTTAGTCACATGAATACAAATATGACTAGTTAACAACAATTAAGAATATGAATTAGTCATTTTTAGTTGTGTCACACCAATAATGAAAAAATAGAATTTTGATAATGAATTTTTACAATTTATTAAGTTTCAACAATGCAAATGGATTCAGAGACCCTAACCCCTTTAATGGGGGTCTCTGAATCCATCTATAGTGTTAAAATTTAGTAGATTGTAACATTGTAGATATATTTAGAGACCAAGGTGATGTTAATTGTGTCACTCAACAAATGAAAAATTGCAATTTTGACAATGTCAATTGTTACGATTTATTAAATTTTAACACTGCAGTTGGATTCAGAGACCACCTTAGGTGGTCTCTGAATCCATATTCAGTGTTAAAATTTAACAAATTGTAAAAATAATTTGTCAAAATTGTAATTTTCATTACCAGATTCCATCAAATAATTTGGAGCATATTAATATAATATAATTATTAATATGTGATATAGTTGGTTTTTTTGTAAGTAAGTACCCACAAGGATTTGAACTTATGACCTTCCATTTACAAGGTTTTTTTTTTGCTCGAATCTCTCTGACATGCGGGAGTGGCCTATGGTCTGAGAAACCACGGCTGAGGGGCATCTAAGCCATCAAAATCACTGAGGATCACACAAAGCCTGGAGCACACCAGCCTCAACTTGATTGGGTTTTTGGGTGTCGCCTCCTAACTAAGTCACTCCTAAGGGGAATTGAACTCGGGTCACCTTGCTGACGAGACCCACACCTTAATCGAGTGAGCTAGAAAGATATTTTATTTCAATTACTCATTATCATTAATTTGCTCTACCCCGACCTATGGGCGATATGATATAGCTGTTTTAATATAATATAATTATAGTTATAATATAACATATGTAACATTAATATAATTATATTATATTATATTAATATTAACATTTAAAAGCAAAATATAATATACTTATTCCACTTTATATATATTTCCATTTGTAAATATTAATATAGATTATATACAATAGTAGAAAAATAGGTAATTAGTGATAACACGGCCCAAAAAATTAGTCACGACAAGTATTTTCTTCATTTGACATGTATAAGTGTTATCATTTTATGAAATCGTGTGAACATGAAGTTGTAAATGCTAACCTCAAATATTTTTATGATTTGGGACAATGAGCACATTGATTTTGGGGTTTATCCTTCATTTGACACATCATCATTATTGACACCGTAAAATATCCTACAAATATAGTAAGCATGTTAAATATACACCATTTATTTGATGTCTTCAATTTATGTTAGTCTCACAACCAATGGGGCATAGTATTAAGTGAGACCGGTTATAACCAAAATGTGCATGCTTTGTTTAATTTAGAAGTGATATTTATATAATTTATTGAAAAATGTTTGCATCATATAGTTTGACACTATTTATAGCATTTCATACATTCACACAAGATTTCTTCAATCTTTGATATATCCTAATTCAAAGTGTACATGCAAAATTCAGTAGTTCAAGGAACAATTTGTCTAGCCTATGTTGCATTATCTTTCAAACTAGAGAATCCATCAAACAAGGTAGAGAATCCACGTTAATATAATAAGTGATTCTAAGATTTTTTTGCAGTTTCCCAACCAAATTCCAAACAAAACAAGCCAAAAAATACATGCTATTTAAAAAAATGCACAATAGAATACAACATAATAGAATGGAGTTGTCTAAAGTATCAACGATTTCGCCCAGAATTCCTTTTTCCAACGAAATTGTCGATCGTCGTCTGGGCCTGCTAATCGGCGAAATCGTCTTCTAATCATATCTCATCTCATAGCTACCTCCATCTGTTAGATTGTGGTAACTTCGGGATGTCCTCCATGACTTAGATGCCTTGCATGGAGAGAGATTAGTACCATAGGCATCAGGATGGAGTAGAGAGTGAGATACACTCTACTCAGTGGCATGATCCCAGCAGGGGTTTCTTACGGAGCTTTAGGGGAGGTTGACCTATGCATGCATGAGTATTGCATGACCTGCTAGCATTCAGTGACTGCATGCAAAAGTGACCTTTTGCATGCATCGGGAATTAGGGTTTTCGCAAACCTAATTCATCGGTGAGATTATTTATAGAGGCAGGGGGTCCCCAGATGGGGTTACTCAGTTGTATCATTAGAGAGAGATACTACCAGAGTGAGGGGGACAAATCTGTTCATGTGGGTCGACTTTCTGAGATAGGGAAGAGTTGCTGCAGGAGCTAGGAAGGTCAAATCTGAGCTAGATCAGTGACCTTCAGTTCCAGAGAGACCAGATCTTTAGTATTGTGAGATGAGAGAGCTCCACAGTGTGATTACTGATTAGATTGGAGGAGGTCGAGTTTTCTTGGAGGAGGATGTTTTTTCTGAGGAGGAGAAGCTCGTTGTGAGCTAGATTGATCAAGTTGGAGTCCGAGACTTTCAGGATAGCCTTGCCTCGAGATTTGGGGAAGGTTAGAGACGATCGGAGCTCAGATCTGTTGAGATCCGGAGCAGTACAAGCATTTGACATCCATAGGAGGAGGGCGCACTTGTGCATGCAGAGAGAGTCGATTTCATCAATGGGCAGTCTTTAGAGTGAGAAGATTAGAGAAGAGAGATCTAGAGAGGGAAGATCTATCAGAGGCACCGTCAGAGCACTCAGATCCAGATTGGCATTTAGGGCATACTTTGTCAGTGCATGCATCAGCTGGATGCATGCAAATTAAAGTTTGTCCTAGTCAGAGGGATTGAGTTACCGACTGAGGTAATTCTGTATTGTATTGCTTCTTTATTCTTCTATATGCTTTGGGCTCGAGAGAGAAGAAAGCCCCTAGTTAGCTGGTTTTTCCCGAAAGGGTTCCAGGGTACATCTGTTGTCTATTGTTGGTGATTGCTTTTATATGTTGTTGGTAGATGAAGATCTAATGGTTGAGTCTATGTTTTATGAGTATGTACTGACATTGAGATTCATGCTACTTGAGGTCTCAGAATGATCCAGACGGAGTAGTGATCTCTGGATCAAATATTTACATGGTATCAGAGCCCTGTTGAGGATCAGCGTGAGCAGTCACACATAGATCTGCAGCGTTGGTGACTAAATCTGAGATAGATCTAGTAGATCTGTGGAGATAGAGGCCAGATCTACCAGATCTAAACATTCCCGTTCAGATCTGAGGTTGTAGAGGTCAGATCTATCGGATCTGTGGTATTGGAGACTAGATCTGAGATAGATCTAGTAGATCAGTGATGATAGAGACCAGATCTACCAGATCTGAGGAGTAGAGCTCAGATTTGAGGTTGTAGAGGTCAAATCTAATGGATCTTCTAGTTTGGAGGAGAGATATGAGATAGATCTTTCATATCTGGCATGAGCAGAGTCCATAACTGTGGCATACATATCAGATCTGAAGCATAGTGTTCAGATCTGTGAGAGCAGAGTCTAGATTTGAAGAGCAGTGTTCAGATATGTGAGAGCAGAGTCCAGATATGAAGAGCAGAGTTCATATCTATGAGTGCATACATCAAATCTGTTAGGGTAGATACTAGATCTATCAGATCTGTGAGTTTAGAGGTTAGATCTGAGATAGATCTGCCAGATTTGTGATCAGGGGAGATTCTTGTTTCACTGTGGGTTACAGTATTTCAGTTTTGCAGAGTTATGGCCTCTAGCTTGAGAGTAGAGTACAGCTTGTTGGGAAAGCTTGTATGTGGGTCCAGAGAGACCTTGGATACAGTTTTAGTATTAGTGACAGAGGGAGAGCATGATTCTTCTCTCCATATGACATTGATAGAGGAGGAGCATAAATATGCATATCAGAGTGCAGCAGATGCAGCCATAAAGTCTTCCAGTTCAGAGGGAGTAGCTGTAGTAGCATATGGTGTGTTTGATCCTAGTGGATGCTTCTCCAACAGTACCTTCCTCGCTGAGAGGGAGTGTCAGTACAGGGATGTGCATGAGATATGCATGTACATGAGGTCTTGCATGATGCATGTGCATGAGTTATGCATGCTGTATATGCATGAGATATGCATGCACATGAAGACTGAGAGATGGTTGATTATGGATGAGCAGGTGGCAGCAGCGGAGGAGGTTGATGAGTTTACTTCTCAGTTTGAGAAGGAGTTCTCATTGGCCACAGTTCAATCAGGACATGATAATATCCCACCAGAGATTCAGGCTGATCAAAGATGGAGAGTGGACACTACTCTCAGCAGTCATATGGCAGGAGTACGAGATGCATTCCTAATTCTAGAGGATACTGTAGTACAATTGACTCGGGATGGTCAGGGGGTTGACCATTTAGTTTCTGGTGTGGGAAGAGTGAGATTTCTGCTTGACCATGGGGAGCTTCTGGACGTTTCAAGAGTGTGCTTTGTTCCAGGACTGAGAGGGAGTCTTCTCTTAGTGGCAGCATTGGCAGCTGCAGGATTCCCTATAGTGTTTCATAGGGATCATTTCTTCACCTATCCCAGAGGAGTAGACCCAGTTTTGTTTGGTCACAGGATTGATGGTGAGTACTTGGTTCATGGACAACCTACTTCAGGCACATCAGGATGGCTGAGTGCATCCTCTTCAGATGCAGAGGGGGATGATGGGCGAGATGATCATAGCAGAGATGAGGCAAGGAGGAGTGGGCCCGTTTAGCAGATGAGTGAGCGAGAGACTCACCATGATGAGGATCAGGGCAGTGATTGCAGAGTTTCGATGGATGAGCGAGATGCTCATGATAGTGATGAGTCACAGGAGATTGATCCTTTGGGATCATATCAGATGGATGAGCATGTTGCTCATGCAGGTACCAGTTAGAGAGTGGGTTGGTATGACAGGGTTGAGATGGACTTGGCTCAGGAGAGAGCTCAGTCAGTTCATCCAGTACAGAGATAGAGAGAGTTGACTTACAGATCTGAGTCAACTCAGGGTCACAGACAGATGGTCTACAGAGCAGTAGATCCACTTGACAGAGTTCTTTAGGGTTGGTTACAGCAGCAGAGACTCAGAGGGAGTCTGAGTCAGAGTGCAGTGACAAAGTCAGCAGTGGTTGACAGAGGGTCTTCATCAGAAGCCACACATATGGAGATTGATCAGGGTGGTTCAGGTCAGAGTGCAGCAGTGACAGGCATATCAGTTAGATCAGAGGCAGCAGCAGCGGACTTGATGGATCCAGGCATTAGTTTCAGGACTTCCCTCATTAAGAGGGAGTGTTAGATTGTGGTAACTTCGGGATGTTCTCCATGATTAATATTCCTTGCATGGAGGGACATTAGTACCATAGGCATCAGGATGGAGTAGAGAGTGAGATACACTCTACTCAGTGGCATGAGCCCAGCAGGGGCTGCTTGCGGAGCTTCAGGGGAGATTGACCTATGTATGCATGGGTATTGCATGACCTGTCAGCATTTAGTGACTGCATGCAGAAGTGACCTTTTGCATGCATGCATGCAAAAGTGACTTTTTGCATGCACCGGGAATTAGGGTTTTGGCAAACCTAATTCATCGGTGAGATTATTTATAGAGGCAAGAGGTCCCCAGATGGGTTACTCAGTTGTATCATCATAGAGAGATACTGCCAGAGTGAGGAGGACGACTCTGTCCATGTGGGGCGACTTTCTAAGATAGGGAGGAGTTGTTGCAGGAGCTAGGAAGGTCAGATCTGAGCTAGATCAGTGACCTTCAATTCCAGAGAGACCAAATCTCCAGTATTGTGAGCTGAGAGAGCTCCACAGTGTGATTATTGATTAGATTGGAGGAGGCCAATTTTTCTTGGAGGAGGACATTTTTCCTGAGGAGGATAAGCTCGTTTTGAGTTGGATTGACCGAGTTGGAGTCCTAGACTTTCAGGATAGCCTTGCCTAGAGATTTGAGGAAGGTTAGAGAGGATCGGAGCTCAGATCTTTTGAGATCCAGAGCAGTACGAGCATTTGACATCCAGAGGAGGAGGGTGCACTTTTGCATGCAGAGAGGGCCAATTTCATCAGCGGGTAGTCTTCAGAGTGAGCAGATCAGAGCAGAGAGATCTAGAGAGGGAAGATCTATCAGAGACACTGTAAGAGCACTCAAATCATACTTCGTCAGTGCATGCATCAGTTGGATGCATGCAAATTAGAGTTTGTCCTAGTCAGAGGGATTGAGTTACCGGCTGAGGTAATTCTGTATTGTACTGCTTCTTTATTCTTCTATATGCTTTGGGCTCGAGAGAGAAGATAGCCCCTAGTTAACTGGTTTTTCCCGAAAGGGTTCCAGGGTACATATGTTGTCTATTGTTGGTGATTGCTTTTATATGTTGTTGGTAGATGCAGATCTAGTGGTTGAGTCTATGTTTTATGAGTATGTACTGACATTGAGATTCATACTACTTGAGGTCTCAGACTGATCTAGAGGGAGTAGTGATCTCTGGATCAAATATTTACACCATCCTCCATGATTTTAACAACAGAGGTGCGGAAGATGCCCTTAGCCACAATGAAGTGCATGATTCTGAAGAGTCAGGAGGTGTCGGGTGAATCGGTGGGAATCCTGGCTGCGATTTCGTTGAGGGAAAGAGTGGCGCGGGGACCTTCATGGGAGATCATGTCGGGGATTCCCAACAGAACCATGCATTTCATTGCCAAGGATTCCACGAAAGTGAAGGTGCAGTTCCAAGCTTCTGCTTGCCCCACGCATTTTCAATTGATTTTGTTCATCGTCAAGCCGTTGATGAACAATTCTCTTGCATAGAAATTGCAAATCCGTGATTTGTAGGCCCAGATGACGATTGGCCATTTCGCCGGAAAAAGGAATTCTGGGAGAAATTGTCGATACTTTAGACAACTCCATTCTATTATGTTGTAGTCTATTGCGCATTTTTTCAATATGTCCCTAACTACTTAGATTCAATATTATTAATCATTTTAGCGCTTCCACCCCCTCTCAATTTTCTAGGAATCATAGTAACGTGTGTCAAAAATATCATCCTTAAAAAAAGAGTTTAGACTAATAATATCAACCCCAAAAGTTCTTCAAATTCCATTCAATGAATATATGCTATGATATGATGGACAACCATGAAAAATATGAGACACTGGGAATCTTAGAACATCGTTATCAAGATGTTATACCCATTCGCCCAAATCAAGGCTCTCACATCCATTTTTAATATGTCAAATGCAAGTTTATAATTCAATGTTTCAAATTGAAAGAAAATATGTATGTATGAATTCATGATTGAATAATTAGGCTATGGTACAATTTTTTAATACAAATACAAGTTTATAATTCAATATTTCAAATTGGAAGAAAATATATATGTATCAATTCATGATTGAATGATCATTACATTGATGAGTGACTTTGGCCTTTATATATGTTGGGGATAGTATTTCAAATTGGAGGTAAGGAAAATGGTGAAATAATAAAAGGAGAGAAAAAGAGGGAAAATAAATAAAAATAGAGAAAACATAACAAAAAGAAGGAAAATAATTTTAAAAAAGAGTAAAATAGAGAAAAATGAGAGGGAAAATAGGTAATAGTTGGATCGATCCTAGAATGGGAATCCTGCTTCTGCTTATCTCGACTAGAGAAATAAATAAATATCAAGTGCTTCCAAAGGAGAGAACCTAATCCCCTCTCGGTGATTTTTTTAGATCTGAACAAGGGTTCCACTGGTTCACTATTCTATACCCTCACCAATGGTGTTATTTAAGACGGGGTAAAATAATATATCTTTCCATCTAAAAGGATGCTCTGAAATTGTTCAACAAGATAGAATTGAAGGAAGTGTCGGAATTTTTTCTCGAGGAGCCATTCAATGGATTTACACGAATTTTACATTTCATGGATTGGTACCCAATTATCATAGATTTTAAAGGATACGATTGTATTTTACAGTTATGCATCGAGGTGAAGACACCAGTAGAGGGAAAATAAGTGCATTCCCACATGATCAGGGCGGGATATCAACCTCAGACATATCTATGGAACCGTCTTATGACAGTGTATGCACAAAGTGGGAAACTTGAGAATGCATGTGAAGTGTTTGGCAAAATGTCTAAACGAAATACATTTTCTTATCATCCCATATGTCAGCCACCATAAGTTGTAGGTTGCATACAAACTGTTGACAAAATTCTTGAACTAGATGAGAGATATTTAGTTTGATTTTTGTGGTTTAAATAAGTGCCGGGAATTTTATATATGTAATAAAGCAACCATCAAAGATCTTAGAATGCATTTCAATCTATTGAACATGGATGATTGACAAGACAAATCAATAGCTATGGATTCTGATGATGGTGATAAGAGAAAAGTCAATGATAAAAGAAAACTCAATGTGAAGTAGAGCAATGTGAGAAAGGATGGTTTTTATGGAGAAGACGATGAACCCATGTCCCTGTTTGGAGCCCTACTATGCCATTTCAATATGGATTGTTACATTTTAGTGATTATAGGCTTGGAGAAACCAGTGGGTGTTCCTACGAAGACAACTCTGCAATCTACTGTCATCAAACATAAGTGCTTTTCCAATATTGTGGTCAGTGTTCTTAGCCCTCTCTCAATTGTTTATGTTTATATAGTTGTGTGTAATTTTCTTAAAGATATTCCTATATTTCCTCTTTTGCGATGGTTTGGGTAATATATGTGCATTTCAGGGTCTAAAACATAGCTTCATAAAATAATCATGTTGAACAAGGCGCGTTGAAGCGCTTTCGGGTCTCACCATTGGAGAAGGAGAGAATGATTTATATATAAATATATCATTTCTATTTAGTGGTAGGAAACAACTTCACCCTTCGGGGCATTAATGAAAATTTTACATAACTAAACTCTAATAGACAGTACCTAAAAAGTTTAGATGGGAAAATAATTTTTTATTTTAATAACAAAAATAACAGCAGCGTAATTAAAGCCATAAAATAATGCTCAAAATGAGCATTAGGGTCTCGCAAACAACCAAAATTTAGGGTCTCTCGCCCCTTTCCAATAAATGAAATTCCTACTAAGGGCGGTGGATAGACTGGTTAAAAGCAAGAAACTGGGAAAACTATAATATCCAATATTTTATCTCATAGTAAAGTCATGTATGAGTTCACTTGCTTGAATCAAGAAGTGATTCGTTTTGCTCACAGTTCCTCTTTTAAATATAAAAACATGTTTTTGAGATTTAAATGTTGTATTTTGTACATTGCAAGGCTTTAAGCACTTGAAAATAAACAACACATAAAAGTTTGGAATGAGTTTAACAGTAGAAATATAGTATTTTGACCTTTCTGGTTATTATTAGAGACAACAACTGAAACGTAGAAGTCAAGATTGTCTTTATGAAGTTTTAGTTGTAAAAGTTGAGTAATGAACATTAAAGGTCCAGTGTCAGGCTTGCACGATATACTGGTTGTAATGACACCTTTGGCCAGAACCTAACGACAATTTTAAGTCAATGGCATTTAATTGAAATGCTCTAAGAAATTCATAGAAACAATTTTATTTGCTCTACAGGTGTGTGGACAGATGGTCATTGAGTTTTTACTAATTTTCCAATTACTTTTACTTCGCTTTTGTTCAATGTATCCACTGGGAATTTTCTTCTCTTCTTCTTTATTGAGATAATACAAATTTTAATTATTATGAATGGTAAAAATGTTTTGTCCCTTATTGTAAATCTAATCACTTTAATTTAAAATTTTGAATTCTATCTAAATTTTAATAACCAAAATAATTGTGGATTCTATCTAAATTTTAGTAACCAAGATGATAGTAGATTCTGTCTTAGATGATGGGCGGATTCTGTGCATTAAGGCCAACCAGTCTGCACCAGTAGCCATAGCCTGTTTTCATTACCTGGAGATTAAAAAGACACAGACCCGATAAATTAGGCATGCATGGGCAGTCTGCAGTATTCTATTATCTATAGTGCAGTAGCCTATGGTAGGACGCGAACTTGGGGAGAACATAACCTAGATGAACATATAGATAGAGCCGCCATAATTAATAAAAACTATTACCAATGAATCATAATTATGTATGTAGGTATTATGGCACATAAACCAAGATGATAGTGGATTATGTTTG
This sequence comes from Larix kaempferi, assembly GCA_027924585.1. Lineage (NCBI taxonomy): Eukaryota > Viridiplantae > Streptophyta > Pinopsida > Pinales > Pinaceae > Larix > Larix kaempferi. The sequence continues at coordinate 439,236 of BSBM01001489.1, read as the reverse complement.
CGGTGATAACATCTCGTCCATAAATGATTTTGAAATTGTATACAGAGGAAAGCGTTTTGTACCCTTCTAGTACCGAGTTCTTTTCATTGCTGGGCTTTTTTAAATTTATATTTGTTATGTTTTCTTCTTTAATAACTCTATTGATTCTATATTTGTTACACTGTTCACTAGACACATTTTACATATTGGGACAATATTTTGTATGTGATGGCTCTTCTGGTATGGATATGACAACAATTATGTTAACTATTTCATGAAATTTTGTCTATATGCATTGCGTACAAGCCATTCCTTTACGTTGCTTCTAAGCTATTCCTTTACATTGCTTATAAGCTATTTAAATATATTTTTTCCATGGATGCCCCTATGACCCCTTGATATTGTAGGCCACATCTCAGTTGTGTCCTAAATTTGAGCCCCACATCCTCCTGTTCCCAAAACTGGTGCAACATAGGATATTGTGAAAGTTATTATGCATGATTGTTGTGTAAAAGGCCAATATTTAATTATAATGAGAGTCATCTGCATTCCATTGTGTGTTTACCTGGAAGATGTTATGTAGGCTTGTCCAAGGTTGATTGAGAGGTTTAACGAGCGAGAATAAAATGTTAAGGTAAGGATTATGTGGTTAGATTATATCTTTGGATTGACGATATTCCTATCCATTACATTGTGTCATTAAATTCCTTTTCGTTTTGATGCAGATGGATGTGTTTAATGCATTTCTCGAATTGTTATGCCAAACTGGGAATGTGAGGAAAGGATCAGGAGACACACTAAATTCAAGGTAAGTGATGTTGAAAGTATTCAGAAAATTATATTCAGGTGCTATAAAAATTTTGGTTGCATGGCTTCATACCCCCTTGCATTCATGGCTAGACTGCTAGCCAACCTCCTTCAAGAAGAGAGTAACCAAACACTCAAATGCATATTGCCACTTTCGTATAGGTGTGGTAGAGGGCTCCAAAAATGAGACCATTTTAGGTCCTATACAGGAAAAATTGTTGTTACTTTCCACTCAAAGAAAAAACTATTGTTACTTTTAGATTGCTCATCAAGCAAGAAATTCCCATTAAGTAACAAGCTAAACATAATCGGACCATGGAGCAGCCCTACAAAACCTTAAAATTGGATGGCTCCACCATGAGTCCATACATTGAAACACAACTCTTAGGTAAGAAGTCATAAAACTTGGTTCAGGATTTCCCATGGAAAACCATTTTGCTCCGTGCCATTCCAGCCTACATGTTCTAGGAAGGTGACTGACTTTGTGCCCTAGACCTGCTACCGTGTTCTCACTGCGATGAAAACTTTACCATCTTGAGCCATTGGGATAGAAATCCCCATAATCCATTTCCCTAAACAGGTCTTCCTGCCAGAAGCCATTACTTCCAGCATCTATTTGTCCCTTGCCCAAGGGATATCATGACTAATAGTTTTGTCGATCAGGTTAGACTCAAGATACCCATCTAGTTGCCAATATTATATTTCATCACCAATGTTTACTCAGTTTTTTAGTGCCTTGACTGTTTCTCTGATAAATCCTACTTTCTATATCATGCTCTCTTGCTACTTATTCTCTTGGAAATGTTATGTATGGTCTTTTGTAATTTTGTAGTTTGTGGAGATGCTTTTAGCACTCCATTTGATCACTTATTTTTTCATTTCACAGTACTTTTTGCAGCCCCATTTTCCAAGTTTGGATGAACATTAAAATATAAATATATTCTAAAAATATGTTGCAGTGATTGATGTCATTTCCAAAATCATTTATAATGGGTAGTCACAACATGACAATATATACTTCAAAGTTCAAAGACAACTGACTAGGGCTAACTCTTGGATTTTGATCTCCAGATGAATTAATGCTTGTTGTTTAGAATGGTTATCTAGTAATATACCCCAATATTTGTAAGGCATCTTGTATTGATGCTAAATGATTTATCTTGTTAGTTGTTTCTATTCAGCTAATACTACTGATTTCTCTTGCAGTCCATTGTGGATGTTGAAGCAAGAAGTCCCTAAATTGGTAAAATATCTGAACATACAACTTCGGGAAAAATCAGTGAAGACTAAGGTAAGTATGAAGCCAAAGTTGAAAAAATGATGGAAGTAGTTTTCATGCAATTGAGAAATTGTCCTTATTTATGTTGGAGCATCTTTAAAGTTTAATATATTAGGAGTTGATGGTTTTTCGTTTTTCTTTATTATTTACGATTTTGATGAAACTATATATTAATTTGTGGGCCTAAAACTTGCTTATGCGGGTAGGGTCATTTTCAGTCTTGAAGGATCTTGTGGTTGTGCTACCTGACTTCCTAGTGGAGCATATAGGTTCACTAGTGCCTGGAATTGAGAAAACACTTAATGTAAGAGATAAGGATTTTGAGATTAGTTTGATCATCAAATTTGTTTGATATTGCTGTCACTAGAATCTACCTAAAAAGGAGGATCTTCGATCCACCATTTTTTGAAACCGATCTTCCTAGAATTTCTGGATTTGGACTTCTAACTGATAACAAATTAGCTGCAAAAGTTGACACTTGAGGAAATCAGTTTCAAGATATGATGAAACAATATCAAACTACCAGCTGCTAAGTACTCTGCCACCTGTCATTGGTCCTCAAAATCCTGTAGCTGCCTTCAGGCCTTGAAATGCTGTAACTAACTCTTTGGTCACTACTAATCTTCATGCTTGAAAATCTTGAGATGGTTAATCAATTTCTTACTGATTCTTTTCCTCAATATTTGGATCTATGTTTCCAGGTAGTATTCCACCTATGTGCTAACTACTCTACATATTTTTCCTTTAGCATCTATGTTGAAATCACCGAAAGAAAAATGACCACTGGATTATTATGACCCAGTGCAAGATACACGAGTTTCATCACTCATATTTATAGACTCGTCCATGATGGTGAAAGATGCCTCCATGATCTCATTTGGAAACCCTTTCAATAACTAATATTAGCAAACAAGAAATTGATCTGTTCAAGCTCAAACCAGCCACGTCCTCGATACTGTGGAGGAAAAGACAAGCTTTCAATTTCATCATTGTGGAGGAAAAAACCGGTCCTCATTCCAACTCTGCAACATTATAAGCACACTTTTGAAATGTTTCAGTTATGAGATACCATATTTTTTGCAAACTGATAACAACGATTCAGCTAATGTTTTTATCAATGTAGGTGTTTTGTTTTATATTTATTGTACATAGATTTTGACCCATGAGCTCTCTGTGTACTGCATAACACTTGGATGCGGCTTGACCCCACTTCCTTCATGGCACTAGATGTATGGAATATTTGAGAATTTATTCTTTGATTTTAATATTTGCTTTTTTTCTAAGTTTAGCACTTGAAACTATCTAATTCAAACTTCCCAGGTTTTCAAAGAAGTTGTTGTTGTAATGGTGCATGTATTGCATCGAAATTTGAATGACACTTAGCATTCATTTGACACCAGCGAACTTACCTTGACATTTGGAGTTGATCATGTGAATTTGTCCCTGGGAAATTTCTTTGAACACCTTTTCAATGGACACTTGGCATTGACTTGCGACCCTCTCTATTAGCATTTGAGATCAGGCCTTTATGACATTAGGCATTCCAAATTATCTGGGTGTGACATTGTATTTTATGCTAATGCTTTGACAATATAGTGGCCTCAGTGTTCATTTCGATTTGTAATTTGCTGGAAAACACTTAATTTAACACCCTATGGAATATTATCCCACATGCACAACATAAATGAAGCCTTTTCCTTGGAGTATGGAGTATGGGTCCTCTTACAAAGCTTTGATTCCAATTCAGCAATTTCCACCTTCAACTGATTATCCTACCACACAGCCTTAGCATATTCATCAAGATAAGGAGAATACCAATGGTTGTTTGGAGCTGACATATATGGATATGAAAATATGATTTGTTTAGTAAACCTTTTAGAATCAATTCATAACCAGCATGGGCCTTGACCTTTTAAGAGATTCTCTGGATGATTGTGGATCTGTAGCTATCGAAGCTTATTACGCATCTTTCCAATTAATTTTTTTTCTCTTTATCAAGTTCATTTGGAACTTTCCTTCAAATTGAGTCATTCCTTAAATTCTAATGCATGGACAGTTGTACATCAACTTCCTCCAACACTTGCAGGCTGACTTCAACTTGTAGACTCAGTTTTGCAAATTCATTTGATAAAACTGAAGTAATAATCTCAGTACCTGTTCACTAACTCATAATGTGAATGCTCTGTCTTGGACAATCTGAACTCTTGGGCATGTTCATTTTTCATTGAGGGAGTACTCCCATATGCAAAAAATAAGATGGCTTTTACAACTTTACATATCCAGGTGGATTTTACAGCTTTACATGTTCCTTTCTTTTCTTTCAATGCATACTGTAACTCTGTTTAGTGTTAGAAAAATAGGATCACAGAGCAATAACAATAAACAGAAATGAAAATATAATCACACACACATTACAAGAGAGACACAGATATATCGTGGTTCACCCCAAGATGGGATACATCCACACTGAAGTTTCCAATCCTTATTATTATTCCGTCCAGCAAAGTGAAGGGATACAACCTGCAGCACAACTACTACACTTCCTCTTCACTGTCTCATAGTCTCTCTTCTTTGATCTCAGAGATCTTTACAATGCATAAAAACTAATACATCAAACCTAGTCATGTTACAATGTATTTCTTTTATAAGGGATATACAATGGGAAAATACCATGGGTTACCCAAAACCATGGGCCCATAAAACAACCCCAAAAAATTTCCTTCGGGGGCTTCACCCCTGAACCCCCCACACCCCCCCCATTGGGGTGAGTGTACAGTCCTTCTTAAATATCATATAAAGTTGGGGTACAAACACGACTGAATAATAATATCTCTGAATCTAGAGATTAGGCTCCACAACCAACAATCTCCCACTTGGAGACTGATCACAACAACTCCATTGCTGCTGCACTTGTTGGACCTTGGACTTGACAAATTTCTCATCTTCACCTTCACGCTAGAAGGCCAACTGAAACCTAGCAGGAACTCAGTTTCTCTCTGTTCACTACCTTTGTAAACATGTCTGCAGGATTCTGGCTAGTATGTATCTTTTCCAGCTTCAACAGTTCATCTTCCATAATAGAGCGTATGAAATGGTACTTGAGCTATATATGTTTAGTCCTGGAATGGAATGCTGAGTTCTTTGCAAGATGAACGACACTCTGGCTATCACTATACAACCTGCTATCCTTCTGCTTCTTACCCAATTCCTCCATAAACCTCTGTAACCAAATCATCTTTTTACTAGCCTCTGTAACAGCAACATACTCTGCTTCCATTGTTGAAAGTGCAACAACCTTCTGCAGTTTCTAAATCCAACTTACTGTTGTTCCACCTACAGTAAACACATACCCTATGGTGATCTTACTTCTATCCTTATCACCTTCCATATCTGCATCAACATATCCCTGTAGAATAGTGTCTGAACCTCCAAAACATAATGCTTGAGTGGTGGTACCCCTCAAATACCTGAAAATCCACTGTGCTACCTTCCAATGTTCTTTACCTATATTGTTCATATATCTACTCACAACTCCCACTGCTTGTGCAATATCTGGTCTTGTGCACACCATGGCATACATCAAGCTGCCAACTGCTGATTGATAGGGAATCTTGGACATGTAATCTATCTTTTCCTGTGTCTTGGGACACTTTTCCTTACTTAGACTGAAATGGTTGGCCAAAGGTGTACTTACGGGTTTTGCATTCTGCATTCTGAACCTCTCCAATACCTTTTGTATGTACTCACTTTGAGACAATGTCAATTTGCGATTTTTCCTGTCTCTTGTTATTCTCATACCAAGGATTTGCTTTGCAGCACCCAAATCCTTCATCACAAATGAATTAGCCAGCTTCCTTTTGAGTACATTTATATCCTGCATGTTAGACGCTGCAACAAGCATTTCATCCACATACAATAACAAGATAATATATATTTCATTGTCTAGCTTCTTGACATCTACTATAACCTTGTTTTGTCATAGACCTGTCAAATTTTAAATACCATTGCCTTGGAGCTTGCTTCAAGCCATACAAGCTCTTCTTCAACCTGCATACCAAATCCTCCTTACCTTTGACCTCATACCTTTGTGGCTACTACATATATATCTCTTCCTCCAAATCCCCATGGAGAAAAGTTGTTTTTATATCTAACTGTTCAAGATGCAAATCTTCTACTGCCACTAGACTTAAGATAGTCCTAATTGAATTCATCTTAACAACAAGATAAAATATTTCATCAAAATCTATACCTTTCTTCTGTGCAAACCCCTTTACAACAAGTATGGCCTTATACCGCTTCTTGGCTCCTTCTTCTTCCTTCAACCTGTAAATCCATTTGTTCTACAATGCTCTTTTACCAGCAGGAAACTGAACCAAATCCCAAGTCTGGTTTCCTACAAATGAGTCCATCTCCTCATTCATGCCTTGCTCCCACTTCTTTCTAGTTTCCACCTGCATTGCTTCTTCATAACATTCTGGTTCACCAACATCAGTCATCAACAAATAATACATTGAAGGAGAGTATCGTTCAGGGACTCTACTTAACTTGGTAGATCTTCTTGCAGTTGTAGGTACTTGCTGTTGTTCTTGATTTTTTGGCACCTTTGGAACTTCATTTTCTTGAATTTCATCAAGCACTGTGTACTCTGTGTTTTCCTTTTCCTGTTTCTTTCCCTGCAACTGATATTTATATATGACCTTTTCATTGAATATGACATCTCTACTTCTAATGATTTTGTGATTTTCATAATCCCATAAGCGATAACCAAAATCATCAATCCCATATCCAATAAAGGTATATTTCTTGGATTTAGCTTCAAGCTGTGTTCTATTTTCTTTATCAATATGGACAAATGCTTCACAGCCAAACATTCTCAGGAATGAGTAGTTTACCTTTTTACCTTTCCATGCCTCCTCTGGAATACCACCATCCAAAGCACTTGAAGCTCCTCTGTTTATTAAATAAATAATAGTATTTACAGCATCCGCCCAAAACTATAAGGGAAACACTGCATGCAGTCTCATACACCTTGCATGCTCCATGATCGTTGTATTCATCCTTTCTGACACACCATTTTCTTGTAGCATTCCTAGGACTGTCTTCTCTCTACGAATCCCATGGTATGAACAGTAACTATCAAACTCCTTGCCACAGTACTCACCTCCATTATCAGATCTGAGACACTTCAACCTTTTCCCTGTCTCATTCGCAACCAAATATTTACACTTCTTAAAAGTAGCAAACACATTAGATTTCTCTCTAATGCAATAAACCCAAGTTTTCCTAGTTGCATTATCAATAAATGTAACATAATAATGAGATCCACCAAGAGATTGTACCTGAGTCGGTCCCCATACATTTGTATGCACTAGCTCTAACTTTTCATTCTTCTTCTGTTTCCCAACCCTGAGAAATCTGACTCTCTTCTGTTTTTCATAAACACAGTTCTCACAGAATTCCAAACTTACCTGCTTCAAATCTGGCAGCAACTTCCTTGAGTGGAGAATCTGCATCCCCTTCTAACTCATGTGGCCAAGCCTATGATGCCACAATTATGTATTTGTTCCTGTGGAAGCTAAAGAGATAGAATGGTCAGTATTATGAGGACATAAATACAACATACCTACCCTATCTCCTTTTGCTATCACCATTGATCCTTTAGTGATCTTCCACCACTTTTCTCCAAATGTAGATAGATAGCTGCCATCTCCCAACTGCCTTGTTGAGATCAGATTTCTTTTCATAGCAGGAATATGCCTAACATCTTTTAATATCAAGTCAATTCCATTCTTAACTTTTATCCATAGCTTACCCATTCCAACAATTTTATATGGCTCATCATCACTCCATAAAACATGTCCAAAATCGCCTGGAACATAATCATGAAAATATTTCCTACAGGGTGTAGCATGACATGAAACCCCTGAATCTACTACCCAATAATCACTAGTATTATCTAATGCAAGAATCAAAGCATCTTGTAACACATCACCTGCTACATTTGCTTCCTGGGTAGTTTCCTTCTGTGCATCTCCTTTCTTCTTTAGAGATCTGCAGTCTTTCTTCAGATGTCCTTTCTTTCCATAGTTCCAGCACTCTATCTTTCCCAGTCCGGACTTGGATCTTCCCATTTTAGACTTGCCACGATTACCTTGGCTCTTTCCTCTATCCTTTTGTCTTCCCCTGCTCTCCATGGTCAATGCATTACCTGATGTCTCACCTGTGCTTTTTCTTTGCATTTCCTCACTAAGAATAACACCAATAACATCATCAAATTTCAAGGTGTTTGAACCAGAGACAGAGTTACTTACAACCATGACCAAGCTATTCCAGCTTTCTGGAAATGAACACAAGATTAGAAGAGCCCTAACCTCATCATCAAAGTTCACACTTACAGAACTTAGTTGATTTGTAACCGTATTAAACTCATTTAAATGACCAGTAACAGATCCACCTTCAGACATCTTCATATTAAATAAACGCTTCATTAGAAATACCTTGTTGGAGGCCGAGGGTTTTTCATACAGCTTACCCAGTGCGCTCATCAAACCCTTCGTTGTCATTTCTTTTGAGATATTGAAAGCCACCGATGAAGCCAGGGACAACCGTATTGTTCCCAATGTCTTTCTATCAAGAACCTCCCATTCTTCGTCCTTCATAGCTATCGACTGCTTTGCTCTTCCTCCCAACAGCATGAATATATCCTTCTGGTACAGATAGTCCTCCCTTTGCATCTTCCATAATTGGAAGTTTTAGCCATTAAACTTCTCGACCTTAAACTTTCCTTCTTCCGCCATTGCTCCCACTCGAACCAGAAACCCTAGCTTCCTATGGGTTTATCTTCCAAATAGACCTTTGGCTCTGATACCAATTGTTAGAAAAATAGGATCACAGAGCAATAACAATAAACAGAAATGCAAATATAATCGCACACACATTACAAGAGAGACACAGATATATTGTGGTTCACCCCAAGATGGGATACATCCACATTGAAGTTGCTAGTCCTTATTATTATTTCGTCTAGCAAAGTGAAGGGATACAACCTCCAGCACAACCGCTGCACTTCCTCTTCACTGTCTCACAGTCTCTCTTCTTTGATCTCAAAGATATTTACAATGCATAAAACCTAATACATCAACCCTAGCCATGTTACAATGTCTTTCTTTTATAAGGGAGATACAATGGGAAAAATACCACGGGTTACCCAAAAACATGGGCCTGTAAAACAACCCCAAAAAATTTCATTCGGGGGCTTTGCCCCCGGACCCCCCAGACCTCGGTGGGGGGAGGCTTCACCCCCCCACACCCCCCCCATTGGAGTGAGTGTACAGTCCTTTTTACATATCATATAAAGCTGGGGTACAAACACAAATGAATAATAATATCTCTGAATTTGGAGATCAGGCTACACAACCAACATTTAGTTCCTTGTGAGCTCATCCTCCATGTGGCTCGGCACTTGGCACTAGGCTTTAACATAACCAAATCTAGGTACTAACAGATATATTTGAAATTATGTTTTGTATGTCCATTGGACCATTTGATTGTTTTGGCATTGGTTTTCTCATGATTGTTTTCAACGCTAACTTTTGGGGTACGTCTTTTCTTAGGACAACTCATCAAACTCGAATCTGAAGATTGAAGCTCTCATATTCACAATGCTTGTGATGGATTCACATTCACCCTCTATTTTCCATCCCTACATCAGGGTAATTCCTTGCCTTATTGTCTGATATGCTAGAAGTTGAAAGCTTACAACTTAAATAACAACACAGCGTTGTTTGATTTTGTTAACACCTACAGTGAAGGTTGTTAGTTATGGGATTTCTTCTAAAAATTCCTGTCAAAAAGTTGTTCTATTTTCATAGTATGCTTCTTCCATCTGATAAAATTCTGTTTCTTTTCTTACTTTTACTGCATTGCTGTATGGGGTTTTAAAAAACTTGGCAGACATTTTTTCACACATTTAATTGATTCTTGTTTCTGGTTCAAGTTCACATCTTTTTGACCTACTAGATTGTTGTTGAGTAGGTGGTTTGAGTTTCGTTATGTTTGGCTTCTTCTGAGGTTTCCTAATACTCTTCATTTTCATAATCATCAAAATAGGGTCGCTGATTTTCTGTAGATGCTGGTGTATGTGATGACCAACCAATATCATCCATAATTTATGTCCTCTTTCACTTTCCCATCTTAAGAGCTGTTGGGACTAGGGTGTTTGATATTTAACATCTTGATTCACATGGACAGTATAGTATATTGTCAATGGGGACATGGCCAATATGATACTTGATTTGACCCACTCCATGCCTTCCCAAACTGCTATGATATTGTCTAGAAGAAATCACCTTTGGAATGAAACTTCACTATTCTAGATGGATGATCTTAGGCAACAAATATAATTTTTTTCCAGGGACAGAGTACTCAAGTTTAGTGTTGATTTGGAGAGGTGTGGGGGAAATCATTAGAAGCAAGAAAAAATTATATCATGGAAAGCTAGAATCTGCTCAGGCCTATTTAATTGAAAATGAGGCATTGTGAAAAGTAGTGAACATTTTTTTATGGAGGAAATTTGATCATTGCGTAGTTAGCAGTTTGGAGTTGCTGTGCATCGTTATAAGAATGTATGTGGCGTGTCTCAGTACACGGATCAGGCTGATGTAAGATGACTTTTTAGTATGATGCCATTGTACATGGTTATTGAGAAGAATACTTTTTTTTTCAAGCTCTTGTAGCTAGAGTCTGTTAGGATATTTAGACACTTAGGAGTTAGTTAAGATCAACTTGTGTAATATATCCGTTAGGGATAGTGTGTTTCTTTAGTATGCATTTGTAAATACTTAATCCGATGGTTACGATATGTTCCCGACATAGAGTGATCCGACGGCTCAACTTCTCTTAGATCAAACCTAACCTTGATCCATGGCTTAACACCCGATTGGTCCATGATCTCTATTTAAAGAGCATGGAGGGTCATTGTTTAGTTGATCGATTATGAGAAGCTCATTTGTAACTTTCTTTGTTTGCATAATAAATTGTCCCGTAGAAGCTATTTGGCCGGGGCCGTGGAGTGTTTCCCTCAAGAGGGTTTAAACCACGTCAAAACATCGGTGTGTGGATCTGTGATCTATTTGTGTGAAGTGGTTGCTCTTGGTGTTCGGTCCTTTGGTAGTACCCTATGAACCCGAACATGGTATCAAAGATTTTATGAAGTGCCGCTTCCGGTTATGATCTAGATCTTGAACTGCTGTTGCCGAAACTCGAAAGGGTTTCTAGTTCTGGTATTTCTGTGCATTTTTGGGCTATGGGAGGTGTTCCATTGCGTCTGGTGCGTCGTTTCCATTGGGAAATAGTTTTTGTTTGATCGAAAACGGTTCCCAGTTGCTCCAGAAACACGTATTTCATCAGATTTGAAGGTATAATGTTACAGTGACGCATTTTTTTATTTTATTTTTTTTAAAAGAAAAAATCGCATATTTCATCTTTTTATACTGTTAGATTTTTTTTTGGGTTCGGATTGTTGCTTTTCCGTCTGCGTATGCTCTTTGCCGTGCACCTTGAGCGATCTCCACAAATCAGAAACAGAAAGGGAAAGGGTTTTTCTCAGCTGTGTATGCTCTTTGCGATGCACCTTGCGCGATCTCGGCAGACCAGAAACAGAGAGAAAACGTAGACTTTCCAGGAAAGCTAACAAGATCTAACTCCACAAGTGTGGAAAAGTTTGTTTTCGATTTGTGGTGTGTTTTGAAGGAAAAAGGGCAAGCACGCAAACTGAGCAAGAAGAGTACCCAAAAAAAAAAAAAAAAACCCTTCTTCATTCCCATATTTTACATACCTTTTAATCTAGCTCACTTGGTTCAAAGTTGACTTATTCCTTAATAGGTCTTGAGTTCAAGTCTTAGGAAGTTACTTTTAAAAGAAAAAGTGCATGCAATTTCTATTTTCAAGTTATTTTATTGTAAAAGTGCATCTCACTAAAATAATAAAAAATAAAAATACAAGTGAGTCACTTAAGTTTTTTTATTGTTGCACTATTTAAAAGTAATATCATTCTAAAAGTGAAATCACTTATTTTACAAAAGTGGTTCACTTAAATAAATTTTCTTGTAAAGTGATTGTCAAAAGGTTTATCTTGGGAAGAGGGGGGTTCATTTTTTTTTGCTGGACATTCTCTAGCTGCCACGTCACTATTGGGGACATCTTCAACAGTTTCTTTATTCAAGCATAACTTCATCATACAGAGTCAGTTTTCAGTGCCGTTTTTTTTTAAACCACCTATTTTTTCAAGCTCTTCACATCAAGACTATTGGTTTTTTCTTTTACAGCCATTAATTTATAAATCTGGCCACCCCTTGTGATAATCTACTTAATAGTTCCAACTATTTCTCATGGAAATCTTGTATGGAGGATGTTCTACGAAGTAGGGGACTTTTCAGAATTACCTCAGGGAAAGAAACAGAACCCACTAATGATAATAAGAAAATAAAATGGGCAAATAGATGTGATGAAGCTCGTGGATTGATTGGGATGTCAATCTCTACTGATTTGCGATTCCACATATCTGGAATTGATAAACCTGATGCTGCTTGGGACAAGTTGGAATCTGTGTTTGGTAAACACAATGAAATTCGAGGTCACCAAATCGAAAATGAGTTGATTTCTTTAAATCCAAGTGACTTTTCATGCATTCAAGATTATTTATCTAAGTACAAAACTCTTAAACTCTTATGTGCAGAATGTAAGATTGAGAGGGAAGACAAACAATGAATTTATCATATTCTTTCCAAACTTGGACCTGCTGTTGACACTAGGTTTGAGAATGTTTAAATCCTAAAAATTTTGCCAAAATAATCCAGAAGCAGTGAAATTACCCCAAAAGGGTTGAAGAAAAGGTTTAAAATACAAAAAACAAGAAGGAAAACCCACATTTGCAAAGTCTGAAAATAAATTTTTGAAAGGACTAAACCCAGATCAGGTTCTGATGGTGGAGATGATAAAGATCAAGATCAACGGCTGATGTCGTTTCCCGCACCGCCAAAGTGATCGGTCGCATGGAGTGGAGAGCGGTTGCAGACTCGATACTGTCGGGCACGTGTCCAAATCTCGTTAGTCCACATATGTGAATGGTGGTATCATAAACCACCACGGCACCATGCGGAACCACCAAATAGAAAGGCGCGGCGAGGGCATAGCACGTGGCGTGGTGGGACCTGATATGTGGCAGATGGAGAAAACATAAGAAGATACGCCATACATTGATAGCAATCGGAGGGCCAATATAAGTCCTAAATCAAATCAATGGCCATTGTTTGTCCGCATCTGGGAAGGTGCACACTTGATAAAAGGAAGAGCGGTCGCGGAAAGAAAAACCACTCAGACAGGTGTCGTCAGATGATTGATCCGCGCCAGAAACAAACCGGAAAAAATACCGCTTTCGAGATCGCGGATACCACCATAGGGGATAAAAGGAGGCGAGATCTGACGGCCCAGATTAAAAGGTAGAGATCAATGGTAGGATATGGTCCGCATTAAGAAAAGTTGCCAGGGAGTTAATAAAAAAGTCTTATATAAAACAAAAGGGGCCTCACATAACGGCATTGTGCATATGTGTCGTTATCGTGGAGAGCTCTGAAGACTGGTGGAGTGCAGCGATTGCGACAGAAGGCGAAAGGCGTGTACATACAGGTAGGGTCTGGTGACCTGGCCCACTTTTTAAACAGAATTTTGTTTAACGAAACTTTAAAATGGAAACTGTACATGATTTAGACATTTTTAAAGCAAAAGAAGCCCTAGAGGATAGAGACGAAGACGTTTACGATACCCTAATTAGGTCACCAGTCTCTGATATTAAAATTAGGTTATCTGAATTATTAAAGGAAGGGATAGACCTACATAGAGTTCACCAGTCGTCTTTGATAGCCTTTTGCCTAGACCAAATCCCTTCTTTCCCAGAATTTGTATCATGGTGTGCCGAAAATTACTCCCGAGAAGAAAGAATTGTTCTAAACAGGCAAAAAACCAGAGCCGTGTGTGAAATAAAACCAGTTGAGTTAATTAAAGCCCTAGAAATAGATTTTTACCAAACCCTCGAGTCTAAGAGTTTTACTGAAACCTCCATTATTGAAAATTATCATTGTACTTCTCAAAATGATAGGGAAATGTTTTTGTCGTCGTGTCTCAAACCAGAAACCAGTATTTCGGAGGTCTCGTATCCTATAGATATCAATTTGTTTGATGAAAATACCCAGTTAGTTTTGACATTATTGGCTTTAGTTTTAGGGTTTGATACAGATTTGTATGTAACCGAGTTTCAATTGAGTCTGTTGTACAAAATGAGTCCGGTTCAGTCAGGTATCGATGAAAATCGAATCCCTCGACTTAATTTTGAAGATTTTTTGAGAGAGAAGATTCATGACCAGATGGTCAATTTTCCCACTATGCGGCATTTCAGGTTTCAGTCTTTTTTGATGAAAATGATTATGATAGCCAGTCAAGAAGAGTTGCAGTTCCCAGAAATCATTTTCATGACTTTATTAGAAAATAACATGTTCAATTACATCAACTTCATGCTCTCAGAGATTTACAGAATGATATTTGATAAAAATTTGCCTAGAGTATTGCCAGAGATGCAGGCATGCATGCAATTGAGTGCAGAGTATGCGACAGGAGATTGGTTCTTGTCAAAGGATAGTACATTAATCAGATTATATGGATTCAAACATAAACCTTATGTCTTACCAGCCTTTCTTACCTTAATGGTTTTTGCTTTGAAGTTCCTGAGACAAAAGCTGATTGTTGAAGATAACAATTTTTTGGTTTACAAACAAGCAACATACATTAAATATCCATTCACACTTGGTCCCTTCACAATAAAGAATAAAAATGATGCTGTGTATATAGAGAAGTTATTGAAAGATATGAGTTTTGAGACAAATGTGGCTATTGAGTATGATCTGCTGAATATAATATCAAAACAAAGAACAGATCATCGCATCAAAGCACTGAGCCATAAGATAATTGAAGGGATGTCTGACAGAGCCAATTGGCTGGAGTTTAAAGAAGAAATCATTCCGGATGCACACGATAAAGAAATGGCGTTGGCAGATACAACAACAGAAACAGAAGATACAATGAGTACTGCATTGGTGGGATTTAAGAGACCCATACAGGACTTAATAAACATTGATGATGAAGAAACAGAGAGAGGAAAAAAGTTGAAAATGAATGAACGACAAGAGTTAACAACAGTTTCAGAAGAAGCAACAAGAACTGAAGAAAAGATACCAGAGGTTACAGTTAAAGAATACAGCATTGAAGAAACCCCAGTAGAGGGTGATGTAAATAGACCCAAGAATATAATGGATGTATTTGATGAACATAGTCGGAATAAGCAGCAATCCTCTAAACAAACTAGTCAGCTGTTTCCAAAAGTTAGAAATATATCAAATACTGAAGTAAGTTTGTTTAGTATCAGAAATATTAGAGAGAATTCCTTGAAATTTTCATTTGTCACAAAAAATAAGATTTCAGAAATGAACATAGATTTGTCTAAAATAAATGCCCCAGATAAAATCTTACTGCACAGACAAACGGGAGAAGTTATATATTCGGATTATTTGGGGGCAGTATTGAGGGCAGACAAATTAAAAAATTCACTGGATAAATTGAATAACCAGTTGAGACAGGAGAAGGAAGAAAATAAGTCTCGACAGCAACAAATTAAAAAATTGCAAGCAGATTTGATAAATAAAGAAGGAGATGCTACAACAAAATTGCTCAAAGAGAAAGATGATACGATCCTAATGTTAAGACGAAAGCTTAAGATTCCAGACACTGTTCTTATCCAGGGAGCAGAACTAACGATACTGAAAAAGGAAAAAGAAGAATTGTCCAATGAAGTAAATGATGTTACTGCAAAAATGTTAAAGCTCTCTGATGAAAAAGAACATTGGGAAAAAGATAAAATCATTTTAGAAGAGTAGTTGGAGGAAGCAAGGAAGAGATTAGTAGGAAGTGGTCCGCAACAGGTACAAACAGCAGGAAGTGGTCAGCAGCAGGTACAAACAGACACAGAGGAAGAAAAAACTGGGGTAGATGGTATTTTACAAGCCATGTCCCAAGTAAGTTTAAAAGAAAGTGAAATCAAAGAGTTGAAGGTAGAAATACAGAAGCTAAGAGAAGAAAATGAAATAAAAAATAAGGAAATAAAAACTTTGCAGACAAAGAATCAAGAATTAAGTAATAATAATAAAGGATTAGCAGCTCATGTGACAGGGCAAGCTGCTATGCAAGGTTGCAAAGACATGGTATGGGACCAAATTATAAAAGAAGTTGAAAAACTAAGACCATATCTGGATTACATAAGAGTCAAAGAAAAGGTGGTCGAAGATGCCTTCGAAAGTTGCAGAGCAGTCAGGGAGAATTTAAATAAAAAGCCAAAAGAAGTATCCCAGAAAGCAATAACATTTTTAAATAGTCTAACTGAGGCAGACCTGACGGCCATGAACATAACGAGCAGAATTTCAGTCATCACATGGGCCACAAGGATCTTGGGGAAATATTCGCATGTTGAGAATATTGAGGCTAAAGCTAGAGAAATACGGGAAGAAGTAGTAAAGTTCAAAAAGCAATTTGAAAATTAGTAAACAAAGGATTCCCTGCTTTTTGGAATGAAAAGAATGAATTAATTCCTACTAATGAAAATAAGAGATTGATGTTTGACATAAGGATGGATCACAGAAAATTCCAGCAGTTGGATCATATGCTTACAGGAAAAATTTTAATGGAGAAAATATCAGAGGATTTTGAGATTTTAAATATGCTAATATCAACCTGTGGAAATATTCTCCCTGTTTCTTATGCAGGTCATGTTGAAATGCGAGTCTTGGTAAAGGAAATGACCAACTATGACTTACCCATCGCCGACCAGTGGAATTATGTGGAAAAATATGGAAGGACAAGATATTCTGTCCATTCATAGATGCTTTCAAAACTCTTGCCAAGTGGCGAAAAGTTGATATTCAAAAATTTTGCCAAGTGGCAAAAAAAATACTTTTATTTTAAATTTGTAATATTATTAGAAGACAGTTATCTGTTGCTCAAAGACAGTTATCTGTTGCTCAAAGACAGTTATCTTTTAAGTTAAAGTATTTTCAGTTATTAGTTAGAAGAAGCAGTTATGTCAAGCTTCTTCCAAATTTTGTATAAAAACAATGAGAGTCGTTGTTGAAAGGGTTGGAAATCCTTTGAGAGACAAGTATGTTTTTAAGTCTATTTTTTGATAAATAAAGGCAGTACAATGAAAATACCTATCTTTTGAGACCAGAGATTCATGTGTTAATCAGCTTTACAGTTTATTTTTCCTTTATCTTTATATGTGCCTGTTCACTTCCTTCGTTATATCTTCCATTATGCCTTTCTTCTATATTTAAATGAGCATTTGAAATAATTCGAGATTCATACTGGTTATGCCTCATTTTATCGCATTTAAATATTCACTATTTTCTCCAAAGTTGACAATGGATTCATCCTAGTTAGATGCCTGTTGTTGATGGAATGTCATTATTTTTTTCTATACCACCTGCAAAAATCGGATTGATTGTGATATGATTGCTATCTTGCCTCTGTGAAAATCTATTTGGTATAAATCTCTTACTGGCACACTATATATTTGAAACTTTGACTCTATGCCCAACGTTTCTTGTTTTCCTTTTTCAACTAGAAAATCCTTTTGAGAAATTTTGAGAGAACTTTTATATTTTTCAGTCTTTGTATATGTATTGTGAGAGAGCCCTCTCTGGTGGAAAAATGGCTGAGTTTTCTTCCTAAAGCTTGGTTTGAAATAGGTTACCTTAGGTGTTATTCTTTTACAACCGGGATAAAATCTAAGTGCTAACATTTTGGCGTCGTTGTCGAGGACTGAAAGTGAAATTTTCCCTGGGAGAAATGACAAAGAAAGGTCAAATTTCTTGGGCAAGGAAGTTTGAAATAAGTTGGTTGTAGATATTGACCTAGCGACTTCACTTGTGACAATTTCTTAAGGTTTTTTGAAGATATTCTGAGAAAGACATTGTGGCTACAAGAAGAAATCCCGGTTTGCAGTTCTTCTCAGGCGTGGATAATCCAGAAAATCTCCTCAAGACAGATAAAGGCAAAGGCAAAAGCACGACGAAAGAAGGTATTTCCCAGTTTTCAAATATATTTCCTTCTTTTCAAGAAAATCTGTTTGGGGAAGAAAATGTTGGTTCAAGTGGAAAGATTTTGCTTAGAACTAAGTCAGATTCTGATTTGAAAGAAACAAAAGTTGATCCAAAAAGTTTGTGGGATTATTCTCTAAAATCTGTTTGGGAAAATTTACAAAAATCTGAAAGGGTAGAGTCCAAAATATCCAAATCCCAAAGAATACATGTGAAGAGTGGTAGACAACAGGAAGGGGTTGTTCCACCTTATAACCCACCACCCATGGCTTCCAGATTTGCCCCATTGGTTTTACCCGCGGCTTTACATGATTTACCTCAAAATTATGGACAGAGAATTTTTACTTTTGATAATGAGGGAAATTATACAGCACAGCAACATGTTGATAACTTTAGTGATTTAATTTATTTAGAAGAAGTGGATTATGATGATGCAAAAATGAGGTTGTTTGCCCAAAGTTTGAGAGGCAAAGTCAAAAAGTGGTTTAGAGCCTTAGCTGCAAGATCAATTGCTAGTTATGATGCTTTTACTACCCTTTTTATCGAAATATGGAAAGACCAGAAAAATCCTTCACAGGTGTTGACACAATATAACAATCTGAAAAAAGGAGGTTTTGAGTCAGTTCAAGAATTCTCTGCCAGATTTATGAAAGTCTATAATTCTATCCCTACATATATAAAACCTCCAGTGGGAGCAGCCAAGTTACATTATGCAGATGCTTTTTAAGGTGATTTTTCATGCACATTAAGAGAAAGAAGATCTAGTACTTTGGCAATAATGATGAAAGATGCAGTAGAAGTTGAAGCTAATATGATGGCTTCTGGAAAAATGAGACATAGAGATATGGACAGAAAGAAAATTAGAGAAGATAATCAAAATGTAGCATCTTCTTCTTCTTCCACAGATGTAAAGTTTGAAGCAATAATGAAAACTATGGAAAGGTTATTAGAAAGGTTAGTGGTGGATAACAAAGCTCCAAATAAAGAACAAGCAGAGCCTCAAATCAGAAACCCAAATTTTAGGAGACCCTTTGTTCCAGCTGCAAGGCCTAGAGAATAGCGAAACCCAAGGAATGCAGAAGAAGATCAAATCAGACCTCCTTTCCCTGAAAATTATGTTGCCGGAGAAGTAGAAGATGAGATACCTGAGAGTGACATTCACCATTGTAGCAGTTCCGATGCAGAAGTGTATTTGACTAAACAAGAACATGATATGTTCCTTGTAAAAGGGGAATGTTGTAATTTGGAAACAGAAATTGATCAATACCACATCGGTTACCAAAATGCTATAAACGATCTCCAAAGAAAGATAAATCTTAGAAATCGGGACGTTATAATAGACAAGGGAAAGGACAAAGGAAAGGAACCAATAGGCAAATCAAAAGGAACTGTGGATAAACCTTCTGCTAGTCAGCATGAACAACAAATGAAAAGAAAAGAAATTGAAGATGTGCCAAAGGTAATTTCAGATAATAAGAAAGATTCGGTAAAGGAGGTTGATAAAAATTTGGTTCCTTTCAATATACAAAATGAAGTGTCGAAGGTTAAGATTTCAGTACCTTTCAATGAGATATTAAAAAATAAAGAATACAAAGAACAAATCTTTAAAATGATGCAGGTAGAAAATCGAGTGGAAATAGATACTTTGGAATTAGATGATGATACTCCTAATATCTACTTGGGTTCAAGAATGGAGGATAATAGTGTTGACGAAGTTTCTCCTTTCTATGTGAATTTGAATATTCATGATAAAGTCGTGCATAATTGTATGTTAGATTCAGGAGATTCTCATAATTTGATGCCAAAACTTGTAGTAGAATCTTTGGGATTGGAAATCACAAGACCATATGATGACTTATTTTCTTTTGATTCAAGGAAAGTTAAATGTTTAGTGCTGATAAAAGATTTGACAGTCAATCTCAGTAAAATACCAGCCAAAGGTATTCTTATGGATGTGGTGGTTGCTGACATTCCAATGAATTTTGGTATGTTACTGTCCAGGTCATGGGCCTCCAAGTTAAAAGGAACTTTGTAGATGGATATGTCATTTGCCACTATTCCGGTGTTGGGGGTACACAGAAGATTATATGCTGAAAAGATGGCTGCTTATTTGGTAAGTGATTTAAAAGAACCTGAGAAGCATGCTATATATGCAGTAGATACAGATTTGGGTTCTTGCATTTTGTATAATGATGTTGAATCTAAAGAAAAAATTGATTTAGTTGAACCTAAAGAAAATGAAAAGAAAAGATTGTTGAGAGAAAGGATCAGAAAAGAAGGAACCTGGACAATGCACTTTGATGGGGCTAGAAGCAGAGAAGGAGCTGGTGCAGGAGTATGGATAATTACACCTGATCGAGAATTCCTAATGTTTTCTTACCAGTTGAATTTTGAATGTACCAACAATGTTGCAGAATATGAAGCTTTGATTCTGGGATTGAATGTGTTGAGAGATTTAAAAGCAAAAAGGATTGAAGTGTTTGGAGATTCTGAATTGGTTATAAATCAAGTAAAAGCTATTTATCAGACCAAACATCCTAAAATGAGGTCCTATAGAAATGAAGTGTGGGATTTACTGGAAATTTTTTTCGCTGAACATGATGTTGTTTCAATTCCCCGAGTTAGCAACACTGTAGCAGATTCTTTGGCCACTGCAGGAGCTGCATTCAAAACTCCCATTTTTTCTAAAAAGAAATATGATATTGAAGTCATACACAGACCGTCTATTCCAGACAATATCAAACATTGGCAGGTCTTTGAAGATGATCAACAGATTAAATGCTTTTTGGAAATGACAGATGAGTTCAATTACAGGTCTATTGATGCAGAAGGTGATGAAATTGGTCCAGATGAAGTGGAATCTCCAGAAGAAACAGAAAAGTTCAAGCAAAAGATTGGAGGTAAGGATATAATTCAGCTGAAGAATAATGTTATCCCTAGAGGCTTAATTCCTTTAGAAAAATTATTTGATAAGAATGATGTGGTGAAAAATCCAAAGATAGAACCTAAACCTAAAGATGTAAAAGACTACAATTTAGGTTCTGAAAAGGATCCCAAATTGGTCAAGCTTTCAAAGAAATTACCAAGAAAGGAAGAAGATAAAAGCGTGGAAGTAATGAAAAGATTTTCGGATGTTTTTGCTTGGAGCTATGAGGACCTGAAAGAATACGATGTTTCTATTATACAGCATACAATTCCGATCAAACCAGATGAGAAGCCTTTTAAACAGAAATTAAGAAGAATAAATCCTAAGTTACTGTCAGTGATAGAAAAAGAGGTGAGAAAGCTGTTTGATGCTAAGATAATTGTGTCCTTGAGGTTTTCCAAGTGGTTAGCTAACCTAGTACCAGTAAGGAAAAAGAATGGTGAAATAAGGTTATGCGTAGATTTTAGAAATTTGAACAGAGCTTCTTTGAAAGATAATTATCCACTCCCTAAAATGGATCAGGTTTTACAGCAAGTTGTGGGAGCTGAAAGAATTTCCATGTTAGACGGTTTCTCAGGTTATAATCAAATTAAAGTTCATCCAGAAGACCAAGAAAAAACTACTTTTACTACTCCATGGGGAACATTTATGTACGCCAAATTCCATTTGGTTTGATGAATGCAGGCGCAACCTTTCAGAGAGCCATGGATATTGCATTTGCAGATGAAAGGGACAAAATTGTGGTAGTATACATGGATGATATCACTGTCTATTCAAAGAATGCTGCTGATCACTGGAAACATCTAGAAAAAGTTTTTATAAAATGTAGAAGATTTGGGATTTCCTTAAATCCAAAGAAATCTCACTTTTGCATGGAAGAAGGAATATTATTGGGACATATCATATCAAAAGAAGGCATTAAAATTGACCCTGAGAGAGTATCTGCAATACAAAAGGTGGGAATCCCTAGGAGCAAAAACGAGATTCAGTCATTTATTGGAAGGGTAAATTGGTTAAGAAGGTTCATTCCTAGTTTTGCTGAAATTCTGAGAAACATAACTGAAATGCTAAGAAAAGACAAGGAAATTAAATGGACTGAAGAAGCAAGAAAATCTTTTGATAACATTAAAAGAGCATTGACTGAAGCACCAGTGTTAATTAGTCCATATTATACAAAGGGTTTCATTATGTTTACTTATGCATCAGAACACACAATAGCTAGGGTATTGTTGCAAAAGAATCAAGAAGATACGGAATAGCCAATTGCATTTTTTAGTAAGATTCTGAGAGATGCAGAATTAAAATACAACATCATGGAGAAACAAGCTTATGCTTTAGTGAAAGCATTGAAAGATTTCAGGATATATATTTTGCATTCTCATACAATAGCACATGTTCCATCAGCAGCAGTGAAAGACATTCTTACCCAGCCAGATCCTGAAGGGAAAAGAGCAAAATGGATAGTTGTGCTATTGGAATATGACCTGGACATTAAACCTACAAAACTGATAAAGGGCCAAGGTTTGGCTAAAATGATGACAGAAACAAATTGGGACTCTCTCGGTATGAATTTTATTTCTGAAACTTCGACCGAAAATGTTCCAAATTCATAGATAATTGAAGATTTCTCTTTATCCCCTTGGTACGCAGATATGGTATATGTCTTGCAGAATCTCCAAGCACCTGCGGATATGGAAAAAACTAGGGCAAGATCAGTGAAATTGAAAGCAGCGAAGTTTTGCATATTAGACAGAAATTTGTTCTGGAAAGATCCGGGAGGAATACTGTTGAATTGTCTATTAGAGAATGAAGCGCAGCATATTATGGTGTAATTTCATAAAGGTATGTGTGGAGGGCATCATTCATGGAAAGCTAGGTGAACAAAATTCTTAGAGTTGGTTTTTATTGGCCCAGCATGTATTCAGATATATATAAAGAAGTAACGAAATGCCATGAATGTCAAATTTTTGATGGAAAAAGAGAACTATTGCCATTTCCGTTGAAACCTATTTCAGTTGAAGCACCTTTCCAACAGTGGGGGTTAGATTTTATTGGTGAGATTAACCCAACTTCTTTAGGGCAACACAAGTGGATTCTGACGGCTACAGATTACTTCACAAAATGGATTGAAGCCATCCCAACCAGAAATGCTACAGAAACAGTGATTATGAACTTTTTGGAAGAAAACATTTTGTCCAGGTTTGGTTGTCCTAAAAGGATAGTGACAGATAATGCTCCAGCGTTCAAGTAAAAAAAGATGATAAATTTTTGTCACAAATATCACATACATCTGAATCATTCAACTGCTTATTATCCACAAGGAAACAGATTGGCCGAATCTTCAAATAAAAGTTTAGTAAGAATCATAAAAAGGTTGCTGGAAGATAACAAGAGGGCTTGGCACACTAAACTGAAATATGCTTTGTGGGAAGATAGAATTAGTACAAAGAGAGCAATTGGCACTTCCCCTTTCCAGTTGGTGTACGGCACAGAGGTAATTTTCCCTATTTCTTTGGGATTGCCAGTTATGAAATTATTACAAGAAGTCGATGAAGAACCAAATCATATGCAAAGGATAATAAATCAAATGATAGAATTGCATGAAGTCGGAGAAAAAGCATATAACAAAACCCAAATGCATCAGGAAAAAATGAAGAAAACTTTTGATAGAAAAGTTAAGGAAAGGGATTTTCAGATAAATGATTTGGTTTTGAAGTGGGACTCCAGAAATGAAGATCACCATGGAAAGTTTGAGCATTTATGGAAAGGTCCATATATTGTTGCAGGATGCCGAGGAGAAAACGCATTTATCTTGAAAAACTGCAATGGAGAATTTTATCCTGGAGGACCAGTCAACGGGACACACCTCAAACATTATCTTTCCTAAAAGACAGAAGTGAAAGAAAGTTTTTGTACAGTGTAAATATTTTTTCAAAAAAAAAAAAAAAAGTGGTTTGAATGCAGCCCAATGGATCAGGCACTTGGTCTACGATGTTCTTTGCTACCTCACAGGGAGGATAGCATCCCCAGTTGGAGCCATTTGTTGACACTAGGTTTGAGAATGTTTAAATCCTAAAAAATTTGCCAAAATAATCCAGAAGCAGTGAAATTACCCCAAAAGGGTTGAAGAAAAGGTTTAAAATACAAAAAACAAGAAGGAAAACCCACATTTGCAAAGTCTGAAAATAAATTTTTGAAAGGACTAAACCCAGATCAGGTTCTGATGGCGGAGATGATAAAGATCAAGATCAACGGCTGATATCGTTTCCCGCACCGCCAAAGTGATCGGTCGCATGGAGTGGAGAGTGGTTGCGGACTCAATACCGCCAGGCACGTGTCCAAATCTCGTTAGTCCGCATATGTGAATGGTGGTATCATAAACCACCACGGCACCATGAGGAACCACCAAATAGAAAGGAACGGAGAGGGCATAGCACGTGGCATGGTGGGACCTGATACGTGGCAGATGGAGAAAACATAAGAAGATACGCCATACATTGATAGCAATCAAAGGGCCAATATAAGTCCTAAATCAAATCAACGGCCATTGTTCGTCCGCATCTGGGAAGGTGCACACTTGATAAAAGGAAGAGCGGTCGCGGAAAGAAAAACCACTCAAACAGGTGTCATCAGATGATTGATCTGCGCCAGAAACAAACTCGAAAAAATACCGCTTTCGAGATCGCGGATACCACCATAGGGGATAAAAGGAGGCGAGATCTGACGGCCCAGATTAAAAGGTAGAGATCAACGGTAGGATATGGTCCGCATTCAGAAAAGTTTCCAGGGAGTTAATAAAAAAGTCTTATATAAAACAAAAGGAGCCTCACATAACGGCATTGTGCATATGTGTCGTTATCGTGGAGAGCTCTGAAGACTGGTGGAGTGTAGCGATTGCGACAGAAGGCGAAAGGTGTGTACATACAGGTAGGGTCTGGTGACCTGGCCCACTTTTTAAACAGAATTTTGTTTAAAGAAACGTTAAAATGGAAACTGTACATGATTTAGACGTTTTTAAAGCAAAAGAAGCCCTAGAGGATAGAGACGAAGACGTTTACGATACCCTAATTAGGTCACCAGTCTCTGATATTAAAATTAGGTTATCTGAATTATTAAAGGAAGGGACAGACCTACATAGAGTCCACCAGTCATCTTTGATAGCCTTTTGCTCAGAACAAATCCCTTCTTTCCCAGAATTTGTATCATGGTGTGCCGAAAATTACTCCCTAGAAGAAAGAATTGTTCTAAACAGTAAAAAAACCAGAGCCATGTGTGAAATAAAACCAGCTGAGTTAATTAAAGACCTAGAAATAGATTTTTCCCAAACCCTCGAGTCTGAGAGTTTTACTGAAACCTCCATTATTGAAAATTATCATCGTACTTCTCAAAATGATAGGGAAATGTTTTTGTCGTCGTGTCTCAAACCAGAAACCAGTATTTCGGAGGTCCCGTATCCTATAGATATCAATTTGTTTGATGAAAATACCCAGTTAGTTTTGACATTATTGGCCTTAGTTTTAGGGTTTGATACAGATTTGTATGTAACCGAGTTTCAATTGAGTTTGTTGTACAAAATGAGTCCGGTTCAGTCAGGTATCGATGAAAATCGAATCCCTCGACTTAATTTTGAAGATTTTTTGACAGAGAAGATTCATGACCAGATGGTCAATTTTCCCACTATGAGGCATTTCAGGTTTCAGTCTTTTTTTATGAAAATGATTATGATAGCCAGTCAAGAAGAGTTGCAGTTCCCAGAAATCATTTTCACGACTTTATTAGAAAATAACATGTTCAATTACATCAACTTCATGCTCTCAGATATTTACAGAATGATATTTGGTAAAAATTTGCCTAGAGTATTGCCAGAGATGCAGGCATGCATGCAATTGAGTGCAGAGTATGCGACAGGAGATTTGTTCTTGTCGAAGGATAGTACATTAATCAGATTATATGGATTCAAACATAAACCTTATGTCTTACCAGCCTTTCTTACCTTAAGGGTTTTTTCTTTGGAATTCCTGAGACAAAAGCTGATTGTTGAAGATAACAATTTTTCGGTTTACAAAAAAGCAACAGACATTAAATATCCATTCACACTTGGTCCCTTCACAATAAAGAATGAAAATGCTGCTGTGTATATAGAGAAGTTATTGAAAGATATGAGTTTTGAGACAGATGTGGCTATTGAGTATGATCTGCTGAATATAATATCAAAACAAAGAACAGATCATCGCATCAAAGCACTCAGCCATCAGACAATTGAAGGGATGTCTGACAGAGCCAATTGGCTGGAGTTTAAAGAAGAAATCATTCCGGATGCACACGATAAAGAAATGGCATTGGCGGATACAACAACAGAAACGAAAGATACAATGAGTACTGCATTGGTGGGATTTAAGAGACCCATACAGGACTTAATAAACATTGATGATGAAGAAACAGAGAGAGGAAAAAAGTTGAAAATGAATGAACCACAAGAGTTAACAACAGTTTCAGAAGAAGCAACAAGAACTGAAGAAAAGATACCAGAGGTTACAGTTAAAGAATACAGCATTGAAGAAACCCCAGTAGAGGGTGATGTAAATAGACCCCGGAATATAATGGATGTATTTGATGAACATAGTCGGAATAAGCAGGAATCCTCTAAATAAACCAGTCAGCTGTTTCCAAAAGTTAGAAATATATCAAATACTGAGGTAAGTTTTTTTACTAGCAGAAATATGAGACAAAATTCCTTGAAATTTTCAGTTGTCACAAAAAATAAGATTTCAGAAATGAACATAGATTTGTCTAAAACAAATGCCCCAGATAAAATCTTACTGCACAGACAAACAGGAGAAGTTATATATTTGGATTATTTGGGGGCAGTATTGAGGGCAGAAAAATTAAAAAATTCACTGGATAAATTGAATAACCAGTTGAGACAGGAGAAGGAAGAAAATAAGTCTCGACAGCAACAAATTAAAAAATTTCAAGCAGATTTGATAAATAAAGAAGGAGATGCTGCAACAAAATTGCTCAAAGAGAAAGATGATACGATCCTAATGTTAAGACAAAAGCTTAAGATTCCAGACACTGTGCTTATCCAGGGAGCAGAACTAACGATACTGGAAAAGGAAAAAGAAGAATTGTCCAATGAAGTAAATGATGTTACTGCAAAAATGTTAAAGCTCTCTGATGAAAAAGAACATTGGGAAAAAGATAAAATCGTTTTAGAAGAGCAGTTGGAGGAAGCAAGGAAGAGATTAGCAGGAAGTGGTCCGCAACAGGTACAAACAGCAGAAAATGGTCAGCAGTAGGTACAAATAGACACAGAGGAAGACAAAACTGGGGTAGATGGTATTTTACAAGCCATGTCCCAAGTAAGTTTAAAAGAAAGTGAAATCAAAGAATTGAAGGTAGAAATACAGAAGCTAAGAGAAGAAAATGAAATAAAAAATAAGGAAATAAAAACTTTGCAGACAAAGAATCAAGAATTAAGTAATAATAATAAAGGATTAGCAGCTCATGTGACAAGGCAAGCTGCTATGCAAGGTTGCAAACACATGGTATGGGACCAAATTATAAAAGAAGTTGAAAAACTAAGACCATATCTGGATTACATAAGAGTCAAAGAAAATGTGGTCAAAGATGCCTTCGAAAGTTGTAGAGCAGTCACGGAGAATTTAAATAAAAAGCCAAAAGAAGTAGCCCAGAAAACAATAACATTTTTAAACAGTCTAACTGAGGTAGACCTGACGGCCATGAACATAACGAACAGAATTTCAGTCATCACATGGGCCAGAAGGATCTTGTGGAAATACTCGCATGTTGAGAATATTGAGGCTAAAGCTGGAGAAATACGGGAAGAAGTAGTAAAGTTCAAAAAGCAATTTGAAAAATTAGTAAACAAAGGATTCCCTGCTTTCTGGAATGAAAAGAATGAATTAATTCCTCCTAATAAATATAAGAGATTGTTGTTTGACATAAGGATGGATCACAGAAAATTCCAGCAGTTGGATCATATGCTTACAGGAAAAATTTTAATGGAGAAAATATCAGAGGACTTTGAGATTTTAAATATGCTAATATCAACCTGTGGAAATCTTCTCCCTGTTTCTTATGCAGGTCATGTTGAAATGCGAGTCTTGGTAAAGGAAATGACCAACTATGACTTACCCATGGCCGGCCAGTGGAATTATGTGGAAAAATATGGAAGGACAAGATATTATGTCCATTCATAGATGCTTTCAAAACTCTTGCCAAGTGGCAAAAAGATGATATTCAAATTTTTTGCCAAGTGGCAAAAAAGATACTTTTATTTTAAATTTGTAATATTATTTGAAGATAGTTATCTGTTGCTCAAAGACAGTTATCTTTTAAGTTAAAGTATTTTCAGTTATTAGTTAGAAGAAGCAATTATGTCAAGCTTCTTCCAAATTTTGTATAAAAACAACGAGAGTCGTTGTTGAAAGGGTTGGAAATCCTTTGAGAGACAAGTATGTTTTGAAGTCTATTTTTTGATAAATAAAGGCAGTACAGTGAAAATACCTATCTTTTGAGACCAGAGATTCATGTGTTAATCAGCTTTACAGTCTATTTTTCCTTTATCTTTATATGTGCATGTTCACTTCCTTCGTTATATCTTCCATTATGTCTTTCTTCTATATTTAAATGAGCATTTGAAATAATTCGAGATTCATACTGGTTATGCCTCGTTTTATCACATTTAAATATTCACTATTTTCTCCAAAGTTGACAATGGATTCATCCTAGTTAGATGCCTGTTGTTGATGGAATGTCATTATTTCTTTCTATACCACCTGCAAAAATCAGATTGACTGTGATATGATTGCTATCTTGCCTCTGTGAAAATCTATTTGGTATAAATATCTTACTGGCACATTATATATTTGAAACTTTGACTCCATGCCCAATGTTTCTTGTTTTCCTTTTTCAACCAGAAAATCCTTTTGAGAAATTTTGAGAGAAATTTTATATTTTTCAATCTTTGTATATGTATTGTGAGAGAGCCCTCTCTGGTGGAAAAATGGATGAGTTTTCTGCCTAAAGCTTGGTTTGAAATAGGTTACCTTAGGTGTTATTCTTTTACAACCGGGATAAAATCTAAGTGCTAACACCTGCATATTCTATTTTTGTATCTACATTTGACTCCATGAAAGCATCCTTGAATGCAGCTAGCTATCAAGAGCCTAGTCTTAAATCCTTTTGTGATTCCTTGATTAGAGAACAAGATAAACTCATTCATCTTAGAATAATCAACAATGCAGATACATCTGGGAAATCCTTATTGTCCCAACAGAAAGAAAAGTTCAAGCCTCCCAAGAAACAAAATTCACAATAATAAGTCAAACAAGGGTCCCAAACCCTCTCAGTCATCTCCTTCTTTAAAAAATGACAAAGGATCCAAGCCAAAAGGAAAGAAAATTGAGCGTCATTGCAACTATTGCGGGAAATATAATCATGATGAATCTAAGTGTTTCAAGAAGATGCAGCCTTGGAAGAAACAATGCAGAAGCAACACATCAGCCTAGATTCGTCTTCAGAATCTGCCTCTCATGGACATGCACTTTGTGCTTCTGGTTATTCTTATAATGCATCTTCTTCTTCTACTTCAAATGAATGGCTCATTGATTCTGGAGCATCTTATCATATGGCTAAGGATCAAGCCATCTTTTCTACTATGCATGAATGTAACACCAAACAAATATTTGTTGGTGATGATAGATCTCTAAGTGTTGTAGGAGCTGGAACAGTTCCAGTAGATAATGGTCATTTTAGTGATGTACTATGTGTTCCAAGAATTTCCTGCAATTTGTTATCATTCTATCAGATCACTCATTCTGGTGAAGATAAAACTGTGAACTTTACACCTCACCAAGTTGTAATCAAAGATTTTAAAGATCCTCAACATGTCCTAGCTACTGGAATTGTTGATGATATTACCAAGTTGTACAAGTTTAACAACTTTGGGTCATCACCTTTCCCTTCAGTTTTTGTTGCTCATACTGATAACTTTAGCAAACTTTGGCATGAGCGATTTGGTCACTTAAATTATCACTCATTGCAACAACTATGTAAAGAAAATATGGTGACAAGCCTTCTGATGGTATCTTGCAGAGATGGTGTTTGCTCCGGTTGTGTACTCGAAAAACATCATCAGGACAGTTTTGACAAACATGCCTCTTGGCACGCCTCGGTTCCCTTGGAGCTTGTGCATAGTGACTTGTGTGGTCCTCTTCCATCTGCTTCCTTTTCTGGTTTCAAATATTTCTTAACTTTCATTGATGATTACACCAGACGCACTTGGGTTTATTTCTTAAAACTTAAGAGCGAAGTATTTAACATGTTCTTGGCCTACAAGGCCCTTGTCGAAAAACAATCTGGTCATCAAATTATTAAGTTAAGATTTGACAATGGAGGAGAATATGTTAACAATAAGTTCACTACTTTCTGCACTGAACAAGGCATCCAACAACAACACACTGTTCCATATACACCACAACAAAATGGTGTAGCTGAGTGGAAGAACCGCACTTTAAAAGAAATGGCTAATTGTATGATCCAATCTAAGGGACTAAGTCTTCAATTTTGGGCTGAAGCCATTAATTGTGCAAATTATATAGTTAATCGCACCCCCACTAAAGCATTACAAGGTATAACACCAAAAGAAGAATGGAGTAAAAATAAACCTGATGTAAGTCACTTCCGTGTGTTTGGTAGTGAAGCATGGGCTCACATTCCGGATGAAAAACGGAAAGCATTGCAGTCTAAAAGTGAAAAGTGCATATTTGTTGGATATTCTGAAGATGTAAAAGGTTATAGACTTGTTCAACCACATTCTCATGATATAATCATTAGAAGAGATGCTAAATTTGATGAAAATCTCTTGGCCTGCGAGCCTAACTCGGTGATTGTGCCATCTTTGGCCTGCGAGCATGATTCGGCATTTGTGCCTTCTTCTTCTTCTTCCAACTTCCTTGACAGGTGTCCAACTCCAGTTTCTGATGATGGCAGTGAGGATGAAAATCCACCTCCGCCTGCTCATGTTCCCCTAGTTGCACCAGCACAAGTGCTTCCTCGATGGGTCCGTTCAACATGTGAAGCAGCTCGTGATCTTGCCGGTGATCCTAGAGATCAACGTCGAACACGTTCTCAGTTTCAGCAAGCCGCTTTTCTTTTGGCTCAAGTTTCTGAGAATCATGATCCATAAACTTTTGCAGAAGCTTCAGGGAATCCAGATTGAGATGCAGCCATGGATGAAGAATATCGTTCCTTAATGGCGAACGATACTTGGGATCTTGTACCTCTTCCAAAAGGAAGAAAACTTGTCAGATGTAAATGGGTCTACAGAACTAAGTATGTATCAGACGGAAGTGCTAAAAGACTTAAGGCAAGGTTAGTTGCCAAAGGTTTTTCCCAAGTTGAAGGGATTGACTACAATGAAACCTTTGCTCCCGTCACAAAAATGAACTCCATCTACCTTATTCTTTCCCTTGCAGCCTTACACAACTGGGAAGTCCATCAAATGGATGTCAAGTATGCCTTCTTACATGGTGATTTACAAGAGGAAATTTACATGGAACAACCTCCTGGCTATGTTCAGAATAACTCTAGCCTTGTCTGCCACCTTAAGAAATCCTTATATGGCCTTAAGCAAGCTCCTAGAGCTTGGTATGCCAAAATGGATAACTTTCTCCTTAACACTGGTTTTTCTAGATGCCATTCTGACCCCAATGTCTATACCAATAAAGTAGGAAACCATCTCATCATACTTGTTCTATATGTTGATGACCTTATTCTTATTGGTAGTGACCCTAAGCTTATAACCCATGTGAAATCCAGTCTTAAACAAAATTTTGAAATGTCAGACTTAGGACATTTGCATTATTTTCTTGGTCTCCAAATCCTGCAAACCAAAAAAGGAATCTTTCTTTCGTAGTCTAAGTATGCTTGTGACCTTCTTCGTCGCTTTCACATGGAAGATTGTACACCAGCCCCTTCTCCCTTCTAGTCTGGAGTCAAACTTTCTTCCACTTGTACTTCACCCTGAAGTCGATGCCACCCTTGTATCGTCAGCTTGTTGGTAGTCTCTTATACTTGACTCGTTCCCGTCCTGACCTTTCCTTTGCCATTGGTCGTGTTGCCTATTATATGCAGACACCTCATGAAAGTCACTGGAAAGCAGCTAAAAGAATACTTCGATATATTCGAGGTACAGTTCAGTTTGGGATTCATTACAGTACAGGGGGGAAACCTTTGTTGGTTGGTTTCACTGATTCAGATTGGGCCGGCAATCCTGATTATCGAAAGTCTACTGCAGGTTATGTTTTCAGTCTGGGATCTGGACCTATTACTTGGGCTTGTAAGAAACAACAAGCTCTTGCTCTTTCTTCAGCAGAGGCAGAATATCGAGCAGCAGTTAATGCCAGTCAGGAAGCTTTATGGCTTCGACAGATCCTTTCAGAGTTTGGATTCGAGCAGCAGCAGCCTACTCCACTTTGGTGCGACAATCAAAGTGCCATCAAGCTTGCCAAATATCCAGTTCTACATCAATGCAGCAAACACATTGAGCTACATATGCACTTCATCAGAAATCTTGTTCATGATCGTGTTCTTGAAGTGCTCTTTTTCCCTACAGATGATCAAGTTGCAGACATCTTCACCAAGTCTCTTACAAAAGCGAAGTTTTCTAAACTTCGATCTATGTAAGGAGTTCAGAAACTTGTCATTAAGGGGGGATAGTCTCTAATGCCTCCTTCCTTCTCCTAATAGTGTCACTTTTGTAAATCCTTTAATCCTATCCCAAGTTGTTCTTAAGGGGGGATGTTAGGATATTTAGACACTTAGGAGTTAGTTAAGATCAACTTGTGTAATATATCCGTTAGGGATAGTGTGTTTCTTTAGTATGCATTAGTATGCATTTGTAAATACTTAATCCGACGGTCACGATATGTTCTTGACATAGAGTGATCCGACGGCTCAACTTCTCTTAGATCAAATCTAACCTTGATCCGTGGCTTAACACCCGATTGGTCCACGATCTCTATTTAAAGAGCATGGAGGGTCATTGTTTAGTTGATCGATTATGAGAAGCTCATTTGTAACTTTTTTTCTTTGCATAATAAATTGTCCCGTAGAAGCTATTTGGCCGGGGCCGTGGAGTGTTTCCCTCAAGAGGGTTTAAGCCATGTCAAAACATCGGTGTGTTGATCTATGATCTGTTTGTGTGAAGTGGTTGCTCTTGGTGTTCGGTCCTTTGGTAGTACCCTGTGAACCCGAACAGAGTCATGCATGGATAAAGCACAGGGGATTGCAGAGATAATCAACAAAATTGTGAGCAGTTTGGTAGAAAAAAAATGAGTTAAGCCAAGGTCTATTTGATACAGCGCGATGAATAGGTTCAAAGTCATCTTATGTAGGGGTAGCTAAGCAAATTATCCAGTAAAATTGGGGTCTATTTGAAGCTAAGTTACGAAATTCTGGTATTTGTTCTGGATAATGCATGCAAAATCGAGTCTACAGAAAAAAATGGTGGAAGCTTCTTGTTTGGGAGCCTATGACTAGAGTTTACTAGTTTTGAAAATCAATAAAATTAATCCTGTTAGATAACGTATTTCTTAAAGTTTGGTGTCATAATAATGATCAATATGAATGAAAATGAGAATATGGGGCCGTTTTATTGGAAATTAGCTCAGTTGGTTACCATTTGACAGAAACAAGAAAGATCAGATTGAATTGGGGATAATCAAACAACGACAGGTTTAGTTTGATGGAAGTCAATAGTTTTAGGGGAATAGTCCCCGGAGTATATTAACAAAGTTATTAATTATCGATAGAAAGTTCGATAGAAATGATATTTTACGGAAACCAAGGTTAGGGTCAGCTCTATACAAGTTAGAAGTCGAAGATTTTGATTGCTTAATATAAAAAAGAAACTAAGGTTAGGGTCAACTCTATACAAGTTAGAAGTCGAAAAAAAACAACAAGGTTTTGAGGATAGAAAACCAGTAATAGCAGAGTCAGGACCAAGGATCCACTTTGAGAAAGTCATGAAATGATTTCCTGATGGAAATAAATAAAGTGGGCCTCTCTAATATATATAAAACCAAGGAGTGCTATAGATTCTTTGGAAATAGTGAAATGAATTTATTCTATGAATAATATCAAAGTACAATAAATGAGAAAATTGCTGCATTTATATGCGAGTTGGTAAGAAAAAAAGTATAGCTGCTCCAATATTTAGGGTCATTTTGAAAAATATAGGGAGAAATAAGAAAGTTTGGTGTTAGAGCGTCGAATGAGGGTTGGTTTCTATTTTTCTAATTAATATTGTTGTGCACTCGAAGGAAAAAAAAGCAAGATTCATTGTTTTGTTGTTTTTGTCATTTCTTCGTTAACTGTGGTAGTTTTGAGCATCAAGTGATGAATCATCTTTTGCTTTTCCAGATTAAACTAGTAAAATGTTAGGGGGTGGCACACAACAGATCCCGAGGAAGACATTGGGCGTGCTGAAAGACACAACAATAGTCAGTATCGCCAAAGTGAATAGTGAATACAAGGTATGAACTTATCTACTAGTGCAGTGTAAGGATATTGCATGTAGTGTTGATAGATTTGTATGCATCTAGCACAATCTAAATACATTGCATGAATTTGATTGTCTTGGTCATCAAATTTCCTGAG
Source organism: Larix kaempferi (assembly GCA_027924585.1). Lineage (NCBI taxonomy): Eukaryota > Viridiplantae > Streptophyta > Pinopsida > Pinales > Pinaceae > Larix > Larix kaempferi. Next base: position 404,363 of record BSBM01001489.1, on the reverse strand, counting down.
ATTCATCATTGTTTGTTTCCACAATTCTAACACTTACATATAAACTTGTAGGATCTGGATATTGCTATCGTGAAGGCCACAAATCATGTGGAGCGGCCAACAAAAGAAAAGCATATTCGAAGTAAGTGGATGTCCTCTTTTCTGCACTCAAAGAGTCAAACACTATTTTGTTTTCCTAGAGTATAGCTCAATAGGAATTTTTACATCAATGGGGCGGTTCGCTGCTAGACATTACACTGTGATTTTGTATGGATATTTAAACTCTCCAATTTGATTTCCAAGCAAGATGTATAGGTCTAATATCTGATGATGTTTATCTTTTGGGCAGTTATTTTCGCAGCCACGTCGGCTACAAGGCCTCGGGCAGATGTAGCGTATTGCATCCATGCTCTTACAAGATGTCTTGCCAAGACACACAACTAGGCGGTAATGTGCAATCCTCGCCTTAATTGGTATTTGGGAAATGTAATTTAGACTAGTTGAGAGTCTAGTAGGCTTGGTCTCTTTTCTAGTTGTTAATCTTCCAGTAAAGTGGTCAAAGTGAAACTACGATGCCTCAATTGCACTTTGTACACGTGTTGGAGGTCTAAAAGGCATTAGAGGTTGTATGTGGTTACAGTTACCACTCGAGCAGAACAATTGATTCAAGTAGTCTTTATGTGAATTAGGTGTTTTTATCTGTCCTTCGCTCCAATTCCTTTTCAAAGTCTGGGTATAATATGGAGGATTTCACATTAGTTTACATTATAGTTGAGGTCTGTGTGGTATTCACCATAGAAATTTATGATTTGAATGTAGTGTAGATTTCGATATATAAGGAAGGGCAAACGACTGTTATTGTGATGCTAATATTCTGCTTTTTAAAAGAAATTTTTTATTGTGATACTGAAGTTGTCAAAGTCCCAATTGATTTTTGAATATACTATAGCTTTCAATTTGCAGTGAAAAGTAAAACTAGAGTTACATTTGTTTTTGGATTAGTTTGGTCCGATTCTTAATAACTTTAATTGATTATTGGTTGTGTTTTAGGTTGCGTTAAAAACCTTATATGTTATCCATCGAGCTTTGAAAGAGTTTGACCCCACGTTTTGGGAGGAACTGATCAATTATAGCAGATCCAGGGGACACATTCTTAATTTATCTTACTTCAAGGACGGTTCTAGTCCAAATGGTATTGTTTTTTCCAGTAGCTCCTACTCTCATCATTTTAAATCCTTTCTTAAGTGGTATCAACTTAGAAACGGTTGTGGATTTATTCTTAGCTTGGGACTATTCAACATGGGTTCATTCATATGCATTGTTCCTCAAAGAACGATTGGAATGCTACCATGTACTGAAATATGACATTGAAACAGAGTGCTTGGAAAGCAATCCTTTACACCTCAGGTTATCCATGTATGCATTGCATTATAGTAGTTAGATATTTCATTAATATTATTAATGTTGTTGTTGCTAGTTTTATTTCCAATGAAATGATGAGCAGTTCCTAAAGTTTGTAAGTCGTTTGTTGGGTGTGTTGTATGGTGTTATTGCTACAGTTATGAGTGTTGTTTGTGGGTGTTGTATGAGAGGAATTTTGTGTTCATGTATATAGGATAGACACAACCAGCTTCTAGGTTAAATCTTCTTGCAATATGTACATACCTTAAATCGTTTTAAAATGAATTCTATGTAATAGTTTAGCATATAGCATTTGGCCGATCTTGCAAATACAATAATGTCGACGCGCTATATAGGTTTTGAATGTTTAGTGAATAGTATTTTGATATATGGATATTAGTTTAATATATTTGTAATAAAGTAACCCCACTTAGAATGTTAAATTTATATTACAAATATTTTTAAATACACACACACACACACACACACACACATATATATATTCTTTAACTTTTATATGAATTCTATTTTTTAAAATTATACAAAATATATTTATATTGTTTGTACTTGCCATTTCTGCGCTGTATACCTATCCTAGCTATCCTAGGTTTAAAAAACATCTCTGTCCGAACACTGGTAACTTACGTAAATTTCCATTAGATGTTTTCTTAGATCTACTAGTTTACGTTCAGGTACATGCCCTTTATGCATTTTGTCTTTTTGGGTACCCATTAATTGCAGTTATTTCCTTTTGCTTATATTAAACCATATGCTCAACTTGTTATGGACCAAAAATAGAAAATTCTAATCAATAGACTTTGGGTTATTTGTGATGCAGAGAACTAGGGAGCTAGATAATGTTGAACTACTAGAACAATTCTCTTGCTTTGCAGCAATATCTTTATCGCCTAATGGCATGCCAGGTATTTACATCCGAGTCACTGTTGTGAAATATATAGTAACTCTGTAATTTTGGAGTCTGGCTACTTGTATTATGTGCTTTTGAGTTATATGTCCTTTCAGTGTGATTTTTGATTGAAAGCACTACATACTGTTGTGTATGGTTGCTAATTTAATAATCTAAATATGTGCAGCCGGAAGGGGCAGCTATATCCAATCATGTGATACAGTATGCACTCATAGTGGTTTGTGGCATCTTCACTCTTTTGTGGTTAAAATTTATTTGTTGTCTTGCATAAAGAAAGTAGTTTCACTTGATAAAGTTGATGCCGTACTTTATGATGGGTATACTTATCTGCCTTTTGCAAAATGTTGCAAGTTTCAAGAGAAAGCATTAAACTTTACAGTGCAATTAATGATGCCATCAACCTTGCTGACAAGGTAGGAAATGCTATAGTTTAAATGTTTAATTAGCATCGCATCTTAATTATAATTTATCTATAGCTCTGATAACTGCAACTGTCTACCTGCAATTCTTTGAAATGCAACACCATGATGCTATTAAGGCACTTGATATCTATAAGCGAGCTGGTAAGCAGGTACGGTTGGAAATTTCTTGTTCCAAAAGTGTTCTAATTGATGTCTTTAGTTTCAAAGCATGTCAAAACAGTCCCATATACCTCCTACTATTTCGTTCTCTAGGATGATTGTGATCCAACATTACTTTTTTTAAAAGCATTTGCTTTAGTGGAATTCCCTCTGAACATATTTGAAGCGTTCAATTTTATCATCATTACCTTCTCTCACTGTATACACCTACCATTCCTATTCTTTTCCATCATGTTTAATTTAAAGAAACAATTTTTCTAGCATCATTTCTAAAATGTGGAATGAATATCACTTTGTGTCACCCGTGACGAATAAAATAACTTTATTGCAATTATTTGTTCCACTGGCATGGTAGGCTGAAAAATTATCTGAGTTCTATGAAATTTGCAAAGGTCTTGACCTTGGACGTGGATTTAAATTTCCTTCACTTGAACAAGTACAGATAATTTGTGAACTTTGTCATCATGTTCAGTGCAACTTTTTAGTGTAAGGGCATGTAGCTGGTCATTACAGATGTGCATGGTTATGTGTGATACTTTGGTTCTTGTGAATCAAATTACTGAATGAACAACCACCAGCATCATTCATTTTTGCAATGGAAGAGTATGTTAAAGATTCCCCAAGATCATCATCAGTCCATAGAGAGTTGGTATGAACATCTATCCTTAAGAGAGTATATAGTATTATAGTGTTTTGAGGATGCCCAAATTGCATTTTGTTTGTTATTTACAAAGTTATAGTAGGTACAAATGAATAGCAGTAGACCTGCTACTGTAGAAATGAAAGGGTAGCCTGTTGTTCAAAAAATTGGATGTTGCTCATAAGACAATTCCTAGAATAATTTTTACTGCAACTAGTTTTGAAAAAGTGAAGTTGAAGATAATTGTATGTATTTTGGATCTCAGACAGGCAAACGTCTCTAGCTGTCGAGAGATCAACAATTGATAGACAATTAAAACAAATTTATTGCAAGTTGGATCTTGTATTCTTTTCTATCTGTGAAGGGCAACAGCTTGCTTTTGTTCTTGATAATTTATACATCCATGGGTTATTGTACTCATGCGTAGTTTGTAAGATCATTCTTCTTTGAATTTTCATCATTATCACAATTGAACTGCTATATCTTAGAATTCTTTTAGTACTTGAAGCATTTTTCTTGAATATGTTTGACATTCATTTTGTTCCCATGCAAATTTTGTTTGAATATCATCATTGTCAACCAATAAAACTTCTTAAAGAGTGCTATCTCAATGGTAGAGCACCTGCTTAATTATAGGCAGGAGATTGGTGGTTTGATTCCTCCATACCCTATCATAAATTAGTGACTAAGAAAACGACTAAATTCGCATATATACGACTATCAATAGCTAATTTCCAGTATCTTATAGCGTGACTAACGTTTAGTCGTATTTAGCTTAGTCATTAATATGTTATCATCTAGTAGTTTATTTAGTCGTATATTTGGTCATTAATTGTGACAATCAATGACTAAATCAATGAGTATAAATGACTAAATCAATGAGTATCAATGACTAAATCAATGACTTAATCAGTGAGTATCAATGACTAAATAAATGACTAATAAGTCAACCAATTAATGACTAGTGAAATACGACTATAGATAAGATAGTGGAAATCGGATACTATTAGTCACCGAATAAAAAAAGTCATTTATAATCGAATTTTAGTCATTTTTTTAGTCATTAATTTCTCATTTTGTACTAGTGACCTTCCGACAGAACAAAGCCACTCACCTATCTGACCACATTCAGGAGTGGTGAAGGAGAAAGAGGCTCATTAAAGTTGGCATCCCTCCAGCATTTTTATTAGAGTGGTATCTCAAATCACTCCTTCCTTATATTTCTAAGGAAGTTGCAACTTCAGGGGTGTCCTCCGAAGAGGAAGCTAGCTTAAGAACCCAGCAGCTTGACTTGGTATATGCTCAGTCTGGGATCTTATATGAGATTATTCCCGATGCACTAGGGTCTAACATAGACTTAGGTAAACCTAAACCTGGACCACATGCCGATGGCATTGTGGTTTAAGTAGACTCTACAGCATTTGATGCTTTAACAAAGAAGGTTCACGCCTTGTCTGTCAAACAGTCTGTTGCAGAAGCAACTTTGGTTGCAGCCTCCCCTTCAACAACAAAATATGTACAACAAGTGTAAACAAACCAAAAGGGCCCTCGGCAGCCCAAAAGCAAAAGAAAGTGAAAGAAAGGGGAGGGGAACCACCAAAAGCCCAAAAACACAAAAAATGCCAAGACGATAAAAAGGAAAAAAGGAAAGTGAAGTTCCCTTGCAAGCTATGAAAAGAGGACCACCTTACCCATCAAAGACCTATAATGGAAGAAGCCCAGAAGTTTCTCTGTGAAAAGAAACCTGCTATCTTAAAAGACCCATTCCCTCACGAGAAAGGTTCAGCTTCTGGAAACTCTGGTGCTAGGGGCACTCATCATGCCTCAGCTACTCATCAATCATTCATTAATATGGTTAATTCAGACGCTCTTCTACAAACTCGAGCTAGAAATTATACCCCGGATCCACAGCAGAAGGATGTTCCCGAGTCATCTACCCCTCTCCACATCGAGAGACCGGTGGATTCATTGTCGAAGATCCCAAAAGGTGTCTTCAAACGGGTTGTGCACAATCCCAACGTGCATGCTGCCCCCAGCTACAATGTTGTGGAGGATTTATCCCAAACACCCTGTGCCATGTCCACTTTGGAAGTACTGCAAAGTTGTCCATTACAACGCAGTGCACTTCTTGCAGATATTGGGAGTGTAGACTCATCCAATATGATGGCTCGTTTTGATATGAACGACATCAAGTTCCGGTTGTCATACCACGTCGCTCTCCAAATAGAGGTAATCCATGGTCCCAAGACCATTGGAGGAGCTATTGTAGATGAGGGCGCGTCTACGTGTGTAATGTCCATTTCTTGTTGGAAGGATTTGGGTGAAACCGAGTTAGCTCCCTCGAATACAGTACTTACTGCCTTTGATGGAAAATCCTTACGTCCACACGGAGTCTTACCATCATTTGATGTTGAACTTGCGAGCAAGCTAATATCTATAGAGGTTGAAGTTTTGGATGCTCCACTCGACTATAACTTGCTATTGGGTAGGACCTGGGCGTATGCAATGAAAGCATTGTCGTCGTCCGTTTTTCAGGTTATAATGTTCCCTCATGAAGGCAAGATTGTCACACTCGATCAACATTCGTTTTCTCAAAAGAATAACTAGACTTCGTCAGATTCAAAAATTCTGATGGTTGATCAGTCCTGCCCAGTTACTGAGAGTTTAGGAGCATGGCTCTATGGTTCATTAATAGGAACTTTTGACCTACCTTCTCCTGTTCATTTTATTGGTTCTGAAGAATGTTCTTCGTCTGATATTTTCACGGTTAGTCCAACGACAGATCCATGGATTCTCCCCACTAAATCAGAACCAGTTGTGCCTTTATCTGTTGTAGAGGTGGCTTACTTAGATTCACAACATGTTGCAATAGAACATATCGTGACTCCGTTGGTCTCTGCTGATTCAGATATGGACTATGCTCCTGCATGGTCAGTGGACTCTATCCACTCTTTTGACTGTCTAGACATTGTTTTTCCCTCTGATGAGATGATCTTGGAAGCACTGATTGGCCTGGACCATCCTTGGGAACACATGCACCATAGGTCTTATTTTCTTCCTGATCTATATAGGATTGAGAGAGGTGAATTTTCTATGAGACTCGGTGGGAATGTTGATTTGTCCGCTATCCCTTCTACTTCAAAAGTTGTTTATGCTTAAGGGAATATGGAAAATATATCGAGAACCATTCCGATCAACATTTCCATCAAACCTGGGGTCGTGGAAAATATTTTCATTGGAGCAGACTGTTCTCCGGAGGAGATCATTCTATATACCAATCTCTTTAAAGAATTTCGTGACGTATTTTCCTAGTCTTATGAAGAGATGTCAGGCATCGACCCTATCTGAAGAAGTGCTACGCCTAGGCATCTGTTCTTTTTCATGTATTATAACTGTACATTTTGTAGAGTTAGCTTTGTTTACGGTTGTCATTATGTCTTATGCATCTACTGCTTTGTGTTTCAGATGTCGACTAAACACTTTATAGGTTTTGTTGATGGCGCTAGCCGCCACACCCGTCAGTTGGCCACAGCTGCTTGGGTTATTTACTCACCAACTGGCCAACTGGTTTCTTTAGGAGGGGCTTTCTTAGGTCCCACAACGAATAATGTGGCTGAATACAGTGCAGTCATAGACCTACTCCGAGATGCTATGTTCCATGAAATTTCACATTTGGAGGTACGTCTCGACTTGTAACTAGTTGTTTTCTAGTTAATGGGTGTTTATCAGGTTAGAGATCCTACTTTGCTACGTCATTTTTTGCGCGTTAAGTTACTTGAGAGACAGTTTGATTACATCACATATCAACATATTCCAAGAAATTTGAATGCATTAGCTGATTGATTTTCAAACTACGTTTTAGATTGGAATTTGCATCATTCACATACATAATAATTCATGCATAAAAGACAATAACACACATGTAAATAACACCGATACTGTATATATATAATTCGTATAAAAACTAATATTATTTCGGGTCATAAATATGTCACACAGTCATGTCATAATATACAAAATTGGGCTCGATGGCCTAAAAAATATACATAGATATATCCTTCTCCTATGGAGAAGGAGGGGCCTCATCTGCCTATGCTACCTCTCGATAGCAAATGACCAGCCTAGCTACTTTCCTCAGTAGCCGAATCCATGCTGGGGGCACACCCACCACATTCTCCTGCATGTCGAGCGGCATTCGCTCGATCCTGTATGTCGGCATGTCATGAGTCAACTGACTCATCTTCCCCTCTATGTTTTCTAGCATGGCATCAGCTGCTCCTACTATAACTGGTCTCACGAAGGTACAGGGGTGTCTCTCAGGACGCATTGGTCCAACATCTGCATATGACATTTTGCTTTAGTACTTCGAACTCATCATAAAAATAATATATATAAAATTGAAAAAATTTAATAGTTTTTCAAAAAACAAACTTACCAATCTCTCCCCAGGCTGCTCCTGGAGGGAGAGCCAGCTTAGGATCATTGTGGAAGTCTATGCCCGCATATGGAAACTGCTCAAGACATGGTACTTGCCGGTCCCACCACACCTAGAAATCATCCTCACTATAGAAAAAGTTTCTCTCGCCACCACCCTGGCGGAGGAAGATCTCTCCCCATCGACCCATCAGTGGCTCACGGGGGTTAAGTGGGGGAAAAGCCATCCCCAGACTCATGGAAGGTACCCTTTCAAATAAAAAGGTGCACAGTATGCTTCTGTACCCAAAATTCTTCATCCTCCCGGTCTTACACCCAGAAAGTTGAAACTTCATGTTCTCCAGTAGACTTGAACACCAGTCAAATATTATTCCACGTATGCATTCAGTACCCATGTGCATAAAATTCCTTGAAGCTAGATGTTGCGTGGCACATATTGCCATCCGATTGAGAATACTCAAGATCACCTTGAGTGAAAAGCTTGCAACAGTAGAAATAAGGACCTGACTGACGGTTTTCTCTGTACCCGGTACACAATAGGTATTGATGTAATCCTACACGGATAGGGCATCCACATTGCGAGAGGACCCTTTGATATTCACTATGTCTCCCCTTCGGGAGATCCCCATGATGAAATAGATGTCGTCAACTGTCAATTCCAATATTTCCCCTTGGATATTGAATACCAATGCATTGGCATCCCAGTATTGTACAAGCCTCTCAAGCAAGCGGATTTGTGCCCGCATATTGACTGTTCTATAAAATTTCAACAAACCACATCTTCGCAATGCATGCAAGGTTAATGGATCTTGTAAAGCTACTCGATCCATCTCTTCATGCTCCCTTTCATGCCATACCAATACCATCCTGCCATTAAAACCATTAAACATTGGTCATTTTTGTTTTTTGCCATAGTTTTTGCGGTGAACGCTACTGTCTATCATAGACAGTAGCGTCCCAAACGTGACTGTCTTACAGGCATAGTAGCGCACTTTTTACAAGTGTGCTAGTTTCTTGCAAGAAAACTAGTGCTCGCGCAGAAACGTATTTAAAAGTTGGATAAAAAATGATTTTGACCACATAAATTGAAAAAAAATGTATGTAAATGCAAGATAAGGATGAGACTACTTACTTGGTGGAAGCAAAATTTGAATTGGTAATCCGGTTCGACCGCAATGAGCAAAGGTAGCTTGAGGTTTTTCTCCACTTTTTCCCTAATTTCCAAATTGTGATATTTGATTTTCAAAATTGAAACTATTTATAGAAATTACTTTTTAATTTTTACCCACTTTTCCAAAAGGGGTATAGTTTCATTTTTGTTATTTTAATTCATTAATATTTCTCAAATTTTGATGAATTAGACTAACTATATATTTTGAATTATCATTATAATTTCAAACATTGAACTATTAAGACTTGTTTTCTTCATTGATAGGATCACTATAGGTACCACATTGTTTCAATATTTTGTCATTTGAGAAAAATTTTCATGGTTACTAACATTGGTTGTCGAGATTTTATTCTCTAGCGGGTCATGAAATTACGATCCCTGAAGCTGTTTTAGTCATTTTAAGCCCTTTTTTTTACTTTTCAAAAACAAACAAGATTGCCGAGTTTACTTGTTCTCTTCAGACTCGTTAAAGGAATTGAAGGAACATCCACTTAAGTATAAGTTTACCCCTTTGCTCATACCTTTGAGTGTTTCTCATGTTGGATGATGGAAGATTCCTTAAGGCCTCCCTTCCAACAGACTTCTTCCCATCGACTTCAACTCATTATGCTTTGGGAAGGAAGTTTAGAGTTTCGGTTAGTATCTTGGGGATTGCAGTCATCAGTGGCAGTTTCCCTCGCTGTTGAATAATGGGAATACATCAATGTCTCTTATTCGAGAGGTTCCTCAGGTATTCGACTTCAAGTCCATTTATTCACACTTGTTGGAATGTACTAGGTATCTTGGACCCCATTATCATTATCGATGGAAGTCCTCGCATTTGTTAATGGTATACATCAATGACCGGTAATCAAACAATACCCCCCATGTTCGACTCTACCTCATGTATTCACATGGTTAGGGTTTGTAACTTGGGTTGTTTGGATGAAGACCTTGGGATTCTGATAGCATCACCCTATTTATGTTATCACCCAAGCTTCCCAAGACTGAGCCTTACTCATTTCGGCTCTTCATGAGACACAAATCCAGCTTGTTGTTATGGCTATGATATCTCATTGTTGTCATGGATCCACTCCTATATTTCAGTGGCCATGCTATATATACATCTCCCAGTTATGTATTGGAGATCATGTTGTATCATACCGAACATCTATATGATGTCAAGATTCTAATTGATCGCTGACCTTGATCGTTGTTTTCAAGTACTTTTGTGACTTGGTTCTGCGATTTCTTGATCATCCTTTGACTTGGAATTATAATGTATTTCGGCCATCATTTACCTCTGACCTCACACATTAGGGGTTATTTGTTATAGGTCAAATCTGCACTTCTCCGTCCGTGATCACATTGCTCTATTGATCACACAAAATGACACTATGGATGGAAGAGCTAGGTTGACCCTAAATGAGTTATTGCTGAGACTACACCCTTCAGCTGAAAAACATATTTTTTCTACAGTTTTCATGACATGTGCGCTACTATTTCCACAATGATCCTGTGTTCTGAATGTTGGTCTTGTTAAAGACAACTGTGATATCCCTCCTTTATGACCTATGCCTTTGTATAGCGCGATAGGTTACTTATGATTTTTAAATATTATCCTAATTTCTTTTAGGATAAGTATGAGATCTAGTCCGAGAGGAGAATACTAGAGGACTTGGTAAAAATAAGTTTAGCTTAGTGTTTAAGAATACTAGTGTATTCGACTTAATTACTAGAAGTTATCCTTGGCTTTACATAAACTGAGTGGGTACTTAGGCGTAATTCGTGGTTGTACATATATAATATGGTTGCTTAATATAGTTATATATGTGAATATATATTTATAGAAAATCATATAGGTTACACTAAAGAACAGTTTATATAAGTTATGATTTCTCTTTTTAAATGACTCCACTCCTCGTAGTGATCCTCCACGAATAATGCAAGGAAATGAGCTATATATATATATATATATATATATATATATATATAGAAAACATGCAACACTTATATACATATGTTACTTTTGTGAAAGGAAGATCAATTGGTTAAGTTAAATCATATTTAAGGGTGTAGTAACCTAAGGAACAACTTAGAGGTTTTATAGGGCCGTACTTTTTGAGGAGGAATGAATTTAAAATTTAATCTAACACTTGGCCGAACACTCCCAAAATTTCCGTAGGATTTTTGCCGCCATAGCAGAGCACTCCAAGCCCTAATCTTGCCACTTGGTTACCTTGGGTTGATACGTGGGCATGGGAAAACATCGCCACGACGGGGGCAGTTGGGGAAGATCTCATTTGAGATGGACCGCCCTCCACATATTAATGGTACCTCTTCTACACCGGACGGAGTTCCCAAGGAGATCTCCGCTTGTTGGCAAGAATAAAATGGTGTGTCGGGGAAGGAAGAGGGGATGGCTGCCTTTGAGGAAGGACTTTTGAAATGAACCTGGAGTAGAGGGGCGAACTACTCATGAGATGGATCCGAGCTACAGAGGTAATTCTGATGGGGTGTATTTATTCATATCTTATTATTCTGAAATCGTAAGAAAATTGCTCTCAGAATTAACCAGTTGGATTTATAGTGGCCAGCTAGCTTCCTGTTGTTATAATTATGTCATTTCGTTGACTTAGTTTCCGGCTATATAAATTTTAGTAGGTCGAATTCAGCATCGAGGTTGCTTTTAGCTATCTCTGCTTTTTGACTAGATCTCTGATTTGGATATAAATCTCTGCGGGATAGATCCCTGAGCTTCATTGTGGATTCTCTCCGTATTTGAGAAATCGATCATGGTAAAATATCATATTACAGGAATCGATCAAGGCTCAGTTATGGAAATGGTTCCTTCTCGATGTGTCTGTCCCTCAAGTTTAAGATTGTCATGTGTAGTAGGAATCCCGATCCCACAGTCTTGCTGCGTAAAAACGTTTGAGCCTCATGATTGTTGTTCCCTGGATAATTTCCGGTATCCTCAACCGAAATCGCATCATGGCAGTGGTTTAATATAGGTTTTTGTGATCCTGAGTATATGTGCATAGTCGCAGGAGGTTGGGGAAATGTTTGATAGCTGGTAATTGTATTTCTGTCTTTTGCCGGGCGTATTATTATTTCCAGTTATGACCTACGCCGTTCGTTTTTTTTCTGGCAAGTAAGTTATGGAATAACTAGTCTCCTGTTTCATTGCTATTGATTTGTGATTACCCTATTGATAGTGATCCAGATTGAAAACTGGATTGTGCATTTTCCTGGTATACCGTGAGCCCCGCAGATCTGTGCTAAAGCAAAACAAAATGAAGATCCCGAGTTGGATACATCTCTACATTTTTGAGTTTGCAGATATCTCTGCGTTTTCTGAGTTTGCATACATCTCGTCGTTTGCTAGTTTCATGATTAGACACTCTGTGTATTGATTCGATCCCTACGGGATAGACTCCGGGGATGATCTCTGCGTAGTGAAGCTTGAAATACTGAGCTTATAGAAAGATCGTTGCATCTCTAAGTTTATATAGCTGGGCGAAGTTAGATACCTCGGTACCTCTGTTAACTATCTTTTTGCCCAAATGAAATCGTACTGGTTAAATGAAATGAAATATAGTGATTATCATTACCATATAGAAGAAAACCTTTGCGTGTTTGTTGGACATCGCACTTTGGTTGAGTTATTCTTTTATAACATGTAATTTGGAAGGTTTGTTGTAATACATATCTAGATATATATTCATGATCCGAAAATGTTGAAGCTTTAGCTGAAGCAAAATGAAGTTATGAGCTCGTTCTGTATTTTAAATTATTGATACTTATATAGACTATGTTTCGAATGAAGAGGATAGGACGGCCGCAAAGGAAACGATCCATACTTTCCTATTTCGTAATTTGTTTGTTGTTGAATATATATATATATATATATATATTAGAATATATGCACAGGTCGAATATGGAACGAAGAGGACAGGATGGATCCTAACTCTGTATATATTTTTATGCTTCCAACAAGAACGTGGAATTCCGGTGTTTATGCTGCTAACAAGGGTGTAGTTTTAGGACTACTGTTGCAATAAGTTTTGGTGTCTAATATCTTAACTACGTATGTATTTTAAGTTATTGTTCTGAATTTAAAGATGGCCTATTTCTCTTACTTAAACTCTGTATTTGTTGGATTGGATTTTTGATCCTTGTAAAATGAGAGTAACGCCGAGTTGTGCAAGATCTCTGAAGGAACTTTCTTTTATGATCAACTTATTAGATGTCTCTACAGCGATAGACCTTTAAGTGTTGATAGTGCTCTCTTTATAAGAGAGGTTCGAGAAAGTAGAAATACAAGTATTGTAACCGCTGGCTTGCGGAATCCTCTTGGGTCGATGAATAGAAATATCACTTCTGTGGACGTAGCCCGTGGAGTTGGGTGAACCACCTACATACAGTCTCCTCATGTGTGTTATGTTAATGACTTGTTTTGCGTATGAAGATGCTTGTATTGTTAAATGTTTATTGGTAAAGATATTCTGTGTTATTTATGTGGTATTAGGGATGGTATTGATCGAATTCATGCTTAATTACGTTTACTCTTATAAATATCGCTTTTTTCTTTATCCTTTGATTTTAAAATGGAGAATGATTTTTCTATGTTGTTGTTCAATGTAAATGTGGTGTTATTCAAAATATGAATTAATACAGATATGTTTTCGACTCATGCCGACAAGGGTTACTTGAAGAAAATTCACTATGCATGAAAATAATTTAGAAGTACTGTTTACTGTTCATTGGGATAATTGACAGGTGTTGGCTAAAGATCTCAGTTAAGTAACAAGGTTTATCAGGAAGCGATGATAGTAATGATTGTGCATAACGGAGTAATTCTCTGAATATAAATACGAAGTACATATATTGGAGTTATTTTGTTTTATTAACGCGTGAAGTTTGGTTATCGATTAGAGGAGCAAGTATTTTTTTTTTCTTTCTTGAAATAACATCTAAGATTTTTGGGAATGTTACAACAACCTGTGCACATCCTCTAAATGCTACAAACATTGGTTGTCAAGTGCAAAAGTTGCATACTATGCGCTACTCTGGTTGTATGAAACCTGTGCACATCTTAAGATAAAATGAAAAAATATATTAAGATTACGAATTGGAATTAGTTGAATTTGGTTCTGCAACTTCCCCAACCTCCCAATTCAACCACCTCTTGAATTCAACTGCCTACCTTGTCCCATAAATACAAGGACGATCCATGAGAGAAGGACTTAGAAGCAATGCTTTAACTGTTGTTACCGTGGAGGAATTCCCAATTCATTGTGAAGAGCAGGAGCCCAGGACTTGGTTGCAGAAGTGTTTGGACAGATCAGGTATATCTGTACTTATCTACATTTCTTTGACAATAAAAGGTGGAAATACCCTTCCCGTCCCAAATTGAATGTCTATTTGATTGAATATTGAATTGGTTCCATATCTGATTGTAGTTGATGTCAATTGCTTTCAATTTCATTATATTTATTACAGTCAAGGTACGTTGAGGAAGGTTAACTTTGTGTTGCAGGTTCATCATTGTGGAAGATCAAGCAAAATCTAGGACCAGCCATCGTTAAAAAGGTACGGCGTTCAGAATCTTAACCCCTTTCCATTTGTAGTAACTAATGCAAGACAATGAATGTATTTACCTGTCACCCCACACAAGTTGGTAGAGTTGTCTCCCCACTATAAGGTATTTTCCTACACAACAATGGGGGTATTACAATTCTCAATGTGGGTGACCTCTAAAGTGACCAATATTTTTGAAAAAAATTGTATGATGGTATAGGTGTGTGCCAAAGGTGAGAGTAAATCAAAATGAGTAAACGTGATGGTAACAGTGCTCTCACAATAATGTGGAGGCATAGTTAGGAAACATGTAGGATGGAGGAGTGAAAACCATGTCTAATGATGGAAGAATAAAAGAGACCAATGATGGACATTAGTGCCATGTATAAGAGTGCATCCAAGGTACTATGGATCATATGAGCAATTTCAATTGCAAGGAATAACCATGGGAGCTCTTGATTATTGGATATGCATATTGTATAAGAGAATGCTCAGTAAGTTATGGGATAGGCACCAGGTAAAGTACATGCAGGTTTTAAAGGTGATGGGTGAATCAACCTTATGGGTAAGTCCACGTATGCTAAAAGAAGTTACAGGATATGAACCAGCAACTTAGGTGTAAGAAATAATAATGGGTAAGGAATTAATTCCATTCGTCAAGAATTTATCAATAATAGAATAAGACATTCTAATTTGTGGATTTGTCATGTGGTTCAGGGTAGTGATAGAGTGGTTGTGCAAAGGATGCAAATCATGGAATTAGGCATTCCTATGTGTGAATTGTTTCATGGTTCAAAATGGTGGAGAGTATTTCCATGGGAAAGGAAAGCAAGTCTCAGAGTTGAATGAGGTGCAAAGGAAAATAATGGACCTTGAAAGGAATCCCTATGGAATTGGAATGGAATAAGTTGCATTGTTTATAAGTACTAGGAAGTCCAAGGAAGGGAAAGGTAGACTTGACTAGAATTTCCCAAAGTAATTGGAGCAACAAAACAATGTGAACTGACTACAATGAGAGCTATTTTAATGACCAAGGAATGCTACACAAGGATGTTAAATTACTGTAGCAGAAATTGGAGAGTGATCTCCCTGAGACAACATTGATAAAAAGGGGAATTTCTTACCTAAAAACAATTGTGCTTATAGCATAAGAATTGCATGCTAGGAAAGTAGCAAGTATAAACGTCATACATGTGTATATGTATTGAATTGCTACATGGTGAGAAACTCATAGCAATGATCCCTTATGTTCTTGGAAGAGAGGCCATGAATTGGATCAACTATGATATCAAAGAGGAAATTCCATGCTATGATGAGGAATTGAAAAGGGGGAATTACTCAACTCTTCTCTTGATGATATATTTATAATTTCTTAGTTTTATATGTAGAATATTAGGGCATCGAAATGCCATAAATGCAAGAGGGTAGATAGTTGAAATGCATATGCACTAGTGTGCATATTATGAGATAAGGCATAGTGCATGAAAATATGCTTGTACATACATATGATGTTGCAAACTAGTAGACGTAGTATGATTTTTCATATGCAATGGGACACTAGGGATAATTATTGGGGTTGATGATGATTGTATTAATAGAGACAATGGAGATATGGCTGAAGATGTTGATGATGATGTTGCATGTGACCAACAACTTTGTGAAGAAATGATGGAGCAATAAAACCATGATCAAGAGGTTGGTGGAAGGACTGTGTAGTCCTTGGTAAGAGGCCAATTGATCAGGTAACATCATATATGTTAATGGCATCCATGGAGGTAATGTTTTATTTATGCTAACTATATAATTGTTGAAAGAGAATGGGTCAGAATCCCTTCGATCATGTTTTAATCAGCATAAAACGATATGCATATAATACAGAATGCATTTATGTGAATGACTTCCCATAGGGTATGGTGAGGTATGGGATCGTAAGGGAAAGGAGCCTAATACCATGTAACTATTTCAAATTTTGAATGCAATCATAAGAAATAAGAGCATTTCATGTATGAGACCATGAGGATGTTGGGTTGTGAATCCTGTAGTGTTGCACAAGTATCCCATGAACTCCCTATTTGTGTTAATATGGGATGAAACCTCTTTGCCAAAAAGCAGGGAGTGAGTGAACTCTTGATGTTATGTTCATGTGAAGAAGGAATGCACCTAGATAGTTAAACATGTGAATAGGGAGATAGATGGGTATTGTGTTGAATCATGGGCTAGGATGTCCAACTTACCATGGTAGGACACATGTGTAGGCACAAAAATGTTTTAGAGCAATGTCGTAGTGCATTACATAAATGTACATTAAAAATATTTTATAAATTGCGTGGTTATGCATGCATATGTGTGGGTACATATGTTAAGATGCATTTTGTGAATGCATGGTTGTGGTATACACTTCATTGAAATTCACTAATAGATGAAATGATAGAATTATTGAAAATTCTAAGATCCTTTCATGAGCTATTATGGATGAAGGGGAAATAATTGCATGAAGAAGGTAATCATGTTTTATGGCCCACTATAATGCTCCATTGGGAGGATACAGTTGCATGAAAGGATATGGTTGTGTAATAATGAGTATTTAAAGTTTTATTTGATTGAATAGATAATGTGACTTTATGTTGCATTTTATTGTGATAATGATGCATATAAAATGAACATATTTCATTGCCTTTGAAATATTAACAGTTGATAGTGTTTGAATTATAGTGTGTTATAATTCTGAGATCACTTTAGTGATTGTTGTAAACATTGCAATGAAAAGATATATGTGTGGGTACTCACAACTTGTTTGGCTGATCGAAAAATTCAGATCATAGGTAGAATTGTCTTGGATATGACATTGATAATTGTAAGTCCATATAATGAAGATTGGAAGCTACCACATACAAAATCCAAACATTATGAGAAGGATCTCATGGTTGTCAAATATGATTTCTATATGAAACATATTTCAATTTTTTTAATTTAAGTTTATGAGAAGGATCTCATGGTCGCAAAATCTAATTTCTGTAGGAAAATAGATTTGTAAATTTCAGATTTGAAACTTTGCTCAAAATTGCTAATGACAGTTTGGCTAAACTAGAATTGTGTCAAGACAACATGCAACCAAATTTAAACCCAAAATCCGACGAGAAAATCCAACGAAATTGACCTCGTTGTCAGCTTTCACCTTTATAATTATGATTTTTTTTTTTTTTAAATTGACTCGTGTAGTCGTTGAATTTTCGACAACCGTCAAATATCCTACTGGTATTGTCAGATTTTCGACTTCCAAATTCGAATATCAGACGTAGGTTGTTGGATTTACGACGTATCCAGGTTACAACGGTAACTATGGTAACGTCGTCAGATATGTGACGATCATTTTTTTTTAGAAATTATAATTTATAGAAATATTCTGACATGTTTGCTATACAAGTGACGATTTGCGGAAATTATAATCTTCGCACAGACTGTTTTCCATACAAAAATCCACAGTTATTTCAATTGTTACCGTGATTAAAAATAGTGAAGTGTGGAGATTGATTTTTTAAGATCAATAATCATCAGTCAAGCTTGGTATCAGAAAATGTCACATAACAATATTCATGATCCAGATGAACAAAATCAAGAATTGCTTGCTAGATTGTGGGATGGACTGAAAAAAAGGGTGATGGGAAATGTTATTGTCCATGTAGTCAATGAAGGGGATTTAAAAGGAGAAGAATAAATATCACAACAACCAAAAGACATTGTAGGGAACATGGACACGTTGATGGGGGACATGACTATCGTCCATTGGTAATTTTTTTATTATATATGTCTTTATATTGGTCGTTTTTGTAAATTTATGTATCGTTTTAATATTTATTATATTAACTAATGTATCTTGATGGTTTCATGTAATTATAATGGAAATACCTCCTACGGCATATCGCCCAGAGGATGTGCTAAGTGCTTCCAGAACAAGTACCGGAGGAACATGGGGCTATGAATAATGGAGAACAAGTTAATGATCATATTGAAGAAGATGATCATACTGATAACATAGTTGAAGATAATGGTACAAATACATTGATCCATGATACATTTAATGTTACAATGGACGATGATCATGAAAATGCTGACTTTGATGATGTTCATGATTTACCTCTTATTGAGAAGGCATACGAACCCCTTTATGAAGGCTCCAACAAAAATATTCTCTCTATTATATTGTTGATAATGAACTTGAAGGTTATGAATGGTCTTTCAAACACATCAGTCACATGGATGTTAAGGTATGTAATATATTCCATCACATATATATGATCGTGATAAAGGTTATCTTTGTTCCTCTAATAATTTTATTGTTAATTCATAAGTAAAATTACGGATGAAATATGTTTCATTAATATTATTTATACATTATATCAACTTATTTTTTATTTTAATTTGTTGTAGCTTGAAAGATGAATTTTTGTTACCAACGTCAAATATTTTACCTCGCACATATCGAGATTTATCTGCCATCATGAAAGAAATTGGAATGCAGTATGAAGCAATTGATGCATGCTCCAATGACCATATTATATATTATAAACACAATGAATTTGAAACAGAATGTATGGAATGTCATATCAGTAGATATCGAACAGATCAAGTAACAAAAAAAGTACCTTGCAAGGTTCTTCATTATATTCCCATTATTCCATGTTTGCAACGACTGTTTAGGTGCACAAAACATAGGAAAATTTATGGATTACCATGCACGAAATAGAAGTCAAGATGAAATTATTTGAATGCCTACAGATGGTTCTGCATTTAGAGATATGGAGAAAAAATGGCCAAAATTTAAAGAAGAACCTCGTAATGTTAGGATTTCTTTGGCAATGGATGGTCTCAATCCATTTGTAGAGATGGGATCTATTTACTCGGTGTGGCCTATTTTTGTTATTAAAAATAACATTCCTCCATGATTGTCAATAAAGAGGATGCACATAATGTTTGCAATGATTATTCCAGGCATGTGTCTACAACAATTTTTTTTAATGTAGTGGCATCTCATTTGTCGTATTTTGTTGCATAAGGGCATATAAATTTTTTTCTTTTACTCTTGTATATTATTTATATATCTAAATGGTTGTAATAACTATACATTTTATATGTTCAAATCAATTAGGTAAGTACCATGTTAAAGATATGAATGTATATATCGAACCTCTTATTGACGAGCTACTAAAGCTATGGAATGACATCACTATGTATGATGTATCTAGACCAATACGACAAAGGAAATTTCAATTCCACACAATGCTTGTATTGACAGTACACGATGCCCCAAGGCAAACCCATTTTTGCGGTATGTAATTATAACGTCCACTTTAATAGTATTTAATTTTATGAAGTTGATATACTATGCATGCATGTTTTTTTAAATAATCTATTCATTTTATATAATTATAATTGACATAGTTAATCCATTTCTTTATGTAGGTCTTCAAAAAAAAGGGAAAAATTGCATGTCCAATTTTTTATCCTAAGATCAAATCTTGTCATTCAAAAAGTTTAGGAAATAAGGTGTTTGATGAGTATAGGCACTTCCTCTCTAAGAATCATAGGTATCGAACTACCGAAAAACATTTATTCAATGGGAAGCAAGAGAGTACATTAAAACCATAGAGAATGACACCTCACCTATGGAAGTTGCAATATAATAGAAATTGTCAAGGTATGTACGGATCAAATTGTCTGTCTGTCATCATATATGAAATGTTTTGAATTTTTTTATTATGTGTTGTTTACTGTAATTGACATTGATTTCTATAATTTCATTATAAACTATGATTCATGATAGATGTCGTGATCATGAAGGCATTAATGGGATTCCACAAGGGATGAAAAGTTATCCTAAACAATTCAGTAGGTTGCCCTACTATGAGCACCTACAAATTGGTCATTTGTTTGATACAATGCATATCAGAAAGAATGTGGCTGAAACATTATGGGAAATATTGGATGGAAGGAGTGACAAAGAAAAAATTGTCAATATTTGAAATGACATTCAGGAATCCAATCATGCAACGAAATATGTCATTCAATTACATAACAACAGAGACTAACTTAATATAAACTCACTTCCATGGTTGTTAATAGAGCATCAAAGCAATGTTGTAAAAGAAGTCATGTGAAAAATTGAATTTCCCACAGGATTTTGTTCAAACATGAAGAATATCATAACAAATAAAGGTGATTTTGTGGGGGTGAAAACCCATGATTGGCATATCTTCATCAAGTTAATTACTATGGTATATATATATTGATATATTTTTTTATTCTAGTGCATATTGTTGGTATTTTTTGTCTATTTTTTGTAAAAAATAATGAAACTATTTTTATATTGTTACACTATGTTCTACCTCTATCTCTCCTGGACAACTTCGAAAGCAATGTCAAACAATTTATATATGATCTTGGAAAATACATGAGGTAAGTAGCGATATTTTGCATGCATAAAGTGTTTGTTTAGTTCATTGTAGAACTTATATTTGACATTTCTTTTTCTAATTGTTATGTAATATAATGTTTATTTTTGTTAAGTATCATGATTTCTTTGCATCACTTGTAGATGGTTGTCATATAAAGAAATACATAAAGAAGATATAAAGTATTGGAGGAGAGAAATTCCCCGGCTCATGTGTGAAATGCAAAAGCATCTAACTTCGGCATTTTTCAATACAGAAAAAACACTACCTCATATACCAAGTTGAGGAGATTGAATTGTGTGGACCTATACACTCCAGGTCCATGTGGATGGTTGAGAGACACTTGAAATTTTTGAAGGGTTTTCTTAGACAACGAGCATGTCCCAAGGGTTCTATGGTGGAGGAATATATGGTATACCAGAACATGATGTATATTAGTGAATATCTTCCTAAATTAGCGTCAAAGTTCAATTTAGGTTGCATTTGTGATCTAGACTCCAATAACAATTTCAAAGGGGAGTACCTAAAGGGAAAGGTAGACCGAGGAAGGTGAAAGGTAATTATTAGCTGGTGGGTATTAATTATAGTACATTTGACTGAATTTCTACTGAATATACATTTGTACTAAATTGTAATTTTATTTTCATCAATCAGTTGGTCAAGAGTGGGATGCACTTCGTTTATACATAGAAAACAATCTTGATTGGATGAAGGTATGGATTGAACGATGTGCACAATCTGGTCATGGAATATCATGGGAAGGTGTGGCTTCATTGGTTAAAGAAGCACATCGCAATGGAGATAACAATCTTACACAAAGGGAAATAAATTAGCATATGGTTTAAAAGATAAGCAGACAAGCATATTAATTATCCATACTATTTATTTTTTTTCAAATAAATTGATGTACATGTTGTTTTTTTCCCTGCAGAGCTTAAACATGCAATTAATCATGATCAATTCAAGATGAGATCTTTATGTGTATGGCTTGTTGCAAGTAAAACACCATAATGCTATGTGGTGTAGTGGTTGTAAATTTCGCATCAAAAATTTGGATGAAAGGAAGAAAACATCTGCTTGTGGGATAACTATAGTCTTTGAGGTGATCAATGTTTCCTCTAGAAGTGACAGACATCCATAACTCTCAGAAAATCAATACTATGGGTATTTGGAAGATGTTATTCAGCGTGAATTTAACTCCTTCATATTAGTTCTATTCGTTGTCAAATGGTATAGGTTATGATTCAATCAACATGATCCCAATAAAACTATTATTGAACATGATAATGGATTTACCATGGTTAATACAAGGTTGTTTGAGACAAGAACGGATCCCTATGTTCTACTAAGCCAATGTGAATAGGTATTTTACTCTGAGGTTCCAAGTAGAGGGGGTTGGTCATTTGTTGTGAGACACGATCCAAAGGGAAGGCCGATATAGTATAATGTAGAGGAAGATAATGAAGAGGGTCTTGAAGAAGAAGATAATGTTGAGGATGATCATGTTCCAGAGGAGGATGTCAAAGAATTAGTTGAATCAAATGATGAAGCAAACAATGTCCATGAAGATGATATCCACGATGACATGATGATTGAAACTGACATCGATGATGATGATGATATGGCCAATCCTTACAATGTTGAATATAGATCGGATGATACGATGATGACTTGGATAAAGATGATGTTGAAGTCCATTGAATTGTATGAGGTATGCCTTAATATATCTATTCTATATATTTTGAATTAATATTGCGATAGAATTATTGACTTGTATTGGTACGTTTAAATTAATTGCTTTTAAGTTGTTTTGCCATTTTATTGTATGTTGGCATAGGTTATAAGAGACATTGTTTCTTAAGTATGACAAAAAACACAATAAATTATTTTTTTGTACATATAATTTGTCGGGTTATGGGGAATTGAGAGTGACGTGAGGGGGGGGTCATATGAGCTTCCACCTTTATGTAGTTGGCCCTGTTTAGTAGAGAATATTAAATTATTCTCGAAACAAAGAGAAGATCGGTAAGGCAACGCACAATTATCATGCTAATTATTTCACCTTCATTTTTATATGATATTTTACAACCCAAAAGGTGTGCATGCTCACATACTTGACCCCACATATTATAACTGTCATGTGATTAAACAACGTTTTCATGGTTAGACTAGACGTCAATGTTGAAAGTTAGGGGCCGACGTTTAAAGTTTTTCAATTTGTGCTTGTATGGACTGAAATTTGGCATGGTTAGAGTAGACGCATCCATTGATGGTGTGGGAGGGTTTCCAGACTAAAAAATGACTAAGACAAACAATTCGACAATCAAAAAACAAACCTATAGAATAATTAATGTACTGCATAGAGCCAATGATGATTTGTTTTCAATTTTTTCTTGTATGGACTGAAATTTTGGCATGGTTAGACTAGATGCATGCATTGATGGTATGGAAGGGTTTCCAGACACAAACATAACTCACACAAACAATTCTCCAATCAAACAACAAACCTATAGATAATCAATGTACAAAATGGGGCCAGCGTTGAATTTTTTTCAAATTGTGATTGTATGGATGAAATTTGGCTTGGTTAGACTAGACTCATGTATTGATGGTTTGGGAGGGTTTCCAAACTCAAACATGACTCACACAAACAATTCTCCAAACAAACAACAAACCTATAGAATAATTAATGTACTGAATGGGCCCAATGTTGAAATGTTTTCAAGTTGTGCTTGTGTGGGCTGAAATTTGGCATGGTTAGACTAGACACATGCATTGACAGTATGGGAGGGTTTCCAAACTCAAACATGAATTGCACAAAAAAATCACCAAAAAAAAAAACAAACGTATAGAATAATCAATGTACTAAATGGCGCCAACGTTGAAATTTTTTCAAGTTGTGCTTGTATGGATTGAATTTTTGCTTGGTTAGACTAGATGCATGTATTTATGGGTTGGGAAGGTTTCTAGACTCAAACATGACGCACAAACCACATTGTTGAGGAAACGTCATGAATGAACTACAACTACCATGTCTATAGTGCACAATCAAATACTATAGAATTAAAAATCTCCCTTAAGATTCTTAAATGGTTGTGTAAGAATATCCATGTGTTCTTAGATGTTGGTTATAAGTATGTTGTGGCCTTTAGGCTTGACAACTACATGAATGAAGACATGTTCTCAAAACCTTTCTTTGGAAACAAATTGATATGTTGTTGTATGGACAAGAAATAGCCTTGATGGTTGGTTGTATACCCTTATGTGGAATATTGTAGCTTAATGTAGTTACATGTAAGTTAAAGAAATTAGTGTTGATTGTCCATTGACCTTAAGTAGTTCACATTGATAGTTTCTCTTGTTTTGGGTTGTAAGGGAGGTTCATTGTCACTTATATAAGAATGGTTGTGAGAGATACTTGAAGTTTAGTTCTTTTTTTGGCATAATGTAGTCCATGAGTAGAGTTACAGTCATGCATTCCAATTTTATGATTTTTCATGGTTGGGTTTAACTCTATGTATAGAGTTACCAATTGTCCATGGGGATATCTCCTTTTATTAATTTAGGATAGACCAACTTCCCCATAGACTACCACTCTCATGTGGGGAGCATGATTATGTAATTCTATTGATTCTAGGAATCCAACCACCTAATGTGCACCAATATCAACATCCTATTAGACACAAAAATGATATAGAATACTTCATTCATGAGTTGTTGGAAACATCTATGGTCCATATAGCTAGTACCAACCCCCACTCTCTGCTCATCATGGTTCTAGAAAAAGAAGGTGCTTCACCCCTATGTCCCAAATTTTACTAATGACAACAACGATGATTCTTATGATGATGATGATATTCTTGATAATGATGATGATGATTATTGGCGACAACACCAACGACGATGATGGTGATTCTTATGATGACCATGATGTTCATGATGATGAAGAAGAAGAAGAAAAAGATGATGATGATGATGACAATGATTGTCATGATGATGACGATGACGATGATGATGATGATCAGGACGGTGGTAGTGGTGATGATGATGATAGTCATCAACATCGGCATCGGCAACATCATCATCACTGACATCGTCATGACTGAGTATCGAAATTGACATCGATGATGATGATAATATGGCCATTAATCCTTTCAATGTAATGCTCTGTAAGGTAATGCACAATTATGCTTATTTCACCTTCATTATTATATGATATTTAATAACCCAAAAATAAGGCATGCCTGCTCATGTACGTGACCCTTCATATTATAATTGTCATGCGAATAGGGCCAACATTGTATTTTCTCAATTTGTGCTTGTATGGGCTTAAATTTGGCATGGTTAGACTAGAATCATGCATTGACGGTATGGGAGGGTTTCTAGACTCAAACATGACTCACACAAACAATTCGACAATAAAACAACAAACCTATAGAATAATTAATGTACTGAATTGGGCCAACATTGAAATCTTTTCAATTTGTGCTTGTATGTACTGAAATTTGGCATGGTTAGACTTGACGGATGCATTGATGTTATAGGAGGGTTTCCAGACTCAAACATGACTCACACAAACAATTTGACATTCAAACAACAAAACTAGTGTGAAGTTTTTTATTTTATTGGTGTACTTACTCTTGGATTGTTAGCTATTTTTTGTGTGTAGGTTACAATAGATACCATGCCATACCTCTAATCCTGGATAGTGTTGTTGAGTAGTTTGCACTAAAAAATGAATATGGTGGAGAAACAAAGGTGTTTGTACAAGAATTTGGGAAGATATTAAAAGTAAATGACATAAAGGAACTATGTTGGTGATTGATAGTGTTTCTTATTTGTGGATTTAAAAAAAAAAAAAGTTTTGGCTAAGGTGGTGGGAATATGTTGTGTACCTAATAATATCATCTTCATGATGCATATGTGAATAAGTATGTGTTAATAATTTTTTTTGAATGCAAATCATGATATTTGTGTAATTTTATAACCACCATGTCATTAAGTTTAAACCTGAATCATGGTTCAAATGTGCCAGTATTGATTTTTAAAGATGTGATTATCAATTTTCAAGGGTGTGAGTATTGATTACTGGTTTCGAATATTGGAATTACCTTTCTCCAAATTACACTATCACTTTTATAATGTATAACTATTGGATTTCACAAGTCATGTAAACCCCTATATATATAATGATGAAATATATTTCTTAGTGCATTTTTATTCAAAATGAAATACCTCATACAAGTTGAATAAATGCATTAAAATATTTTCATTTTTATTGATATTCAAAACATATTACATAATTGTAACTTGGTAGAAAAATATTCCAAGGCACATGCATCAAATAATATCTATGAATTTCTCTTAAATCTCATATCGTAGACCAATAGAGCGAAGCTCATTATGTTTCTTCAATGATCCCTTAAGAAAGTGTAGCTATTAGAAACTTGCAATTAATGGATGTAATTTATTTCTAGTGTTTCTCATTCATGGATGATTTTTAATAAATTTTTTGATGAAAGTGGTAAAAATAAGTTGTGTACCTAATGTAATGCCCCTCCCCGGGGCCTAGCTAAATCAGATATGCGTATACATATATTCACAAATAGATCTGAGATGAAATCTATCAAACAATTTTAATATTTTATAAAAATATACAATCATAAAATATCTATATAACATTTTCTTATAACCGACATATCCAAACTTTAAACATTAAAATTAATTCAATTTAATGCTTAAGCAAAACAAAAACAATGGTTGTATCATACCTGTCAATCGCTAGTTGCTAAAGGTTGGTTTTTCCTCTGAATCCACTACAAGCTTTAATATTCAAGATTTCCAATCACAAATGATCCACGAGTTTCCACCCTACCATACCCAAATGATACACTTCTTCTCCCAGGACCCCAGCACGCAGCGGGGTTGCCGACACACTCTGCTAGCCAATGAAGTGTGATACCATACTCTTTGTTGAGCGGGAATCCCAACCCCACTTGTATCATAGTGAACCACTACCACACCCTCCAATAGTCACCTAGACAGGAGCCACATCCCAAGCTGCCTCCAAAATCCTTTTGCCAGCACCCCCCTCGCCCCTCAAGCTTCTTCCTCCTTTCTTTTATAGAAATCTCTCTACTTTACTTTCCTACCCCTTTTTATTTTATTTTATTTTATTATTATAATTTCTAATGTTTATCTTGTTGTCAACATTATTATTATTTTTATTTTTATTATTTCTAATGTTTATCTTGTTGTTGTTATTATTATTATTTTTATTTTTTTTATTTCTAATGTTTATCTTGTTGTTGTTATTATTATTACTATTATTTTTATTATTTATAATGTTTATCTTGTTGTTGTTGTTCTTATTATTATTATTATTTAGTGTTTATCTTGTTGTTATCATTATCATTATCATTATGATTATTATTATTATTATTATAATTTACTTGCTTGATCAATTCATTTAGTTAATATATTATTAATTCTTGCTTCCCTTGTCCAATTATGAATTATTAATTAATTAACTGTCGCATTTTCACCGCGACCAAGGATATCAAGGCGCCATGCTTCTCGCATGCCCTTCAGATATTCCCTCAAGTGGGTATATGGTATGACAGTTGAGACATCGTTAACTCAACCCGCCTACCCTGTTGAGGGACTAGTTGTTCCATGGGGAATAAGGTCAAGTCCTTATTGCGCACCCCCCACAATATAGCTCATGAGTGACCGTACTACACCAACATGCATCTAATGAGTTGGAGCCTCTCTTGCTGTAGGAGAACTCATCACGTGGACATTGGCTAGACTTAACTGGTGTCATAATCAGCCACATCCCCTAATGTGGATAGATTGGAAATCGTATCCAACACCTGCACATCAATACCACGTGCATCAAATCTCAATAAATAAGATATCAATAAATCCATATAAATCATAGATTAACATCACCTGTCAATATAAATGACTCATTCCGAGTCCATGCACAACACGTGGATCAATTCTAGCATGAATTCACCTGTCATCGTAATTGACTCCTTCCAATTCCGTGCACATTACGTGCATCAAATCCTTTCACCAGGATTTCATCATAAGCATATATATATTTACCAGGTTATCAACACTTGTCAATGATTTACGACTCATTCCGATTCTTTGGCGTATTGATGCTTTCTTGCATGGCATGTACCTTCTCTATAGGTCAAATCAACAACACATCAGGGTACATGATATACATATAACTATAGTCATTAATCATCATTTCACATTGTGACGAATGCAAATATCAACATCCTTTCAGATCATAACTGAAACATGTAAGTATTTGATAAACATTAAATTACATCATAATCATGTGAAATATCTATCGCATCAGCATCATACTACAATCATCAATAATGTCATAAATCATCAATGTAGTAACTAGTGAAATCATAACATTATCATCTCAACGTAATCACATGAAATCATCATCAACATCTCATAGTCAATAACATATATCGATCATGTACTCATATTAAAATCACATAGTCTAAAACACCACCGATCCATTCACCACTGAATGCCCTCAAACAATATATTATAGTCATAAACATTCTACAGTGTATCACCAAAAAAGGGGCACTACATACACCCCCACTTTAGGAAACTTTGTCCCAAAGTTCTAAAATAAGTCACGAAACTCTATAGGCATCATCGATACATCATCCCAGGTCGCAAAATTGGGACCATAACTATCTCATCTTGACCTGATCAACTAATCGACACTGAAGTTGTTGAGCTCAATACTCTACAATATGAATTGGCTCATCTACCAAGACCCCCTCATCCAATATCCACAATTTACTCAAGTCGATGACTTGATATGGATATGACATATAATGTCGCATGGAAGAACATGCAGAAAAAATATCATGCATTGAGCTCATTAATGATGACAAAGCGAGATGGTAAGAAAACTGGTTCCAATCACTTACTGATCTCAAATGGTCCCTCAAACTGTGGCGATAATTTCCTCCCTTGCCAAAGTGCTAGAAATCATCTGCGGCTTCACCCACAAGAACAATCTATCTCTCAACAAATGGTTCTTCTTTGTTTGATGCACATTGATCTAATCTTTAGGTCAGTGTTTGGATTCTTTCAACCATTCCCAGATGGGTTACATCTACTCATCCATCTCCTGGATCATCTTTGGACCCACAAATATAATGTAACCCATGCCATAAGTCTAGATATCTAGGGTATTACATACTCTCCCTCCTTAGGGAACTTCACCTTGAAGTTAATTGTATCGTACTTTTAATGTTATTTTCACTTTCTTTTCATATTCAGGTCTTTAGTCCCTTCTATTCTATTTTCAACAAATGATCATGGTCATAAAGTTCCATCATGTTTTCGATATTTCAATGGTAATTTACATAATATAAACCCAGTAATACTTCTTAGTAATTGTCAACACTGACTTAGATTTGCAACACCTACTAGTCATCCACAAGGACCCGAAATACCCAATTAACTATAGGCTAGACTACATCAATAGCCACACGATAGGTAACTAATCAACTTTTAGCACAACAAAATCCATGCACGAATTCAAATCTATTTGGCTATCCTCTCCTCCAAGGTGAGAAGATAAAAAACATACAATCTTTAGTAAAATACATATTGATAGGTTACAATCACGAATTTAGCAAATCGAGAGCAACTACCAATGCATAAGTCACTCAGGATTCCCACGGGTCTACTTCCAAACCCATACATTTTTAATAAAATTGATTCTCAACTTGATATGATTCAAAAGTGTCAATACTTAGTGACTTAGACGAACATCTTAATTTTAACCACCTAGTCATTTTATTAGTATCATCATGTGTAGGTCAAGATGGTAATATTGTCCTTACTTCATTTCGCCATTTCGGTAGATGTTTCAAATCACATCATGTGTCGTCATAGTCTCATCAATTCATGTCTTAAGGGTTAGTCATCTTTTCATTTAGACTTTACCATGTTAGGTGGTTAGCATCATTAAGTTCTGTTGGTTGTGCTAATTATATCCATATTTTGTTTGACAAAAATAGTCTTCATTTGACTCTTTCGGCACTCAATGGAAGTTTCGGCAAAAATAGCCTTTTGGTTCTTGTGAGTTAAGACAAAGTAAAAAATGTATCCTAGATTGCTCATGCCATCTAGGGGTGTGTTTGTTTCATAAAATAATTTCTCAAGCCATTGAATGCAGTGATAGGATGATGTTCAGAGCATCCATTAATTAACAAGCCGGTGGGAGGCTTGTCAATTAAACAACCACCACACCCACACCCCATTTTATGAAACAACCACACCCCACATGATCAAATGTGATGGATGAATGTATTAATCATGAAAGCATATTAAAGACAATTATCTATTGACAAAGTTAAATTCTAAAGACATCTTCGTAGACAAATTTTGATGTCAAGTTCTTTTCTCTAGTGAGTCGAGCTCTTCAAAATTGCCAATCAATATTGATTTGTACACATGGTTTGAAACATGTTTTTTTTTGCAACTATGCAAAATAGAAGGAATTTTGGAAGCATCATTTTTTTTTTCAAGTGTCAAGGGAGTCTATCTTATATCTGCAATTCCAATCACAAAAAAACCAAACTCTACATGATATGCTAGACAAATTATTTAAACATGGAGAGAATGTGCTTCCATAATGAATAAGCCAATCCATGAATCAAAACTTGCTTCCCTAAAACTGATTTATAGGAGGACCTAGATGAAATGCAAGTATCATTCTTGGAAAAAAGTAGGAATTTGTTTTAGAAAACTTAAACCCATCATCAAACTCGAAAGAAGCATGGAGGAGAAAGCATTTTTCATACTGCTTGGATAAAGGGAACAAGGACAAGGTTGTAAGCAATTGGAGTTACCAAAAAATGAAGTTCATAAAACAACTTATGTCTAAATCACATAAACAATCAAGTATCAAGATTCCATGCAAATAGGAATGAGAATTTGTGAATGTGTAGACATGCTTTATATTTGTACATGACAACTATCCAAATGAAGCTACGGGAAATGCTCTCCTTT
The DNA here is from genome assembly GCA_027924585.1 of Larix kaempferi. Lineage (NCBI taxonomy): Eukaryota > Viridiplantae > Streptophyta > Pinopsida > Pinales > Pinaceae > Larix > Larix kaempferi. The sequence goes on along the minus strand of BSBM01001489.1, from coordinate 373,144 downwards.
AATCGACCCATGGGATATTTTGTTGTAGGAAGATTGCATGCAACCAACATTTTTTATGCATTTGTGTCTAGGAAGCCTAAATAATATGAATAACAAAAGAAGTGAATGGACATTTTTTTAAAACTCTAGAAATGGCAATACTTCAGCTGGGGATGACTTTGACATGCAGCTAGGCAAAGAATGGAACATTCTATTTTTTTGGGGAAATAATGGAAAATATACTAGTGCAGAACATCACAACAACCAACAAAGTTTCAGATTCAACAAACATTCATACCATGTTAATAAATCTCACATTACATACATAGATTACAAGATTTTTTTCTTTTTCTTGGCTTTCGAAAAATAGGTAACACCTAGTCATTTCTAATGGTAATTAACAATGAATATCTAATTAATATATGTGTATTTTTCAATTTCTTACGTGCATTTGCAACGGAAAAAAGTCACAAATTTATTTGAAATTGGATATGAATGTTTTTGCACTAAGAATAGAATCTACATCCTCTGGAAAATCATTTGGCATCTGACAATGGGCATTTTGCTCGGCAATGTGCATTTTACATGTTGTCATATAAATATTCTACAATGGAAGATTTTCTTATTTTCATATTCAATTCGCCTATTGCTTTGTCAGTGTGAAATGGAACAGATTGCAGAATGTGTTGTCATAAAACACTAGAACAAAAAAGGGGAAAAAAGAAAGTTTTAGATGCAACAAACATGGAAGACATATCATTAAATCCTTCGCAACATACATAGAACACAACCTATTTCTTGAATCTATTGCAAAACATAAAAAAGATTGTTCATTGATAACAAACACTAGCAACAACCAGTTGTTTGATGTATATGCATGCTTCTATGCCCTATGTGCATTTCCAAGCAAAGAAATGAACATATTTTTTGTTACATTGCAGCAATACATGTTTCTATGTTTAAAATAGTAATTGCATTTTGCAAAAAACTATCTGGCATTGCAAGCCAAACATTTTTTTATGAACTTTGTAAATGCAAGGCAATGTAACAAAAATACTAGATCCAAATATTTTTTTATTTTCATATACAAACTTCCTATTAATTTGCAGTAGGGAAAAATGGGGAAACAATGCAAGGGAAAATGTTGGTAACATATGAGAAAAAGAGAGCAATACAAAGAATGAAAAACCATACACAAAAGGACAAGAAACAAATTGAATGAAGTAAAACTATTGTTTTTCCTGCAAATGGGAAGGAAAAAAAATGTATATGCTCCATGCATCTACTATGTCAATGAATCACGGTGGAGATGAAATTGCATAGTTTGATGGCAAACAAAAGAGAGGGAAAAGTAGTTGTTCAAATGGGAAACAACTAATGACATTGAATTGTTCTAGGTCCACATCCATAAACATGTCGAATGAAAGAAGAACAATATTGTAGAAAACAAAAGTAGGTCATAGCCAATAAGCCCTTCTAGATATCAATATTTAAATTCAACCAACTACAAAATTAACTGTAGAACTATAAAGTCATTTAAGAGACTTTCTAAATGTGTAAATTGAATTTGAAAAGAATCCAAAATAATTATGCAACTTTCAATGCAGAAAGTTGCAGGAAAGCTAAACAGAATAACAAGAAGAAATTTAGTGATGGTTTTGTTTGAAAACCTATGCAATGCAACAGAAGGCAATTTCAATTAACAAAGTTCTAAACAAATGCTCAGTTCAAACCTACAAATTTCGCAGAATGGTAGGAGTGCTAACTATGACAATTTATGTATTGTAATTGCTTTATCAATTGCTCTTTTATATTCTGATTACAACATACCTACCTGCTTTAAATAAGGCTTCTATGGTTTTAAAAGTAAAAAAGTTAATTATGATTTAATTTAAGAGGAATAGTTGGAATTTTATCATTTTGTCCAATTGTAGCGGGAAAAAAGGCATTTTCAATTGAAAATGATAAAAAAAATCAAAACATTGCAAATGCAACAAGGGGCACATGCTACTGAGAAGATAATGGTATTTGTAAACATTCAACGCAAACTCGCTTATTTATTGCAGAATTCAAGTTAGAAAATCAGAAATCTAGAATCAAACCCTTTGACAAATTAAACAAGTAACTAGTCAGGGAAGGACATTCTACTTTTTGACATTTGATTAAGAATCACTCAGGTATACTTATTTCGTATTAATGTTTAATTAAAATGAATAGAGTGTAAGTCCATCGTACTTAATTTCAACTTTTAACATTTTAAGGTTCTATTGTCACTTACAAAGGTCAAGAAACTGAATTAACCTAACCTACAATTTACCAACATCAATACTATGACAAAGGCTTGAGAATGACGTGAGGAGTTCATGTCAACAGACCCATCAATGTCCAAGAAACCACATCAACATGGCTCTCACTGGGACCATAGATTTACATAAAGGGAAAAAAAATAGGTAAAAGAAACCAATGACACTGCACAACACATTGTTGCAATGAATCCTCTTCGTTGATTGGATTTGCCTATTTCTAAAGTTGGTTATGCAATTAAACCAGCATGGATCTTTCAAGCAACAATGACCACATATCTTAAGTAAGAATTATTTAATGACCCATGTTTGGCAACACCCACATTGGAGACAATAATAACCTCTTCACAACAAACCAATCAATTTTGCCAAAGGAAGTACCCAACATTACAATTAAATATTAATATCTATTATCAACCAAACCTATTTAATAGGACTAGTAAAATAAGATGCACATAAACCTCCCGAAGAAACTTCTCAAAGAAAGCAGCTACTGAAGATTTGAAAATGGAGGATGACTTTAAAAAAACTTGGTGGTCTTAGAGAAAGACAAGAACATGTACCTAACAATCAAATTTTGTAATAATGACTAGTATCAATCAAATCTAGTTTATAAAACTAGCAAAATACGATTTACAAAAAATAAAAGCTCTTAGAAAGGCTTCAAAAAGAAATGTAAGCAAGTACACAAAGATTCAAACCTTTCGAAAAGGAGGTCGATAAAGATGAGAAGACAACATATACGAATCTAATTGAAGATATTTGTATATGTCCTAACTGAGTGTATATATACAAATAGAAGATTTTGTAGTATTGTTTTCTCTAGTTTGGGATTGACTAAGTTGATTTGAAAAAGGATTTGCATAGCTGGATTTTCACGGGCCAAAAAAAGAGAGTTTATGATAGTAATATCATAAAGTTACATGACCAAACACTACAAACGATGCCGACCTCACAACACATGACAGGAGCAAAGAAAATGGCAGATCTCAAAATAAATAATGTTATGTGATATTCCACAAACTCTTGAATAAGTAAACATCAAAGAATAATCCGATGATTGGATCAATATAACCATTCAATTCACAACAGCTGCTAAACTGCAAAAGTTAATTAAAATTAATTAAGAATAAGAATAAGTTAATTAAGTTAAAATTAATTAAGAATAAGAATAAGTTAATAGGTGAAAACATTGGAACCACATTTTTTTCCAAAAGTGGAAATCAAAATTAATTAAGAATAAGTTAATTAGCAAGGAAATTTGACAATCCAAGTAAACAAGAGCAACCCTAGGAACAAAGCAGGGTCTTTATATGAATCTGGTTGGTGGTTTTATAACCTTTCCACTAAAAGATGAATCATGCTACCAGGTATCTAGATCTGGCTTTATTCAAGAACGAAGAGGAAGCTGCAAGCCATGAACACTTTCATTGTACTGGAAGTTAAAATATTTTAATAAAGAAAACTGGACAAGAAAGAATATATGTCTGTTGTCCATTATAAGTCTCCTAAATTCGTCATTTATGTGATGTGTCGCTCACTACAATTTTTTTGACCTATCCTTACAAGGTTTTGAAATCTTCACATCTATGATAATCTAGGACAAGCAATTGCAATATTCCAAGACATATGGCACAACTACAACTACTTGCAATATGAGGGAAGTAGTAAACAATTTTAGACATGGGCGGTATGGAAGTTACTTAGCGCTTGTACAACACAAAGATGGACTAAGTGTCTTACATCAAATTATTCAATATGTTTTGTTGCACTCCATGCTAATTGTGGATGTTTAGTCACTAATACTAGAAGATAGAGGTTTCATGCTAATCTAGTTTAGGCTGTTGAATACCCACTTTCCACTTATTCCATAATATCACAACCTGGTCCATGGGGTTTGACATTGATATTTGTATGCCAAAATGCAAATCCAGATTTGGATCCCAGTTTTGGTAAATTAGCTGGAAAATATGGCTCTTTGGTAGCATGGGACAACAACACTGGCCCAATGATTACAAATACAGTGCATCGGACATCAAAACCATACCTAAGATTCTATGAAAAAAATAATCTAATATACCTTCTTCCAAAAAGGAAATAAACATTTCACCCTATCAAAGACCAAACTTTACAAGCAGACAAAATACCAAGCAACCCAATGAAAATTTTTCTCAAGCGGGATGATAGTCAACCCCTCCATTTAAACAAATGGTCTTTCATTCAGTAAACTGAGCATGAACATTATCAATTTCGCAAACATCTTCGGAATGAATCCTATATTTGAATTCGAATCAAAGTAATAAAAAATTTAATACATTGAATATAAAACATAGACAATACAATGATACACCTTGTTAGAACATGGAAAGTTTTTTAAACTAGTTTTCTGGAGATATTCAATGAAGGAACGAACAATTCCCAACCATATATTCCCGACAGAGCAAGAGTACCCAAATGAGAACATGAAGTTTAAAACCATTTGGATATGGGAAAATAACAGACAACAAGCACACAATGAAAAAGGAAATAAACTCCCCCCTGTCAAAGACCAAACTTTACAAGCAAAAAAAAAGCAAGCAAACCTAAGAAAATTTTTCTGAAGCGGGTTGATAATCAACCCATCCATCTAAACAATTGGTGTTTGGTTTAGTTAACGGAACATGAACATTGTCAGTTTTGCAAACACCTTCGGAATCATTTCCATATTTGAATTCGAAACAAGCCAAAAATTTAATCCATTGAATATAAAACATAGAGAATACAATGATAAACCTCGTTAAAATATCGAAAGTTTCTTCAACTAGTTTCCTGCAGATATTCAATAAAGGAGGGAACAATTCATGTCCATTTATTCCCGATAGAGAAAGAGTACCAAAATCAGACCAGGCATTTTAAAAACTATTTGGAAGGAATAGGAACCAACATTTAATACTAGCTGAAGGAAGGCCCACAACAATCAATACATGAAGGTACGACTCCATTTCTCCCTGCATAAGCTCAAACCCAGGCGACCACAAACCCTCACATTGCTGAAAGCCTCAGTAGAAGAACGGGTAGCAACATCTAAAACCCGTAAGGCCATGACTCCATGGAGTCCTGGGGCACAGGATTCTAGGTCCGCCTCCCACAATGCCATTCACAACCTTCTAAAATAGATTTTAACATATTTTAAAAAATCGCAATTTTTTCATCACTATGGTTAGACCTTCACTACACAACATATTTGACAACCTACCCTCCAATTATTGTCCCAACGGTAAACTTAATGTTCGGGACATAATAAGTATAATTATTTACAAGAGGATAATCATAAATGAAAATTGTTATAATTGTTTACTAAAGTTTATTTTTATTAAGTGATTAACATGTTTAAAATTATTATTAATTAATCAATTCATCACAAATGTTAAATAAGTAAGACCCATATTATATAAATAATATTTTTTTTTTAATTTTAAATATTTAATATCATTAGATATAACCAAATAATTTTAGTTACAGTGATAAATAACATTTTAATCTTATAATTTAATTTATTTGATAAGAAATGATTTTAATTGCTATAATAAACAACATTTTAATTATTATAAATGAGCTTATTTAATTATTATTTCATTACAATGCTAACAAAATAAATTATTATTTTATTAACCGTGTAACAACTAAAACAATAAGCTATTTAAAAATTTGAAGAAATTCATGGATTGTGATGTAAAAATAAGGTAGTGATAAGGAGAATTAAAGTTGTTATATGACAAAATTTGAATTTCAAAATACGTGTCCAAAGCGAGTTAGTAATTTCATATTAACTAAGTTTATAATTGCAGAATTGATAATAGAGAGAATATTAACCAAGACAATGGTATAAAATATATATTATTATATTTGGTTATTGGGTTGTTTAGGCGTGCAATGCCATTACAAAATAATTGTAATTTTAATTTAATTAAAATATTTAGATATTAATGTTTAGGTTAAGTTGTTGGTTTGTGGGTAGGTAAAGACGATAAGGGAATACTGAAAGTGCCATCATCGAGAATACATAAAATTGGGGAAAAGAAGGAAACATGGAAATAATTAGAAATCATGGGCCCAACTAGATGAGGAAAAATGAAGAAGATTAAGAAGAAAGAGATTCTTGGCCCAAAAGTGTTCAACTTTGTAAAATCACTTCTAGCATTCAGGGCCAGAAAGAAATGTGTGGTTGTTGTGAAGCTAAGGGAGTCATTGGGTCTACAATGTCTCATTGGTGTATCATGTGAGCATGGAAATATTTGGTAATGGGGCATTTTCCTACTAGTGTTAGAGGGTTGGAAGTAATAGGTGGCCAACTTGGTGCATGCCAGTCAATCTTGGGAACTCGCCTCTAGTAACCCATCAACAAAGGTGAAACATCTATCAGAGGAAGATGGGATAATAATCTCTAGTCCTCACATCCTATGAGTCAAGAGAGAACCATGTGAGTATCTCTAAAAAGACAAATAATCAACCTCTGATTTCATAGTAGGGAGAGCAACTTAATACAAAATGGTCCTTACTACATAGTCTTAGGCTCGAAAGTGCATATCTAGGAAATAGAGTGCTACCTAGGAATATGGTGATTTGTCTCAATGCGTTGTTGGTGGGAGAAAATTTCGAGCTAGAGGAGAGAGATCCCCATACTACAAGGTAAGTAGAGTTTGGTGTACCTCAAGGGTTGGATGAGCCAATCACTATGTTGGAGATATAACTTTGAGAAATGGTGAAGTTTGGAAGAAAGTGATTGTTTAGGTTCATTCAAAGTGGACTGGAAGTAGGCTATGTAACTCTTAGTACAAATACCTTATTTATCTCACCTTTAGAGAGATTAAGAGAATTCACTAAAAAACTACGGTGAGGTGGTCTATCAAATAAAGCAATGAAGACACTCTCTCATATTGACATGAATTGATCCCATGTTCTACTTGCTTCATAAAGGACTTGAGAGAAAGACATGGATATCTAACAAGACCATTCTATGAATTATCCGTCTGTGTGAGCATGCATTCTTTATCAACACACGAAATATCACTAAAGCAATTAATGGAGTTGTGAAAAACTCTAAAAGAATGATAGCACAAGGGATTGATCTCTTGGCATAAATATGTTTGGATAACATCATAACAACAAAATATCTATCCTATTTTGGTCTACTCCCAAACCTCACATCCATACAAGGGGGAAGGTGTTACCAAGGAGTGAAAGAGTTGGATATTATATTAGATGTCTTTAAATTGAGTTGAAAATGTTGTTTTGCAAGGTTGGTAAGAGTGACGTATCAGTTATTTAGTCTAGTCTCTATCGTTGGAGCTAAGAAAAGCATGGTGTGTAGAAGAAGCCCCAAAATATACATATGAAGAGACTATCTCAACCTTATCACTTCAATAAGCAAGATTCACATTACTTGCCTCCATTTTAGAGATATTAATGGACATGAATTTTGCTCTCACTTTTTCTCTCCCCACATCACTATGTGAAGTGATTGGTGACACAAAAGAAAACTAAGATGTCAATGTTGTCTATGGACACCCCTCATTTAGTGGGACATGGGGACAATGTCGTATGCAAATGATATCTTCTACTCGTAGGATAAAGTTCATTAATTTTTGTTTGTGTCAATCGATCAACTTTGAAATGAAACTCTTAGTAACGGTCTTATGGTCACGTAGGGCCATGAGAAAACCTTTTTGAGGATGTAATCGGTGACGTTCGTTACATAAGGACCGTAGTAGTATGGAATCATGAAAAAATGATTTATTATGTCATTGAAGGGAGAAACAATTTGTGGTCATGTCACTCGCTCTTTCACGTAGGGTTGGAATTTGATGGGCATTTTTCCTATCAAATACTCTTAAAATTTTCAATAAGACGTCAGACCGAACGGCCAAACATTTTGATTACAATTATGTTTTACGTTCATCAAATTTTAATAACTGTCATTATTCGTTTATTATTGGGTCTCTCCACCAGTATTTTAAAGTGTTACGGTTGACAACTTGCCATTGGCAATGAGAAGAATCATGGTTTTTTAGATAAGTGGAAGTGGAGTACCTGAAGGGGAAAGGTAGATCGAGGAAGCTGAAAGGTAATTATTAGCTAGTGGAGATTAATTATAGTACATTTGACTGAATTTCTACTGAATATACATTTCTACTGAATTATAATTTTATTTCCATCAATCAGTTGGTCGAGCGTGGGATGCACTTCATTTATACATCGCAAACAACCTTGATTGGATGAAGGTATGGATTGAACGATGTGAACAATCTGGTCATGGAATATCATGGGAAGGTGTGGCTTCATTGGTTAAAGCAGCGCATTGCAATGCAGATACCAATCTTACACAAAGGGAAATCAATTTAGCATATGGATTAACAGATAAACAGACAAGCATATTAATTAGCCATACTATTTAATATTTTTCAAATGTATTGATGTACATGTTGATTTTTTTCCCTCCAGAGCATAAACATGCACTTAATCATGATCAATTCAGGATGTAATCTTTATGTGTATGGCTTCTTGCAGGTAAAACAACATAAGGCTATGTGGTGCAATGGTCATAAATTTTTCATCAAAAAGTTGGATGAAACAAAGAAAACATCTGATTGTGGGATAACTGGAGTCTTTGAGGTGACCAATGTTTCCTCTAGAAGTGATAGACATCCAAAAATCTCAGAAAATCGATACTATGGGTATTTGGAAGATTTTATTGAGTGTGACTTTAACTCCTTCAAATTAGTTATGTTTGCTGTCAAATGGTACAGGTTACGATTGAATCAACATGATCCCGATAAAACTATTATTGAACATGAAAATGGATTTACCATGGTTAATACCAGGTTGTTTGAGCCAGGAATGGAGCCCTATGTTCTACCAAGCCAATGTGAACAAGTATTTTATTCTGAGGTTCCAGGTAGAGGGGGTTGGTCATTTGTTGTGAGACGCGATCCAAAGGGAATGCCGGTAAAGTATAATGTAGAGGAAGATAATGAAGAGGCTCTTAAAGAAGAAGATGATGTTGAGGGTGATCACGTTCTAGAGGAATATTTCAAAGAATTAGTTGAATCAAATGATGTAGCAAACAATGTCCATGAAGATGATATCGACGATGACATGATGATCAAAACTACATCGATGACGATGAAGATATGGCCAATCCTTACAATGTTGAATCTAGATCGGATGATACAGATGATGACTTGAATAAAGAAGATGATGATGTCCATTGAACTGTATGAGGTATTCCTTAATATATATATTCTATATATTTTGAATTAATATTGCAATAGAATTATTGACTTGTATCAGTACATATAAATTAATTGCTTTTAAGTTGTTTTGCCATTTTATTGTATTTTGGCATATGTTATAAGAGACATTGCTTCTTAAGTATGACAAAAAACACAAAGAAATGATTTTTTTGTACATATATTTTGTTGGGTTAAGTGGAATTGAGACTGACATGGGGGGGGGGGGTCATATGAGCATCCACCTTCATGTGGTTGTCAATGTTTAGTAGAAAATACTAAATTATTCTCAAAACAAAGAGAAGCCCGGTAAGGCAATGCACAATTATATGATATTTCACAACCCAAATGGAGTGCATGCTCACGTACTTGACCCCACATATTATAACTATCATGTGATTAAACAACGTTGGCATGGTTAGACTAGACGTCAATGTTGAAAGTTAGGGGCCAACGTTGAATGTTTTTCAATTTGTGCTTGTATGGACTGAAATTTGGCATGGTTAGACTAGACACATGCATTGATGGTGTGGGAGGGTTTCATGACTCAAAAACGACTGACACAAACAATTCGACAATCAAAAAACAAACCTTTAGAATAATTAATGTACTGCACGGGGCCAATGTTGAAATTTTTTCATTTTTTTCTTGTATGGACTAAAATTTGGCATGGTTAGACTAGATGAATGCATTGATGGTATGGGATGGTTTCTAGACTCAAACATAACTCACACAAACAATTTTCCAATCAAACAACAAACCTATAGAATAATCAATGTACTAAATGGGGCCAACGTTGAATTTTTTTCAAGTTGTGCTTGTATGGATTGAAATTTGGCTTGGTTAGACTAGACTCATGTATTGATGGTTTGGGAGGATTTCCAAACTCAAACATGACTCACACAAACAATTCGGCAAATAGACAACAAACCTATAGAATAATTAATGTACTGAATGGGGCCAATGTTGAAATTTTTTCAAGTTGTGCTTGTGTGTACTAAAATTTGGCATGGTTATACTATAAACATGCATTGACGGTATGGGAGGGTTTACAAACTCAAACATGAATCGCACAAATAGTTCACCAAAAAAACAACAAACCTATAGAATAATCAATGTACTAAATGGCGCCAACGTTGAAATTTTTTCAAGTTGTGCTTGGATGGATTGACATTTTGCTTGGTTAGACTAGATGCATGTATTTATGGTTTGGAAGGGTTTCTAGACCCAAACATGACTCACAAACCACATTATTGAGGAAACCTCATGAATGAACTACAACTACCATTTCTATAGTGCACAATCAAATCCTATAGAATTAAAAATATCCCTTAAGCTTGTTAAATGGTTGTGTAATAATATCCATGTATTCATAGGTGTTGGTTATAAGTATGTTGTGGCCTCTAGGCTTGATAACTACATGAATGAAGACATGTTCTCAAAACCTTTATTTGGAAACAAATTGATATGTTGTTGTATGGACAAGAAATAACCTTGGTGGTTGATTGTATACCCTTATGTGGAATATTGTAGCTTAATGTAGTTACATGTAAGTTAAAGGAATTAATGTTGGTTGTCCATTGACCTTAAGTAGTTCACATTGATAGTTTCTCCTATTTTGGGTTGTAAGAGAGGTTCATTGTCACTTGTATAAGAAATTATTGAGAGATACTTGAAGTTTAGTTCTTTTTGTGGCATAATGTATTCCATGAGTAGAGTTATAGTCATGTATTTCAATTTTATGATTTTTCATGGTTGGGTTTAACACTATGTATAGAGTTACCAATTTTCCATGGGGATATATCCTTTTATTAATTTAGTATAGATCAACTTCCCCATAGAATTCCACTCTCATGTGGGGAGCATGATTATGTAATTCTATTGATTCTAGGAATCCAACCACCCAATGTGCACCAATATCAACATCCTATTACACACAAAAATGATATAGAATAGTTCATTCATGAATTGTTGGAAACATGTGTGGTCCATATAGCTAGTACCAACCCCCCCTCTCTACTCATCATGGTTCTATAAAAATAAGTTGCTTCACCCATATGTCCCAACTTTTACTGATGACAACAACGATGATGCTTATGATGATGATGATATTCTTGATAATGATGATGATGATTATTGGTGACAACACCGATGAAGATGACAGTGATTCTTATGATGGCCATGATGTTCATGAAGAAGAAGAAGAAGATGATGATGATGATGATGCTGACTATGATTATCATGATGATGACAATGATTATCATGATGATGTCGATGATGATGATGATCAGGATAGTGTTAGTGGTGATGATGATGATAGTCATCAACATCGACATCGACAACATCATCATCACTGAGTATCAAAACTGACATCAATTTTGATGATGATGATGATGATATGGCCATTAATCCTTTCAATGTAATGCTTTGTAAGGTAATGAAAAATTATGCTTACTTCACCTTAATTATTATATTATATTTAATAACCCAAAAATAAGGCGTGCCTGCTCATGTACTTGACCCTGCATATTATAATTGTCATGCGAATGGGGCCAACATTGTATTTTTTCAATTTGTACTTGTATGGGCTTAAATTTGGCATGGTGAATAATGCATTGAAGGTATGGGAGGGTTTCTAGACTCAAACATGACTCACACAAACAATTCGACAATCAAACAACAAACCTATAGAATAATTAATGTACTGAATGGGGCCAACATTGAAATATTTTCAATTTGTGCTTGTATGTACTGAAATTTGGCATGGTTGGACTAGATGCATGCATTGATGGTATGGGATGGTTTCTAGACTCAAACATGACTACACAAACAATTTGACAGTCAAACAACAAACCTATTGTGACGTTTTTTTATTTTATTGGTGTAATTATTCTTGGATTGTTAGCTAGTTTTTGTGTGTAGGTTACAGTAGAGACCATGCCATACCTCTAATCGTGGATAGTGTTGTTGAGTGGTTTGCACTAAAAAATGAATATGGTAGAGAAACAAAGGTGTTTTTACAAGAATGTGGGAAGAGATTAAAAGTAAATGACATAAAGGAACTATGTTGGTGATTGCCAGTGTTTCTTATTTGTATATATTTTTTTTAAATTAAAGTTTTGGTTAAGGTGGTGGGAATATGTTGTGTACCTAATAATATCATCTTCATGATGCATATGTGAATAAGTATGTGGTCATAAAATTTTTTGAATGCAAATCATGATATTTGTGTAATTTTATAACCACCATGTCATTAAGTTTAAACTTGAATCATGGTTCAAATGTGTGAGTATTGATTTTTAAAGATGTGATTATCAATTTTCAAGGGTGTGATTATTGATTACTGGTTTCCAATGTTGGAATTACCTTTTTCCAAATTACACTATCATTTTTATAATGTATAATTATTGGATTTCACAAGTGACGTAAACTCCTATATAATGATGAAATATATTTCTTAGTGCATTTTTATTCAAAATGAAATACCTCATACAAGTTGAATAAATGCATTAAAATATTTTCATTTTCATTGATATTCAAACCATATTACATAATGGTAACTTGGTAGAAAAATATTCCAAGGCACATGCATCAAATAATAACTATGAATTTCTCTTAAATCTCATATCGTAGACCAATAGAGGGAAGCTCATTGTGTTTCTTCAATGATCCCTTAAGAAAGTGTAGCTATTAGGAAGTTGGAATTAAAGGATGTAATTGATTTCTAGTGTTTCTCATTCATGGATGATTTTTAATAAATGTTTTGATGAAAGTAGTAAAAATAAGTTGTGTGCCTAATGTAATGCCCCTCCTCGGGGCCTAGCTAAATCAGATATGCATATACATATATTCACAAATAGATCTAAGATGAAATCTATCAAACCATTTTAATATTTTATAAAAATATACAATCATAACATATTTATATAAAATTTTCTTATAATCAACATATCCAAACTTTAACATTGAAATTAATTCACTTTAATGCTTAAGCAAAACAAAGACAATGGTTGTATCATACCTGTCAATCGCTAGTTGTTGAAGGTTGAGGATGAGGCCAAAGGTTGGTGTTGTTGTCGAATCCACTGCAAGCTTTAATATTCAAGATTGACAATCACAAATTGTCCATCGGTTTCCACCCTACCATACCCAAAGGATACTCTTCTTCTCCCATGACCCCCGCGCGCGACGGGGCTGCCAACACACTCTTCTATCTAATGAACTATGATACCCGACTCTCTGCTGAGGGGTTATCCCAACCCCACTTGTATCATAGTGAACCACTACCACACCCTCCAACAGTCATCTAGAGAGGAGCCACAGCCCAAGCTACCTCCAAAATTCTTTTCCCAGCCCCCCCCCCCCCCCTCAAGATTCCTCCTCCTTTCTTTTATAATGAATCCATCTGCTTTACTTTCCTGCCCCTTTTTATTTTATTATATTTTATTATTATAATTTCTAATGTTTATCTTGTTGCCATCATTATTATTATTATTATTTCTAATGTTTATCTTGTTGTTGTTATCATTATTATTTTATTTTTATTTTTTCTAATGTTTATCTTGTTGTTGTTATTATTATTACTATTATTTTTATTATTTATAATGTTTATCTTGTTGTTATTATCATTATTATTATTGTTAGCACTATGTTTTTACAAGGCAAATGCAAGTGTATGATAGGGAAAATGTTTTGAAAATTTTCTTAATATGGTAAGGATGCCTCCAAAGATTTTCTTTGATCATGTGACCAAGAGTTGAAAACAAAGGTACTAAGAAGACACCACAATGAAATTTCAAAGAAATATGCAAAAATTGATGATCTGGATCAAAAGGAGTGACATACTAGTTTACAAGCATTTGTCCGAGGAGCAAATAATAAAGGCACTAAATAATGTGCAAGATCCACCGTTGATCGGATGTTGGAAAGGATAAAAATGGTCCACATTGTTTTCACAGCACCAAAGTGCGCGGGAGTTAGAAACGGTAGGCCGTTGCGAAAAATAAAACATCCTGCTACGTGTTGCGTCACCAGTATTTTGCATGGTGGAAAAGTAGTATCCTAAACCACTTATGTGTTGTATGAAAACCGTCAACGGTTAAGATGGATGCCAAGGAAATACAACAGATTAAGAGAGGAGTTTAAAGGGGCCCAGGTATGGTTGAAGGTTTAATGGTCTAGATTACATCAAGGTGAATCAACGGTGGACAACTTGTTTCATTAAGAAAAGAAACTTGGAAGATAGCGGAAGGAGACCCGATTGAAGAGTAAAGGAGCGAGTTAAACAATGTGCATGTTTGACTATTAATAATATAGATCTATGAGATCAATGACTCCAAGTGTTTTCGCACTGCGAAGATGCACGGATGATAGAAGGAAAAGGTGGTTGCGAAAAGTAAAACCACTAGACAGGTGGAAATGCCACAGGATTTCGCAAGCGGTGAAAAGGGTAATGGAAACCACATAAAGGGGTTGTGAAACCACCATTGGAGGAGATGTAACACTAAAAAACCAATGGTGGAGATATGAAGTTAGAAATGATCGGACAGTGGAGAGAGATCACCCAGATGGTAAAAAGAGTTTTAATCGGATGGCTCCGGTTATGGCACGAGGGATCAACGGATGAGGAAGATTTGCGCCAATAAAGAAGCCCAAAAGATAAAGGAAAAGAGTTATATAAATCCATGAGATACGTAAAGTTGACATTTGTCTTCGCGGTATCAGCATTAGAAGCTTCTGGACGTGTGTGCAATGAAGAAAGCGACAGAGCAGGTAGGATTTTGTTGGAAAAGCTGGCAGAGGATTTTGAAATCATGAATATGTTGAAGATTATGGGTGAAGAAATCCCACTTATTTCTTTTGAATAAAATGTGGAGATGAAGGTTTTAGTGAAATAAATGACACTCTATGATACCCTTACTACCGATCAATGGAAAAATGTGGAAAAATATGGAAAGATGAAATACACTATTCATCCATAAAGATGTCTGTCAACATCCATCAACAAATGAAGACTATTGAAAATTTTCATTTTTAAAAATCTTGTAATATTTTTTATATAAACTTTGACTCAAGTGACATGTGGAAATTAGTTAAGTTATTTAACTATTTTTAGTTAAGAATGTAGTTAGGTTTTACCTCAAGAGGTTTTTGGTATAAAAAAGAAATTTTTGTCATTTTGAAGGGTTGGAAACTTTTTGAAAAGCAAGACACTTTTTGTATTGAGTTGTTATATTTCTAATACGAGACAACCACATAGAACATAACACATTTTTGCAGAATAGAGATTCATGTGTTGATCGAAGCTACAATCTGTACTTTCTTTCTCTCTATGTTCATGTATGTACCTTCTTTGTTATCATTTCCATTAAGTTATGTCTTCTATGCTTAGATGAGAGTTAAAATAATTCAGAATTCATATATATATGCTCTGATTTGTTGGGTCTGAGTATCCATCTTCTTCTCTAAAATCAATATTGGATTCATTTGAAATTGGTGCCCATATTGATGGAATATCTATTTTTCTTTCCTTTATCGCCTGCAAAATATTTTGACTGTAATGTGACAACTACCTTGCCTCTGTGAAAATCATTATTGTTGTTTATCTCCTGGTCCTTAAAATTTTTCAGTTTTGACTCCATGCCCAACGGTTCTTGTGTGTATTTCAACCATATATCTGTTTTAAAGATCCTAATCATTTTCATACATTCCTATTCGTTCACATAATTTTTAGAGAGCCCTATCTGGTAGGAAAAAAGGCTAGTTTTCCTCCTAAAGGTTGGTGTGAAAGAGTTACCTTATGATTATCCTTCCATAACCAAAGGGTAAATTCTGAGTGCTAAAAATTATTATTATTATTATTATTTACTGTTTATCTTGTTGTTGTTATTATTATTATTTTTATCTTTATTATTTCTAATGTTTATCTTGTTGTTATCATTACGATTATTATTATTTATTATGTATCCTGTTAGTATTATTATTATTTACTTGCTTGATCAATTCATTTAGTTAATATATTATTAATTCTTGTTTCCCTTGTCCAATTATGAATTATTAATTAATTAATCATCGCATTTTCACCACGACTAGGGATATCAAGGCACCATGTTTCCCGTATGCCCTTCAGATATTCCCTCAGTTGGGGATATGGTATGATAGTTGAGACATCGTTAACTCAACCCACCTACCCTGTTGACGAACTAGTGGTTCCCTGGGGAATAAGACCAAGTCCTTATTGCGTGCCCCCCAACAATATACCTCATGAGTGACCGTACTATGGCCGACCCTCACGGAAACACACATATAATGATTTGGAGCCTCTCTCTCTCTAGACGAACTCATCGCGTGGACATTGGATAGACTTAACTAGTGTCATAATCAGCTCCGTCCCCTGATATGGATTGATTGGGAATCACATCCAACACCTGCACATCAATACCATGCGCATCAAATATCAATAAATAAGATTTCAATAAATCCATATAAATCATAGATTGGCATCACCTGTCAATATAACTTACTCATTCTGAGTCATGCACATCACATACATCAATTCTAGCATGTATTCACCTGTCATCGTAATCGACTCCATCCGAGTCCATACACATTACGTGCATCAAATCCTTTCACCAGGATTTCATCATAAGTATATATATATTTACCAAGTTATCAACACCTATCAATGATTTGCGACTCATTCTGAGTCGGTGGCATATAGACGCTTGCTTGCATGGCATGTACCTTCTCTACAGGTCAACTTAACAACACATCAGAGTACATGATATACATATAAATATAGTCATTAATCATCATTTCACATTGCGACAAATGCAAATATCAACATCCTTTCAGATCATAACTAAAACATGTAAGTATTTGATAAACATTAAATTACATCATAATCATGTGAAATCCCTATCACATCATCATCATAGTACAATCATATATAACATCATAAATCATCATTGTAGTAACTATGAAATCATAACATTTTCATCTCAACGTAATCATATGGAATCATCATCAACATCTCATAGTCAATAACATATATCGATCATGTACTCATATTAAGCATCACATAGTCTAAAAAACCACCGAACCATTCACCACTGAATTCCCTCAAACAATAAATCATAGTCATAAATACTCTACAGCGTATCACCAAAAATGAGGCACTACATACACCCCCACTTCAGGAAACTTCATCCCAGAGTTCTAAAATAAGTCAAGAAACTCTATATGCATCACCGATACATCATCCAAGGTCACAAAACTGGGACCATAACTATCCCATC
Source organism: Larix kaempferi (assembly GCA_027924585.1). Classification (NCBI taxonomy): domain Eukaryota; kingdom Viridiplantae; phylum Streptophyta; class Pinopsida; order Pinales; family Pinaceae; genus Larix; species Larix kaempferi. The sequence goes on along the minus strand of BSBM01001489.1, from coordinate 355,297 downwards.
TTGACCTGATCAACTAATCGACAATGAAGCTGTCGAGCTCATTAATCTACAATATGAATTGGCTCATCCACCAAGGATCCCTCGTCCGATATCCACAATTTATTCAATTCGATGACTTGAAATGGATATGACATATAATGTCGCATAGAAGGAAATTAAAAAATATCATGCATTGAGCTCAGTAATGATGACAAAGTGAGATGGTAAGAAAACTAGTTCCAATCACTTACCGATCTCAAATGGTCCCTCAAACTATGGGATAATTCCCTCCCTTTCCAAATTGATAGAACTCGTGTGCGGCTTCACCCACAATAATAATCTATCTCTAAACAAATGGTTCTTCTTCGTTTGATGCACATTGATCTAACCTTTAGGTCAGTGTTTGGATTCTTTCAACCATTCCCGGATGGATTATATCTACTCATCCATCTCCTAGATCATCTCTGGACCCACAAATATACTGTAACCCATGCCATAAGTCTAGCTACCTAGGGCATTACATACTCCCCCTCCTTAGGGAACTTCACCTTGAAGTTAATTTTATAGTACTTTTTATATTATTTTCACTTTATTTTCATATTTAGGTCTTTATTCCCTTCTATTCTATTTTCAACAAATGATCATGGCCATAAGGTTCCATCATGTTCTCGATATTTCAATGGTAATTTACATAATATAAACCTAGTAATACTTCTCAATAATTGTCAACACTGACTTAGATTTGCAACACCTACCAGTCATCCACAAGGACCCGAAATACCCAATTAACTAAAGGCTAGACTACATCAATAGCCACATGATAGGTAACCAATCAATTTTTAGCACAACAAAATCCATGCAAGAATTCAAATCTATTCAGCTATCCTCTCCTCCAAGGTGAGAAGATAAAAATCATACAATATTTAGTAAAATACATATTGATAGATTACAATCACGAATTTTGCAAATCAAGAACAACTATCAATGCATAAGTCACTCAACATTCCCACAGGTCTACTTCCAAACCCATACATTTTTAATAAAGTTGATTCTCAACTTGATATGATTCAAAAGTGTCAATACTTACTGACTTAGATGAACATCTTAATTTTAACCACCTAGTCATTTTATCAGTATCATCATGTGTAGTTCAAGATGGTCATCTTGTCCTTACCTCATTTCGCCATTTCGGTAGATGTTTCAAATCACATAATGTGTTGTCATAGTCTCATCAATTCATGTCTTAAGGAATAGTCGTCTTTTCATTTAGACTTTACCATGTTAGGTTGTTAGCATCATTGCGCTATGTTGGTTGTTCTAATCATCTACATATTTTATTTGACGAAAACAGTCTTCGTTTGATTCTTTCGGCACTCAAGGGAAGCTTTGGAAAAAATAGCCTTTTGTTTCTTGTTAGTTAAGAGAATGTAAAAAATGTATCCTTTGTTAGTCATCCCTATTTTATTTTATTTTTCCTCAAATATGTCCTTTCCCTATATACCTTTATCTTAATGTTTTGGGTTCCCCTTTCTTTCCAAAAATATGAAAATATCATATCATTTATGCCAAAAAGTAACCATGATCATCTACTAACTTAAGTGCAAAGGAATATGAAAGAAGCACACTATAATCACACACGACCCTTTCCATATCTCATCATTAATTAAGTTATTTCTTTCTTCATATGAAACTTGCATAACCACAATCATAAAAATTGTTATCACAATCAATTTCTCATACAGGAATGTTCTCTAATGAATCTGCATACTTTGGTCCACGATTGGCCATTTCAACCTCCAAATTTCCTTCTACCTCTAGCAGGTAGTCAAACACTTGGTATTCCTCTTGTATCTTTGAGCATCCTCCTTTAGCATGTATACAGTGTTCCTCTAACATCACCAAATACAAATGGGGAACATCTTTTCATTCCTTCTTTTAATTGGTCTATCGTCTCAATTCTTCATTTTTAATTCTAGCCTTTATATAACAAAAATTCATGGCCTACAACACCATCTCACATGTTCTTGTCCTCATTATATCAAAATGGAACCTTTACCCTTTGAAAATTTTCCCTCGGTGACTCCATTTCAATGCATATATAAATAATTCATTTTACTACGCATTCCAAAAATAAATACATAATGCATGTAATTATTATCCCTAATAAATATAAAGTATATGCAATGGTTATTATTTTATTGTATTTATAAAACTATATGATAATTCAATTATCAAATACCTTTTAATTATATATTTAATTTAAAATACACATTAGGCAAGCCCAAACGTGACCTCTTAGTATGTTTCCTTATATTTCATAAGAATAGCATCTTTAACTTCATCCTTTTATATTTTGTAAGGTTCTTGAAAGATGAATGTCTTTTTATATCAAAATTATACCATTCTATTATATGTATAATTTAAAAATATTTACACATCTAATTTTTTTTTTCATTGATTGTCGTTTAAATTTCCTACAAGTTTACTCCATTATAATTTAATGTGTCATTATGAAAAGTAACTCTATCCACTTTATATAGATATCTATAATCTAATAGCGTCCTCCTTTCAATTTTACCTATTTGTCCATTTTAGTATTTTACAACTATTAGGGTAGATTTATAGCTCTTATCAATGTTCCGGTGATTGTAAACGCATTAACTATTATTCACTTAACTAAATGCATTGATGAATATGCAATATTTGATCAGTCTGCCTCCAATATTCAAACATAGTATAAAGAACCGTGCAACAGTCATACCACTAAACCTAATCAAGGTCAATAAACTGTGGTGAATCACTCTCGGCGCAAGCATGGAATCCATCTTTCAAAAGAACAGATGCAGTGTTATCTATTTCGTCAGGTGGGATGCAAATAGAGCTCCACATTCGGTGTGGTCTACACGTTGGGCGCAGTCCTAATTCAGAGACTCCAGTAGAATTCCTCAGAAGGAAGAGGAAGTTGGCGTGCAGTCGATGTATGCAACGACTTTTGTAATATTAGACTATCCAGTCATAGGAGAAATTAATTTTGTAGGGATGTAATTGTAGGATTCACCTATAATGCTATTTGCAGATGACAATTAATCTGAGGGTACTCGTGGTGAATGGTGAATACCTGTTGGCTAAGTCACACGGTTCGAGTTCGGGTTCGGAAAGGAGTAGGTTCGGTTCGGGTTCGATTTTTCTGATGAAGTTCGGATGACGTTCGACATAAGGATCGACTATATATATATATATATATATATATATATATACTTTCTTGATATTATATAGCAAAAACAAATAATGCATAAACATATCAATAAATATTTATATAACATAAATACATGAAAGCTAAATAGTAGCATAAATAACATAATTAACAAAAAAATCATAACTAGCAAAAAATAGCATCAATATACATGATCAATAAACAAGAATAAGTAAGAATCATGATGAATAAATAAATCATATATATTTAATAATGACAAATTCCAATCATCCATGCTTTTAAAATATTTAAACACACAGATTTACAATGCAACTGCAAATTGTAAAAAGAAGTAGAACCTATTTTTCAAAATGCAAAATGAAATAAAACATATTTTTTAAATTTCAAAATATAAATGGATGTCCACGATGTCAAATAGTGATAATCCCTAGATTTTTTTTACAAAATTTAAAACATAATCAAAATCTCTATTCTTGTGGCCTATTTGTAACATCATAAAGCTCTAAATCATCAATATCACATGGGGTAGTAAAGCCACTAGAACTATGGTCATCAAATCCATTAGTATGTGGAACTCTATCATCAATAGGTTGATCACTAGTGTCACCAATGCCAAGATCATTTTCTTCTGCACTCAGAATATGCCCAATTCCCCAATGGATGAGAGGAATCGGATGAATCTTTGGCCACACTGCTTATGGCCAATCGCAAATTACTATGCACATATAAACAAGGTCTTCCAACCTTGTAGTCAGCAAATTGTTTCTTTTCTTCAACTTGATATGGTTGAAGCTACTCCATTTCCTTTCACAAGCAGATGCAATTGATCCTTGGCTCAAAACACGAATTGCAAAACGTTGCAATTCACATGACTCTGCTCCATAAAATTGCCACCATGTCCTTGGAGGAATATTGGCCCTATCATGTTTGGCAGAAGTTCTTCCAAATAACCACTCTTCTTCCCTGTATGATCGAAGCTACTCTCTAAGCCTCGTGCATTCTTCGATATCTGGAATCAACTGCTCAATAGCATCATAAAGGCCATTCATGACTTCTGCATAATTGTTTCTTTCTATTCCAAACAATCTTGTGTCCAAGTAACAAGCTGCTGCATGCAAGGGGTTATGCAACATCTTCCATCTTTCATCTATTACCTCCCATATTTCCATGTATTCATTTTCCACATTGTTAAAGGATTTTGCAATAGTTTCCTTACAATGATCCATGCCTTCACAAACAAAACCCATACAAGGGGTGTCGCTATCAACCATGCAAAGCATATCAGCAATTGGCTCACATACTTTTAAAACCTTCATGGCATTTTCCCAAAAAGCATTGGTTAAAATGATTTCTTCAATCTCCTTCCCTTTAGCATCTTTTGAAAGGCGAGAGTTTTCCCACTCACTATTACAAATAACACATCTAATGCTTGTCTTTTCCTCAACCACTCTTTTAAGAGTGATGTAATATGTGGCAAATCTGGTATCATAGGGCCTTAGTAGCTCTTTAGTTGCTTGCTTCCTGTACAAGCCCAAAGTGAGGTGATGGTTAAATATGAAATGAGAAATTTGTTTCCCCTTTTGAACTGCATCATTGACCCATGGAAATTTTGCTAAATCATGCAACAATAAGTCAAGGCAGTGAGCAACACAAGGTGTCCAATAATTTTTTTAGAACTTCTCCATTATCATCTTTCCAACGCCCACACAGTTTGAGGCACTATCAGTTATGACTTGGACCACATTTTCCTCCCCAACTTCAAACATGCATTCCTCTAAAATCTTGAAAATGTATTCAGAAGTCTTCTTTTTCCCAGATGCATCCACTACCTTACAAAATAATACCCCTTTGGGGCAATAAACTAGCACATTAATCAGTGGCCTATGAGACATATCTAACCAACCATCTGATAAAATGGTGCACCCTGTTTGTTTCCAAGACTCTTTGATGCTAGCCAATCTACCTGTCACCCTTTCTTTTGACCTCTTGAGAAGAGGGGTCCTCATTGTCTCAGAACTGGGAGGTGCATATCCTTTGCCAAAATATGATATATTCTTGCATGCATTGATAAAGTAAGGGCTTTGAAGCACATTAAATGGGATAGTAGATTCAAAAAACATGTCAGCCAAAGCATCATCAACTTCTTGCTTTTGTACAAGCTTCCATAAACTGTTTAATGTGGCTATCCCACTTGTGTTTACTGGCGGATGGGAACTTCCATCTCTAGACATTGAGGAAAATGGGTTGTAATTCATTTCAATCTTTGTTTGAACACACTCTTTTTTTGTTTTCTTGCACCTGCTTGGCCCTCTTTATCTTGTCATAATCCTTTTGAAGTATTTCTTTCAATTCTATAGACATTGCTTTGTAGCCTTCAAATCCACCACCTTTACCACCACTGACAGAAAGTAGGTGGCCCATTACTCTTGTTAAAGACCCAACAAAATCAAGGTTACATAACCTACATTTGACATTTCTTCCAGTATGCCCATTCAATTTTTCCACATGTTTCCATGCTTCTGTTGATGATTTTGGAGGTGCCATGGCAAATGTTTCTGCATTTTTTGCAAATCATGTTTTAGAATCTGATTGGTTTGTTAATGTTTTAAATTTTTTAGCTTTGTTTATTAGATTAAAAACTAAAATTACATACTGCCTAATGATCAATTGCTAATACCTATCAGGCTATCAGTCTAAAAGCCATTTTTTAATGGCTCTAATCACTAACTGATGAATGAAAAAAATTATAAAAAAAATAAATACAAAATTTAACTTACGAGTTGAAGAGCCCATGCGGACGCCCAAGTTGAAGGCTGAGCTTGGTTGGAAGAGTTGTCTACTTGTTTGCTAGTAGCCTAGCCTGCTCGCAGATCGCAGGATCCCGCTCCTAGTCGCAGCTCGCAGGCTCTCGTTTGCAAATATCAGGTTTACGCGGCACACCCACAAAGAAGTGCCCACGGCCACAGGTGATTGAGTGCAGACATCGGATGCATTGGGAAGACTGTGGCCCATGGAGGCTTGGATCCGCACACCCAGATTGCAGTTGGGGTCACAGAATGCAGTGAATCTCCGCCACACTGGCAGTCGAGGATTCTAGCAGTCGCAGTGAATCTCCGCTGCACTCACCATCACAAATGAATGGACTATGGAGGGAGGTCTTCGTGGCATGTCGCAGATGAATAGAGGGAGGTCATCGTGGCCCATCGCAGATGAATGGAGGGAGGTCAAGACTGAAGTAATGGCATGATTGCAGAAGGCGAGGGAATGAATATTTTTCCTCGTGAAATGAAAGCGAGGGAAGGTTAGGTTGGGAAGTTTTTCCTATGAAAAAATCCAAACCTCAACCAAAAAAATGAACCTTAAGCAAAAAAATTGAACCTCAACCAAGAATTCACCTTTGGGTTCGCCTTTAGGTTCAGGTTCGATTAGGTTTGGGTTCGGCATTAGGTTCATCGTTCAGGTTCACCGAACATGAATGAATTTCAATTTTTTTATTATGTTCGTCGAACCTCGAACCGCAAGGATTAGGTTTTGCGAACCCTGTGACTTATCCTGTTGGATCAAACAGCCACATAAAAACAATATACAATAGAAGATATAAGACCAGAAAGCAAATAATGGCACACATAAAATATAGGCAGAGATTTAAGTGGTAAAACCCTCGAGAGGGGAACATCCACAGAGCAATGGTATCGGTTCTCTTATTATTATAAATATGGAGATTACAACACCTCTCAAATCAAATCTACACATCTCCTACGAGAATCCAAGAAATAAATATATTTCTTACACGATTACTCATAACTTGCCAAACTTAGTTACTCGGTTAGACAGTTACATAGTCACTGAGAGAGCCGGTTGTCACCTGTTTCCAACAATCTCCACCTTCACAACAATTTACCTGATACCTTGCTCATTGCTCTATTCATCACCTTTCCTGCAAGCCTAGAGAAGCTAAGCACCACTATAGCTTCTCTAAAGTAACTGGTTTCGTGAACATTTCTGCACTATTCTTTTGAGTGTGGTCCTTTTCAAGAACCACTCCACCTTCATCAATAACATATCTTACAAAATGGTATTCTACAGGAATAAGTTGGAATTTTAGCCAAATGAATAGCACTTTGACTATCACATAAAATTTTTATAGTGTTCTGAACCTTTAACTCACCCAGCAAACCTTTTAACCAAATTGCATCTTTGTAAGCATGTGAAGCAGCTATATATTCTGAAGCTTTGACATCCAACTAATAGATCCACCTACAAGACTAAAGACATAACCTGAAGTGGACCTCCTCTTGTCCAAGTCACCTGCAAAATCAGAATCAACATAACCACAAACTTCATCACTGCAACCATCAAAAGTGATACAATAATCGCTTGTGGCTCTAAGATACCAAAGTACCCATTTCACTACTGCCCAATGCTCTTTTCCTGGATTTTCCATGTATCTACTGACAACACCAACTTCATGTGAAATATCTGGTCTTGTACTTATCATCACATACAACAAACTTCCTACTGCATTAGCATACGGTACAAGAGACATATATTGCTTTTCTTCATCACTATTAGGACTCAAACCTGAAGAAATCTTGAAATGAGAAGCTAAAGGGATATTAACAGGTTTCACTTTATTCATACCGAATCTCCGAAGTATTTTCTCCACATACTTCTTTTGTGATAACCACAGCTTGCCATTTTTCCTGTCTCTGTGTATCTGCATGCCCAAGATCTGATTTGCTGCTCCTAAATCCTTCATATCAAATGTCTTATCCAACTGAGCCTTTAACCTGTAGATTTCAAACATGCTCTTGCTTGCGACAAGCATATCATCAACATATAATACCAAAATAATGAATATGTCATTTTCCATCTTTTTAAAGTACACACTATGATCATACTCACTTTTGGTAAAATTATGGCTCACCATGAAAGAATCAAACTTCTTGTACCATTGTCTCAGAGACTGCTTCAGGCCATACAATGATTTTCTGAGCTTGCAAACAAACCTCTTGTTGCGATTCTGAACGAACCCTTCTGGTTGTTCCATGAAAATTTCCTCATCTAAATCTCCATGTAAGAAAGTTGTCTTGACATCTAGATGCTCTAACTCCAAATCATATAAGGCAACTAGTGCTAACAGAATTCTGATAGAAACAAGTTTCACAACTGGTGAAAAATCTCATGAATGTCAATACCTGCTTTCTGAGAAAACCCTTTTGCAACCAGTCTGGACTTGTACTTTGGAACAACGTCATCAACTCCTTTCTTCAATTTATACACCCATTTTCAACCAACCACTTTCCTACTCTCCGGAAGTTCCAAAAGATCCCATGTTTTGTTCTTTGCCAAAGAATCTATTTCTTCTTTCATTGCAAATTTCCATTTGTCACTGTCAGACACTTCTAATGCTTCCTGATAACTGTTAGGTTCTCCTTCATTAGACATTAAAGCAACAAATGTGACAAAATCATCATACCTCTTTGGAAAATTTTTGTCCCATGTAGATCTTCGTAGATTTTGCTATGGCATTTCCTCTACTTATGTCTGCTCATCCTCCTAAGGAATGTCCGCATGAATATCCTCCTCATGGACATCCTCATGATTCCTCCTCGTAGATGACTGAGTATCAAACTGAATTTGTTTTAACTGTGGTACATTATCCTATTTCAAATCATTACTTACATATAAATTCGATAGATAAAGTTCATCAAATATTACATCTCTGTTTATGATGATTTTGTGGACAGTAAGATTCCACAATCTTATCCCTTAACACCATCACCATATCCAACAAAGATCAATTTGCTTGATTTAGGATCTAGTTTGGAACGCTGATTTTTTGGAATAAGTGCATAGGCTTCACAACCAAATATTCTAAGGTTAGAATAATCACATGGTTGACCTAACCATACCTCTTTTGGAATTTTGCAGTCAATTGTTGTTGATGGTGATCGGTTGACCAGGTAACAAGCTGTAAGCAATGCCTCTCCCCATAATTCCTGCTACAAATTTGCATTACTGAGCATACTCCTTACTCTTTCAAGAAGATTCCTATTCATGCGTTCAACAACACCATTCTGTTGCGGAGTGTAAACAGTGGTCTTATGTCTCTCGATCCCATCCTTCTTGCAATAATTATCAAACTCATTAGAAGTAAATTCGGTTCCATTATCTGTTCTAAGATATTTAATGAACCAGTTAGTGCTATTTTCAACCAAAGCTCTAAACTGCTTAAATATATCAAAAACATCATCTTTTCTCTTTAATAAATAGATCCAGACTTTCCTCGACTAATCATCTATAAAATTGACGAAATATGATGATCCCCCATAAGAAATTTTAGGAGATGGGCCCCATAGATCAAAATGAATATAGTCCAGGATACCTTTACTAGTTTGTTTTCCAGATTTAAATTTTTGTCTAGCTTATTTAGCATAAATACAATGCTCACAAAACTTCAAATTTACATATTTTAAACTAGGAAGCAACTTTCGATCAGCAAGAACCTTCATTCCTTTTTCGCTGATATGACCTAACCGCTAATGCCATAAACAAGTGAAGTTTACTGCACCAACCTATGCTATTGTTGCGTGATCGATTTCCGTCCTCCGTTCAAGTTTATATAGGTTCCCGACTCTCTTTGCCTTCATGAGAACCAAGATACCTTTGATATCTTCATAAGTCCACCTTGAATTGTAAATTTGTAGCCAACATCATCTAGAACTCCCATTGATATCAAGTTCTTCCTCAGTTCAAGTACATGTCTCACATTTGTTAGAGTCCTAACAGTCCTATCATACATTTTTTTTCTGATACTCCCTATCCCAACAGTTTTACATGAAACAATATTTCCCATATAAACTACCTCGTCATCTATAGATTGGTATGTGGAATACCAATTTCTATGAAGACACATGTGATGATATGCTCCAGAATCAATTAAGCAGTCATAATGGTATTGTGAGATAGTAGACGTAGATAATACCTCATCGATCATACATGAATCCTTCTTAGCTATGTTTGCTTGCTTTGTAAATTCCTCCTCCTTGGAAGCTTGCTTCCATCTCCAACAATCTTTCTTAAGGTGTCCTGTTTTATTGCAATACCAACACTTCAATTTACTCTTTTTTCCCTTCAACTTTGACCTCGATGTGCCCCTCGAATATTGTCCTCTTTCATTGGTTCTTCCTCTGGCGACCATTACTTCTGATGTCGAGGTTTCAAGACTAGACTTCTCTCGAGATTCTTCAGAAATCAAGGCTCCCACAACATCATCAAAGGTAATAGACTCAGTAGAAATTAAACTGATAGAGGTTACAAAATGTGACCAAGACTCAAGTAGAGAGCACAACAGTAAAATTGCCTTGTCTTTAGATTTAATATTATCGTCCATGCTAGCCAACTGGCAGATAAGAGTATTGAATGCATTGAAATGATAAAAAAAAATTGTACCTTCTTTCATACGCAAGGTAAATAACTGTCACTTTAGGAGTATTTTATTCATCAAGGATTTAGTCATGTACAGGCTTTCCAATTTTGTCCAGAGATGTGCTGCTATAATTTCAGACACGATGTTAAATAAAACATCATCATCCAAGCACATACGAATAGCACTGAGAGCTCTTTCATTGATCTCCTCCTAGTCATCATCTGATATATCCATGGGTTTCTTTGTCTTCCCTGCCAGTGCCTTTGCCACTCCTTGTTGCACGAGCATATCTCGCATCTTGACCTTCCATAACTTGAAATTATTGCTCCCATTAAACTTCTCAATTTCAAACTTAACACTCTATGTTTTTGCCATTTTCTCAAGAAACCGGATCAAATCTTTATAAAAGATCAATATCTTAAATAAACACCAAACCCTTTTCAAACAATTGTGGATAAACAAATTTAATACTTTAAAGTTCCAAAAAATAATGGAATAAATGTTTATAAGTAATAAAAATAATAAAATAATAAAACATTCACCTTATAACTCCCACCTTAATCCACTTTTTAATTTATTTTAAAAAAAAATGACCCTCCTTTTTATAATTATTCCACCAACATCCATGTGAATAAGATAAACCCAAGAATTTTTACGCTTTACTTATCAAACTTTACTGAATTAATATGAAATCACCTTTCCAAAAGAAAAAAATGATTTTCGCGTTTCTCCATAATTGAAGGCTGCGAAAATTGTCACGCCCCACCAAGCTTGGGATCAACGAAAATCTTGGGTTTTCGCTCCTTCACTTCTCACGTAACTTTTTGACCCGTAAAACAAACTGGAATTTCTGGCTCTCTTTAGGTGATAGGCAGGGTGTTGATCACTCTCAACATTCTCGTTCTCTCCGACCTCCTACCAAGCTCTGATACCACTTGTTGGATCAAACAACCACATAAAAACAATATATAATGGAAGATATAAAACCAAAAATCAAATAATGGCACACAAAAAATATACATAGAGATTTACGTGGTAAAACCCTCGAGAGGGAAACATCCACGGAGCAATGGTATTGGTTCTCTTATTATTCATAATATGGAGATTACAATAGCTCTCAACTCAAATCTACACATCTCCTACGAAAATCCAAGAAATAAATATATTTTTACATGGTTACTCATAACTAACCAAACTTAGTTACTCGGTTAGACAGTTACATAGTCACTACATAGTCACCCAGAGAGCAGGTTGTCACCAGTTTCCAACAATACCTCTCTCTAGCGATTATTCTGGTACCATACGAAGTGCAGGGTTATCGACCCTTGGTTATCGCCATGATGCAAGGACCTTGCCATAGCAATTCATAAAAGGGGAGGGCTTTCTTACCCACCCAATAGTTCTATCAATGATATATGTCATTATGGGATCTAACTGGAACTATACTCTCCTTGTGAACCCATTCCTTCCTCTACCACTTAAAGATCGTTCAATTGAGAACTATTCATGAGACAAGCCAAGACTTGAACGAGCAAGAGGGATCAGTCATGCTAGAGAGAAAAGGCCGAAGGGATAAGCTACACGACCGATTCAATCCTTCCTCATGTCCAATGGGGTCAATTAGGAATAGTGTTTAAATTCCCAAGCTCTTCCCGGCCTCCCCATGTGACTTTGCTAACAAATAGGTAATAGATGACTGTATCTCCCGGACGTAGATAAACACTCTCCCAATAACAGGAAAATGCTGGCGAGCCAGTGCTATAGAAATAATTTTTTCACAACGCCTCCATTATCCAAAGCTTAGTATTCATCATGTTGTATCTCAGATGCACTTTTATGGTTTGGTGTGCAATGATCATTCGATTCTCCAGAATTGAAATTGTTTGATTTAAACACAGGTTTATACAATCGATCTGCACAGTAATTCTTCCACAATGGTGTATACGCAGATTTACAAGCATATCTATACCGTAATTCCTTAAGGTGGTATAAATACAGATTCATAAACGGAATTGTAAACCAAGATATCCAACAAGCTTTCAATAAGGACATACATTCAATATATGAGACATATCTATAAACTTGATCATTTTTCCCGAAAACAAATTCGCAACAGATTCATTCAATGTCTCCAAGTGTAGATTCATGCCAATGTTTGTATGGTAGATATTTAAGGGAGGTATATTATATATACACTGAGCTTCACAATAGAGATATGCCGTATGCAATTGAATGACATCTACTTTATAAAACCTTGATTTATTAATGCAAGAATTTACCCTACAGTTCTATACATGCAAATTAACCCTTCATAAAACAACGATTTGGGATCCCCGCATGCAATATGTAATACCAACATTTCACAGGATATGACTATCTTTTAAAAACACAGTGTATAACTAGTTTAAGACCAATACTCATGATTTCCCATCTAGGCTGCACATCAATTTCTTGTATAGCAGTATTGATAAACTGATGTCTATATAAAACACATCCCACTCTTGCAAGTCATCATGCAGATCTAAAAATACATATTAACCACTTTTATTCAAACCACAAGTGGGATTCCTAAACCACGTTTCCTAACCTTCCATGTATTATTCAATAATGACATTGATTTCCACAAAAATCCACATCATGGTCATTCAAGCAAGATATATGTGTACACACAGACCGAAATATGCGAACGATGGATTCAAGGGTCAAAACTAAATTCTCATCAATAAGGTCAATATATCTATACATTGGATTCCGCTGCTACTGACTACTTACAAGTAACCATATAAAATAGATTTAAATATTAATTAACCAAGGAAACTAAGAAACCCATATTCAGTTTTAAACCAAGGAAAATTTTGATGAGGGTTGTCCATATTGTCACAGGCATTAAATACATATGCAAGTAGAATACAAAACACTTTGTATCTTAACCCAAGCTCTACAATGGTACTAGGTAATGACTTCAATTGTTCTCAAGGAATTAATTATGCGAGATATAATATTCGATTTGTAGAGAAATCTATGGTTTAACCTCCAAGAATTTCACCTATACAGAACTACCTTTAGGATTTAGTTTGCAGGCTATAAGAATTACAGAATTATGGATCTAGCTGCAATGTTTATTCCAACGCTTTACGATCAGTGAGCCATATTCATACTCAATTTGTTCAATACATTTCAATAGTAATAAATATCTACGCTGCAGACTTCTTTGGAAACTACATGCATACAGTTATACCTTTAGATTTGCAATTCTGACTTCTAAGAATTACAAATATACAAACCTATATTCAAGATTTGATTTCAAGCCACACATAGATACAGGTTTCATTAAAATCTACATACCATATTTAGGTTATAACTGTATCACATTCAAAAGAAATAATGTTAGAGAGATATAAATACCCGAATGAACTTCATGGCCCTTTGAAAACAATTTTAAGACAGATCTATTACTAATTTAACTCAACAATTTCCTTTTGAATCAAGATTGATCTATAGCAGAAATTAGGAAAGCAAACAATGAGCCCGCACGTCCAAGCATTTGAACCATGCTTTGATACCATATGTAATGCCCCTCTCCGAGGCCTAGCTAAATCAGATATGCATATACATATATTCACAAATAGATCTAAGATGAAATCTATCAAACAATTTTAATATTTTATAAAAATATACAATCATAACAGATCTATATAACATTTTCTTATAACCAACATATCCAAACTTTAAACATTAAAATTAATTCAATTTAATGCTTAACCAAAACAAAAACAATGGTTGTATAATACCTGTCAATCGCTAGTTGCTGAAGGTTGAGGATGAGGCCGAAGGTTGGTGTTGCCGCCGAATCCACTGCAAGCTTTAATATTAAAGATTGTTAATCACAAATGATCCATTGGTTTCCACCCTAACATATCCAAAGGATACTCTTCTTCTCCCTGGACCCCGCGCACGACCGGGCTGTCGACACACTCTGCTATTCAATGAACTATGATACCATACTCTATGACTCTGTGTTGAGGGGGAATCCCAATCCCACTTGTATAATATTCTAATGTTTATCTTGTTGTCATTATTATTATTATATTATTTTTATTATTTCTAATGTTTATCTTGTTGTTCTTCTTCTTCTTCTTATTACTATTATTATTATTATTTCTAATGTTTATCTTGTTGTTCTTCTTCTTCTTATTATTACTATTATTATTATTATTTCTAATGTTTATCTTGTTGTTGTTGTTATGATTATTATTATTTATAATGTTTATCTTGTTTTTATTATTATTATTATTATTATTTACTTGCTTGATTAATTCATTTAGTTAATATATTATTAATTGTTGTTTCCCTTGTGCAATTATTAATTATTAATTAATTAATCGTCACATTTTTGTCGCGACGAGGGATATCAAGGCGCCATGCTTCCCACATGCCCTTTAGATATTCTCTCAGGTGGGGATATGGTATGATAGTTGAGACATCGTTAACTCAACTTGCCTACCATGTTGAGGGACTAGTGGTTCCCTGGGGAATAAGGCCGAGACCTTATTGCGCACCCCCTAGCAATATACCTCGTGAGTGACCGTACTACGACCAACCCTCACGGAAACATGCATCTAATGAGTCGGAGCCTCTCTCGCTCTAGACGAACTCATCGCATGGACATTGGTTAGACTTAACTGGTGTCATAATCAGCCTCGTTCCTTGATGTGGATCGATTGGAAATCGCATCCAGCACCTGAACATCAATACCATGCGCATCAATATCATTCTGAGTTTGTGGCGTATTGACGCTTGCTTGCATGGCATGCACCTTCTCTTCAGGTCAAACACATCAGTGTACATGATATACATATAAATGTAGTCATTAATCATCATTTTCACATTGCGACAAATGCAAATATCAACATCCTTTCAGATCATAACTGAAACATGTAAGTATTTGATAAACATTAAATTACATCATATCATGTGAAATCTCTATCACATCAACATCATAGTACAATCATCAATAACATCATAAATCATCATTGTAGTAACTAGTGCAATCATAACATTATCATCTCAATGTAATCATATAGAATCATCATCAACATCTCGTAGTCAATAACATATATTGATAATGTACTCATATTAAACATCACATAGTCTAACACACCATTGATCCATTCACCATTGAATGCCCTCAAACAATAAATCATAGTCATAAACAATCTACAGCGTATCACCAAAAACGGGGCACTACATACACCCCCACTTCAGAAAAATTCATCCTGAAGTTCTAAAATAAGTCAGGAAACTCTATATGCGTCACCGATACATCATCCCAGGTCACAGAACTGGGACCATAACTATCCCATATTGAATTGATTGAATAATCGACACTGAATTTGTCTAGCTCATTACTCTACAATATTAATTGGCTCATCCACCAAGTCTCCCTCGTTTGATATCCACAATTTACTCAAATCGATGACTTGAGATGGATATGACATATAATGTCACATAAAAGAACATGAAAAAATATCATGCATTGAGCTCAGTAATGATGACAAAGCGAGATGGTAAGAAAACTGGTTCCAATCACTTACTGATCTCAAATGGTCCTTCAAACTGTGGTGATAATTTTCCCCCTTTCCAAATTGATAGAACCCGTCTACGGCTTCACCCACAAGAACAATCTATCTCTAAACAAATGGTTCTTCTTCTTTTGATGCACATTGATCTAACCTTTAGGTTCTAGTGTTTGGATTCTTTCAACCATTCCCGGATGGATTACATCTACTCATCCATCTCCTGGATCATCTCTGGACCCACAAATATACTGTAACCCATGCCATAAGTCTAGCTACTTGGGGCATTACATATTCCCTCTCCTTAGGGAACTTCACCTTGAAGTTAATTGTATCGTACTTTTAATGTTATTTTCACTCTCTTTTCATATTTAGGTCTTTATTCCCTTCTATTCTATTTTAAACAAATGATCATGGACATAAGGTTCCATCACATTCTCGATATTTCAATGGTAATTTAGATAATATAAACCCATTAATACTTCTCAGTAATTGTCAAAACTAACTTATATTTGCAACACCTACTAGCCATCCACAAGGACCCGAAATACCCAATT
Source organism: Larix kaempferi (assembly GCA_027924585.1). Classification (NCBI taxonomy): domain Eukaryota; kingdom Viridiplantae; phylum Streptophyta; class Pinopsida; order Pinales; family Pinaceae; genus Larix; species Larix kaempferi. Next base: position 338,539 of record BSBM01001489.1, on the reverse strand, counting down.
AACTACAAGCTAGACTACATCAATAGCCACACGATGGGTAACCAATCAACTTTTAGCAGAACAAAATCCATGCAAGAATTCATATCTATTCGGCTATCCTCTCCTCCAAGGTGAGAAGATAAAAATCATACAATATTTAGTAAAATAAATATTGATAGGTTACAATCACAAATTTAGGAAATCAAGAGCAACTATCAATTCATAAGTCACTCAACATTCCCACATGTCTACTTCCAAACCCATGTTCGGGTACACAGGGTACTCCCAAAATACCGAACACCTAGAGCAACCACTTCACACAAACAGATCACGGATCGATACACCGATTTTTTGACGTGGTTTAAACCCTCGAGAGGGAAACACTCCATGACCCCGACCAAATAGCTTCTACGGAGCAAATTATTATGCAAAGAAAGATAGTTATAAATGAGCTTCTCATAATCAATCAACTAGACAATGACCCTCCATGTTCTTTAAATAGAGATCATGGACCAATCAAGTGTTAGGCCATGGATCAAGGTTAGGTATGATCTAAGAGAAGTTGAGCCATCAGATCACTCTATGTCTAGAGCATATCGTGACCGTTAGATTAAATATTTACAAATGCATACTAATTTGCATACTAAAAAAACACACTTTTCCTAACGGATATATTACACAAGTTGATCTTAACTAACTCCTAAGTGTCTAAATATCCTAACATCCCCCCTTAAGAACAACTTGGGATAGGATTGAAGGATTTACAAAAGTGACACTGTTAGGATAAGGAAGGAGGCATTAGAGCCTATCCCCCCTTAATGACAAGTTCCCGAACTCCTAACATAGATCGAAGCTTAGAAAACTTTGCTTCTGTAAGAGACTTGGTGAAGATGTCTGCAATTTGATCATTTGTTGGACAAAAGAGCACTTCAAGAACATGATCATGAACAAGATTTCTGATGAAGTGCATATGTAGCTCAATCTGTTTGCTGTGTTGATGTAGGACTGGATCTTTGGCAAGCTTAATGGCACTTTGATTGTCGCACCAAGGTGGAGTAGGTTGCTACTGATCGAATCCAAACTCTGAAAGGATCTGTCGAAGCCCTAAATCTTCCTGACTGGAATTAACTGCGGCTCGATATTATGCCTCTGCTGAAGAAAGAGCAAGAGCTTGTTGTTTCTTACAAGCCCAAGTGACAGGTCCAGATCCCAGACTGAAAACATAACCTGCTGTAGACTTTCGATCATCAGGATCGCCGACCCAATATGAATCAAGGAAACCAACCAACAAAGGTTTCCCCCATGTACTGTAATGAATCCCAAACTGAATTGTACCTCGAATATATCGAAGTATTATTTTAGCTGCTTTCCAGTGACTTTCATGAGGTGTTTGCATAAAATGGGCAACATGACCAATGACAAAGGAAAGGTCAGGACAGGAATGAGTCAAGTATAAGAGACTACCAACAAGCTGATGATACAAGGTGGCATCTACTTCAGGTGAAGTATAAGTGGTAGAAAGTTTGACTCCAGACTGGAAGGGAGAAGGGGGGCGGGTGTACAATCTTCCATGTGAAAGTGACGAAGAAGGTCACAAGCATACTTAGACTGAGAAAGAAAGATTCATTCTTTGGTTTGCAGGACTTGGAGACCAAGAAAATAATGCAAATGTCCTAAGGTTAACATTTCAAAATTTTGCTTAAGACTAGATTTCACATGGGTTATAAGCTTAGGGTCACTACCAGTAAGAATAAGGTCATCAACATATAGAATAAGTATGATGAGATGGTTTCCTACTTTCTTGGTATAGACATTAGAGTCAGAATGGCATCTAGAAAAACCAGTGTCAAGGAGAAAGCTATCCATTTTGGCATACTAAGCTCTAGGAGCTTGCTTAAGGCCATATAAGGATTTCTTAAGGCAGCAGACAAGGCTAGAGTTATTCTGAACATATCCAAGAGGTTGTTCCATGTAAATTTCCTCCTGTAAATCACCATGTAAGAAGGAAGACTTGGCATCCATTTGATGGACTTCCCAATTGTGTAAGGCTGCAAGGGAAAGAACAAGACGGATGGAGTTCATTTTTGCAACAGGAGCAAAGGTTTCATTGTAGTCAATCCCTTCAACTTGGGAAAAACCTTTGGAAACTAACCTTGCCTTAAGTCTTTCAACACTTCCATCTAATGCATACTTAGTTCTATAGACCCATTTACATCTGACAAGTTTTCTTCCTTTTGGAAGAGGTACAGGATCCTAAGTATCGTTCGCCATTAAGGAACGATATTCTTCATCCATAGCTGCATCCCAATTTGGATTTCCTGAAGCTTCTACAAAGGTTTCTGGTTCATGATTCTCGGAAACTTGAGCCAAAAGAGAAGAGGCTCGCTGAAACTGAGAACGCGTTCGATGTTGATCTCTAGGATCACCGGCAAGATCACCAGCTACTTCACATGTTGAATGGACCCATCGAGGAAGCACTTGTGCTGGTGCAACTGGAGGAACATGAGCAGGTGGAGGTGGATTTTCATCCTCACTATCATCATCAGAAACTGGATTTGGAAACCTGTCAAGGAAGTTGGAAGAAGAAGAAGAAGGCACAATCACCGAATTAGGCTCACAGGCCAAAGATGGCACAATCGCCGAGTTAAGCTCACAGGCCAAGAGATTTTCATCAAATTTAACATCTCTTCTAATGATTACATCATGAGAATGTGGTTGAAGAAGTCTATAACCTTTTACATCTTCAGAATATCTAACAAATATGCACTTTTCACTTTTAGGTTGCAATGCTTTCTGTTTTTCATTCAGAATGTGAGCCCATGCTTCACTACCAAACACACGGAAGTGACTTACATCTGGTTTAATTTTACTCCATGCTTCTTCCATTGTGATACCTTGTAATGCTTTAGTGGGGGTGCGATTAACTATGTTATTTGAACAATTAATGGCTTCAGCCCAAAATTGAAGACTTAGTCTCTTAGATTGGATCATACAATTAGTCATTTCTTTTAAAGTGCGGTTCTTCCGTTCAGTGACACCATTTTGTTGTGGTGTATATGGAACAGTGTGTTGTTGTTGGATTCCTTGTTCAGTGCAGGAAGTAGTGAACGTTTTGTTAACATATTCTCCTCCATTGTTAGATCTTAACTTAATAATTTGATGACCAGATTGTTTTTCAACAAGGACCTTGTAGGCCAAGAACATGTTAAATACTCCACTCTTAAGTTTTAGGAAATAAAACCAAGTGTGTCTGGTGTAATCATCAATGAAAGTTAAGAAATATTTGAAACTAGAAAAGGAAGCAGATGGAAGAGGACCACACAAGTCACGATGCACAAGCTCCAAGGAAACCAAGGCGTGCCAAGAGGCACGTTTGTCAAAACTATCCCGATGATGTTTTCCAAGTACACAACTGGAACAAACACCATCCCTGCAAGATACCATCGGAAGACCTGTAACCATATTGTCTTTACATAGTTGTTGCAATGAGCGATAATTTAAGTGACCAAAACGCTCATGTCAAGGTTTGCTCAAGTTATCACTATGAGGAACAAAAACTGAAGGAGAAGGTGATGACCCAAAGTTGTTAAACTTGTACAACTTGGTAATATCATCAACAATTCTGGTATCTAGGACCTATTGAGGATCTTTAAAATCCTTGATTACAACTTGGTGAGGTGTAAACGTCACAGTTTTACCTTTACCAGAATGAGTGATTTGATAAACTGATAACAAATTGAAGGAAATTCTTGGAACACATAGTACATCACTGAAATGACCATTATCTATTGGAACTGTTCCAGCTCCTACAACACTTAGAGATCTATCATCACCAACAAATATTTGTTTGGTGTTACATTCATGCATAGTAGAAAAGATGGCTTGATCCTTAGCCATATGATAAGATGCTCCAGAATCAATGAGCCATTCATTTGAAGTAGAAGAAGAAGATGCATTATAAGAATAACCAGAAGCACAAAGTGCATGTCCATGAGAGGTAGATTTTGAAGGCGAATCTAGGCTAATGTGGTGCTTCTTCATTGCTACTTCCAAGGCTGCCATCTTCTTGAAACACTTAGATTCATCATGATTATCTTTCCCGCAATAGTTGCAATGATGCTTAGTCTTCTTGCCTTTTGGCTTGGATACTTTGTCAACTTTTAAAGCAGCTGACTGAGAAGGTTTGGGACCCTTGTTTGACTTATTATTGCAAAAATTTTGTTTCTTGGGAGGCTTGGACTTTTCTTTCCATTGGGACAATAAGGCTTTCCCATATGTATCTGCATTGTTAATTATTCCAAGATGGATGAGATTATCTTGCTCTTTAACCAAGGAATCATAAAAGGATTCAAGAATAGGCTCTTGATAGCTGGCTGCATTCAAGGATTCTTTCACAGAGTAAAATGTAGATACAAAAATAGAATATGCAGGTCCAAGTTTGGAAAGAATATGATAAATGCATTGTTTGTCTTCCCTCTTAATCTTCCATTCTGCACATAAGAGTTTAAGAGTTTTGTACTTAGATAAATAATCTTGTATACATGAAAAATCACTTGTATTTAAAGAAATCAACTCATTTTTGAGTTGGTGACCTCGAATTTCATTGTGTTTACCAAACACAGATTCCAACTTGTCCCAAGCAGCATCAGGTTCATCAATTCCAGATATGTGGAATCGCAAATCAGTAGAGATTGACATCTCAATCAATCCACGAGTTTCGTCACATCTATTTGCCCATTTTATTTTCTTGTCATCATCAATGTGTTCTGTTTCTTTCCCTGAGGTGATTCTGAAAAGTCCCCTACTTCATAGAACATCCTCCATACAAGATTTACATGAGAAATAGTTGGAACTAGTAAGTAGAAAATCAAAAGGGGCGGCCATACTGCAAATTAATGGCTATAAAAATGAAAACCAATAGTTTGGATGCGAAGAGCTTGAAAAAATAAGCAGTTTAAAAAAAAACGGCACTGAAAACTGACTCCGTATGATGAAGTTATGCTTGAACAAAGAAAAAGTTGAAGATGTCCCCAATAGTGACGTGGAAGATAGAGAATGACCAGTTAAAAAAGAGGACCCCCCTCTTCCCAAGATGAACCTTTGACAATCACTTTACAAGAAAGTTGTTTTAAGTGAATCACATTTGTAAAATAAGTGATTTCACTTTTACAGTGATGTTACTTTAAATAGTGCAACAATAAAAAAAAACTTAAGTGACTGACTTTTTATTTTTATTTTTTATTACTTAGGTGAGATACACTTTTACAATAAAGTAACTTGAAAATAGAAATTGCATGCACTTTTTCTTTCAAAATTAACTTCTTAATTCTTGAACTCAAGACCTATTAAGGAATAAAGCAACTTTGAACCAAGTGAGCTAGATTAAAATGTATGTAAAATATGAGAAGGAGGAAGGGGTGTTTTTTTTTACTCTTCTTGTTCGGTTTCCGTGCTTGCCTTTTTTTTTTTTGCAAATCACACCATAAACCAAAACAAAAAAACTTTTCCATTCTAGTGGGGATAGATCTCGTTAGCTTTCCTGGAAAGTCTATGTTTTCTCTCTGTTTCTGATTTGCCGAGATCGCACAAGGAGCATGGCAAAGAGCATACGCAGTCGAGAAAAACCCTTTCCCTTTCTGTTTCTGATTCACCGAGATCGCACAAGGTGCATGGAAAAGAGCATACACAGACAGGGAAAGCAACAATCCGAAACTAAAAAAATCGAGTAATAAAAACTAATAAAATATGAGATTTTTTTTTAAAACAGAAATAAAAATAAAAAAACGTCACTGTAACATTATACCTTCAGATCTGATGAAATACGTGTTTCTGAAGCAACCGGGAACCATTTTCGATCAAACGAAAACTGTTTCCCAATGGAAACGGTGCTTCGGACGCAATGGAACACCTTTCACAGCCCAAAAATGTACAGAAATAACAAAACAAGAAACCCTTTCAAGTTTCGGCAACAACAATTCAAGATCTAGATCATAATCGGAAGCGGCTCTTCATAAAAGATCTGATACCATGTTCGGGTACACAGGGTACTCCCAAAAGACCGAACACATAGAACAACCACTTCACACAAATAGATCACAGATCGATACACCGATGTTTTGACGTGGTTTAAACCCTCGAGAGGGAAACACTCCACGGTCCTAGCCAAATATCTTCTACAGAACAATTTATTATGCAAAGAAAGAAAGTTACAAATGAGCTTCTCATAATCGATCAACTAGACAATGACCCTCCATGCTCTTTAAATAGTGATCATGGACCAATTGGGTGTTAAGCCACAGATCAAGGTTAGGTATGATCTAAGAGAAGTTGAGCCGTCGGATCACTCTATGTCTAGAACATATCGTGACCGGCGGATTAAATATTTACAAATGTATACTAATGCATACTAAAGAAACACACTTTTCCTGACGAATATATTACACAAGTTGATCTTAATTAACTCCTAAGTGTCTAAATATTCTAACAACCCATACTTTTTTAATAAAGTTAATTCTCAACTTGATATGATTTGAAAGTGTCAACACTTAGTGACTTAGACGAACATCTTAATTTTTACCACCTAGTCGTTTTATTAGTATCATCATGTGTAGGTCAAGATGGTCATCTTGTCCTTACCTCATTTCGCCATTTCGGTAGATGTTTCAAATCACATCATGTGTCGTCATAGTCTCATCAATTCATGTCTTAAGGACTAGTCGTCTTTTCATTTAGACTTTACCATGTTAGGTGGTTAGCATCATTATGTTCTGTTGGTTGTGCTAATCATCTCCATATTTTGTTTGACAAAAATAGTCTTCGTTTGACTCTTTCGACACTCAATGGAAGTTTCGACAAAAATAGATTTTTGTTTCTTGTCAGTTAAGAGAATGTCAAAAATGTATCCTTTACTAGTTATCCTTCCCCCCCCCTCTAATATGTCCTTTCCCTATATACCCCTTTATCTTACACACAAAAATGAGATAACATAGTTCATCTATGAATTGTTGAAATCTTTGCCATAATTCAATGCTAGAATGAGTTGAACTCCTCCAATCTTTTTCAAGCTTGATTACTCACATTATATGAGGAAGGTTTTACCAATTCCTTGTAATAAGGAATCCCTTTTCTCTCCTTGTCTTCCTTATGGACCCACAGATGCATGACTACCTTACGTATTCATCATACATCATGCAATAGCATGCATCATTGAATAATGGATTCAATAGGTGGTTGTTAGGAACCCATTTCTTTACTTTGTTAGTATATTGTTGTTGGACGCATATGCTTTGTAAGTCGTCCCGTAGCATATGTTGATCCATAGTTTATATTATCCCATAGTATTGGACGCATATGCTTTGTAAGTCGTCCCATAGCATTATATGTCTCATGGTTTTGACTCATAGTATTGGCGCCTAGACTTAGCCCATGGTTTGTATTCACACATAGTATTGACCCATGGTATTGGCGCCTAGAATTAGTATATAAGTGTATGTTGAGGCCTATGAAGGCACCGTGAAGTTAATTGTATTGAGCTTGCTAAAAGGAGGTTGCCCCCTTGCAGTGGCCCGTGATTAATATAAGAATGATTCTGAGTTCTATTATTTCTGATATCTTGTGTATTTGCATTAATTAATTATTGCAGGTTCATCACATCTGGTATTAGAGCACTTTCTTGGGCTCGTTGGGTGAAATTTCTGCCAAATTTTTTTTTCTGCATCTATTGCATGTTCGGATTTGGGAATAATCCCTATCCGCTTAACTGTGGGAAGTACTTGGGCATAATCCCTAAAAATCATTGTGAGGAGTACCACAAGAACCCCGAAGTAGCTGGCCCATTGCGAGGACCTGCCAACGAAAAGGGCAATGACCCCTACCTGATTGACTAGTTCCCACCCATGAGGTAAACCAAGAGTTGTCGTTTGTGGCAAAGCGGTTATCAATTTTACCTGAGCCGTGGAGTGAGGGGTACTGCCCCAATACGCAAGCCGTCAGACAGCATTGGTGGCCGGGTGAATTCCCTGAACCGATACGAAGCCGCACATACCTGGGGTCCATATCTATTTTCAGCTGAACTGTTGCCGATCACTTCCATTCCAGATCCAGCCGTTTCAGATCTATTTCAGATCCAACCATTCAGATCCATTCTAAAAGCCATTCCAGATCCAGCTGTTTTAGATCTATTTCAGATCCAACCATTTAAATCCGTTCCAGATCCATCCATTTCAGATCTATTTCAGATCCAGCCATTTTTTATCCATTCGGCACCATTTCAGATCCCTCTGTTTCTGCTCACTTCCGGGCCATTGCAGATCTATCTGTTTCAAATCCCTTCCGAAATGTAGCCGCTCCATTTTGGATTAAAAAAAAAAAAAAACCCCTAGTTATGGTTGTCACCCATGTAGGAGCACATGCCATGGAGGAAGCACTTGCAGCCATCCAAACCAAACTCTAAGATCTGGATGAAAAATTTCTCAACCTCTATCTTCAGCATTCAACCAGGAACAATAACCGACAGCCAGAATCTTTTGCAGCCACCGGTTTCTCTTCTTCCAGCAATTTTCGTGGGCCGAAGCTTGATTTTCCTCGCTTCAATGGTATTGATCTGACTGGATGGATATACCGAGCAGAACAATATTTCAGTCTGCATAATACTTTTGATGTCCAGAAAGTTCCACTTGCATCCTTTCATTTGGAACAGGAAGCCCTTCAATGGTACCGTTGGTACATCAAAGCTCATCTCGAGCTAAACTGGACAGATTTTTGCCAACTCCTTTTGTCACGATTTGGTCCTAGTGCTTTTGATGACTTCACAGGAGCACTCACTAAACTTCACCAAATGGGTACAGTGAAAGAGTATCAGACAAAGTTTGAGAAATTGGCCAATCACATAGAAGGATTGTCTGATGAATTCTACGGAAGTTGTTTTATCAGTGGTCTCAAGGATGAAATCCGCTCAGAGGTCAAAATGTTATGTCCCAACACAATGATGGAAGTCCTAGGGTTGGCTAAGTTGGAAGAGGACAAGATCACAGCTCAACAATGCTCCAAATCCACCTTTGTTCCCTTCAGAAATATGGGTTCCCAACGACCTCCCATCACGCTTGCTCCTCAACCAACTCTTATCAAGCATTTGTCTGAAACAGAGATGCAAGAACGCTAAGAAAAAGGGCTTTGTTATAATGGTGATGAGAAATTAACTCGGGGACATAGATGTGTTCAACAAAAGCTCTATCTCTTGGATGTGGATTCTCCGCCTACCTCAGAACTTGATGAAGAATCTCCAGATATAGTAGATGATCAGGTCGACATTCAACACCCACTTGTTGACACCCCATCTCAGGACGACCCACCCGAGATCTCTCTCCATGCTGTAACCGGCGTCACCACCGCACAAACAATGCAAGTCAAGGGATACTTCAAGAAGCTCCATCTTACCATACTCATTGATTCTGGTAGCACTCATAAATTTATTGATCCTCGAATTACCAAACAGGTTGATTGTTTTGTCCATCCTTGCTCCAACTTTGAATCCATGGTTGCCAGTGGGGGAACCTTACCTTGCAAGGAGAAGTGTCATAATGTGCATATCTCTATGGAATATTATAACCTGCACTCTCACATGTTTGCCTTGTCCTTAGGCGGATGTGATGTGGTTTTGGGCGTTCAATGGTTACGCACACTTGGCCCCATCTTATGGGATTTTGCTGAACTTTGGATGCAGTTTTCAGTCAATGGAGCACAACACAAATTTATGGGCTTACAACTAGGGTCTCTCTGCATCATCAGTTCACATCGCCTGGAAAAAATACTTAAGAATAAATCACATGGTGTCATCGCTCAGCTCCATTCCATTCAGATGCACCCATCAACAGTCTCCACTACTTCCTTGGATAGATATGCAGGTGTCTTTGTTGAACAAATGATCTTGTTTCCTTCAAGAGACCTTTCCGGTAAGAATTTAGCCACATCGACCTCTCAGCAGGAAATGATGACTATTTTGCATACAGTACAGAAGTGGCAGCCATCCCTATTGGGGAATTATTTCTGCATCAAGATTGATCTCGAGAGTCTGGAAACTCTCCTGGAACAACGGGTCTCCTCCCCAAAACACCTGAAATGAGTTATCCAACTCATGGGTTATGACTATGTGACCACTTACCAGAAGGGTAAGGACAATATGGTGGAAGATGCTCCTCCTCGCACATTTGATGACCCAGTCTCTCTTACAACTATTTCTCTACTTGTTCCAAATTGGTTGCAAACTGTTCAACGGGGCTATCTCTTCTATGAACTCCATGCTTCTTCATCAGTAGGGCACTCTGGGTTCCTCAAAATGTATGACCGGGAACAATGTAACTTATTTTGGAAGGGACACAAAAGGAAAATTCAACGGATGGTGATTGACTGTGATACTTTCTAGGTCAACAAGGGTGAAATGACCCTCCTTTCAGGACTGCTCGAACCCTTACCCATCCCTCCACAGATTTGGACAACTATTTCTATGGATTTCCTAGAAGCGCTCCAGTGGTATAGTACCACATCTCAAAGGACACCATATGAAGTAGTCTCTGGACAAGCACCACCAGTTCTTCTTCCATACACCTTCAGCAGCTCCCCAGTTTAGGAAATTGACTCAATTCTTTGAAACTGTGATCAACTTCTTCTCATTATGCAGGACAATTTTCATATGGCAAGAATTCGACTGAAACAACAAGCCGATCAACATTGTTCTGAGTGCACTTTTCACATCGCTGATATGGTTCTTCTTCGTCTACAGCCTTCCATGCAATCCTCCCTGAAACTCCAAAGGCACCAGTGGCTCGGAATGCAACCCAAGGATGCTACAGGGGACCCACTCCTTCAGATTCTGCATCATTTTCCACATCTAAAGCTTTGACGACAAAGCTTTTTCTAAGGGAGAGGGGATGTTAGGAACCCATGTCTTTACTTTGTTAGTATATTGTTGTTGGACGCATATGCTTTGTAAGTTGTCCCGTAGTATTTGTTGATCCATAGTTTATATTAGCCCATAGTATTGACCCATAGTATTGGACGCATATGCTTTGTAAGTCGTCCCATAGTATTATATGTCCCATGGTTTTGACTCATAGTATTGGCACCTAGACTTAGCCCATGGTTTGTATTGACACATAGTATTGACCCATGGTATTGGTGCCTAGACTTAGTATATAAGTGTGTGTTGAGGCCTATGAAGGCACCGTGAAGTTAATTGTACTGAGCTTGCTCAAAGGAGGTTGCCCCCTCGAAGTGGCCCGTGATCAATATAAAAGTGATTCCGAGTTCTATTATTTATGATATCTTGTGTATTTGCATTAATTAATTATTGCAGGTTCATCACAGTGGTTTCAATATATTTTCCTATTTGATGTTGGTGAAGTTGAATATTTTATAGAAATGCAAGTATAATACTTGTTTTGGAATCTTACTCGAGGCATAAGTTCCTCATACAAACTTGGTGTTGAGTCCCATTTTTTTATCTAATTTTTCAAGCTCTACATTATGGTGTACTTTATTTCATCTTATCACATTCTATGATTTCTAATTTAAAAATGGATACTTGTTGGAGCAGTATTTTTGAGGTTTTCAAGACCCCATGCACAAATAGTCTTATCATGCCAAATTTTGTTTTGCATACTAAGTTTAGATTCCATGCCTAGGTTTGCACTATGCACCCTATTCTTGAGCTACCCTTCGGAATAAATGAATGTAAATAGAAATAGTGTGCCTGCTTATCCTTGTTTTAGAAGATGGTATTTTAGGAAGTTATGATTGTTTGTAACTAATTTACACTATATATAAAGGAATGTAAATGATAGTGATTGATCATCCCATTCTTTCCTTGGAGGGTTGAGGACCTTGAAAACCCTCCCATACTGTCAATGCATACCTTGAAGCCCTACACATTCCTTACACATGGCCCAAAATTTAGTTGCCTACACATGCCTTAAACTTAGGAAACCCTCCCATACCTTGAAGCCATGCCTATGAGACAGGTGGCAAATTTCTTGCTTTGGCACTATATTAGTTTGGAGACAAAACCAATGATCTTGGTGGTATTTCAAACTTAGGGTATTGATATAGGGGGGATGAATTCACTAATTTTGGTGTTTTTCCATAAGTCTAAGTTGTTGCATAGGTCCTACATCGTCAATCTTAGAGCGATAAGGGACTGATGGTGTCCTTAATGTTGTATAATGGTCCACAATGCTAGATGGTATAGGAAAAGCCCACTCTATCTTAATGCTACTATTTATCACTGGATCAAGGATATGATATGTTTCCCTCTCACATCATTGTAGGGTAGATGAGTAAAGGAGGAGAATTTGTCCTCATTGGAGGGTAGATATTTTTCCTCATGTTGTACAGGAAAAGCTTCGCAAGAAACCCCTTTAAACTGCTTTTATTGGCTGGTTTGCTTCTCTATTTTGTAAAATCATAAGCCTATCCTCTCTTTTAAGACATTGCTCATAATAAATATGTTATCCAAATATATATATATATATATATGTATATATATATATATATATATGTATATATATATATATATATGTATATATATATGTATATATATATATATATATGTATATATATATATATATATATATATATGAAAATATATTTATATATTTAAGAAGTTTGATATGTAGACCTACTATGAAAACTACTATACAAAGAAAGGAGACGTACAGATTTAAAAAAAAATATGTTGGAAAATTCATTGGCCTCCTTAGGATGTCTCACCATATGTATAATACCGATATCTTGAATCTGTGACGAACCTCTCATCTAGTTGATTATAAATGCAAAATACCCATAGCTCTTTCAATGGAATTTGTAGCAATGGGGGTGAATTATCCCAGGGTGTTCAGCTTTCCACATTTTCAAGTTTCTCCATTTCAAAAAGTCCGTGACAAAGAACATTGCCCAAATCATGTTAAGACCTTCAGGTATGAAGGTTCCTTCAACAACTACAACTCTTTGCAATATATGAACTTAAGAAGGTTCATAGGTTAAAGTGTGCAAGATGCAATCCCTTTGGTCATATTGCAAAATATTTTCAAACTATTAGATGATATGCGTGTGATGGAATTGGGCATAAGGTTGTAAACTGTCGAAGAGTAGTAAACTATCCATATGAAGACTTACTGCACAAAGCAAATCACCCTGCAAGGAATTATTGTGAAATTTCTCAAGTATAGAATCAAGGCAGAAGTGTGCACAAGAAATATTGGGTGAGGAAGTCTCCTAAGAAGTGAGCAGAATAAGTAGAAAATCCAGGTACATCCAAAGAAGTAAGCATTTGGTGCTTCTCCTGCTGATATTGAAAAGATCAAGTGAGACCCTTGAATTCAACATGATGCATCTTAAGAATTCAAGGAGTAATTTAAGTGAAGGATGTGGTTTAGAAAGTGTCTATCGTAGTATTCATCATAGTTAGACAAGTTTATGTGTTAAGTTTGAAATATCATAGTAAATAAAGTTCAAATACATGCATGCATTAAGTTGTTACTATGTGGATAATAGATTAATTGTTGAGTTAAGTGTTGTGGTACAAAAGGAAATTCTTGCATGAAAAAAAAATAGACAAACATAAATTTGTGCAAAAGGTTTCTTCATTATATTAAAATTAGTATGTTTACAAAAGTGCATGAGTCGGGACTCCATGCCAAGGACAAAAGGTGTATACAAGGAAATGAGTAAAGATGGAAAAATTGAGAAGTGCTGAAGCAATCTACAGACCCATCTGGAGCTCAATTTCTGAGTCTAGCATAGGTGCAATACAAAGCTCCAAGTCAATCGGTACCAGCGCAGTACACTCCGAAGAAGGACACACAGGAAGGAGTTGTAGAGTATAAGATGACAATGGTTCAACATGTTATGGTCGAAGCAAGGACATTTCATTCAAAATCCAATTTCGATGGTGCTCCAGTCTGTCAACCCAATGAGACAGCTGAGTCAGTTGTTTAGAATGCTCGAGATACACCTGTGACTGGGAATATTGATGATGGGACTCTATTTCCTCCATCTGTCATTTCTAAACACCCATGTCAACCCTCAGTCATGAGAATTCAGACTGCTATGTCTAAACTACAAGTCTCACATTCTCAAGGGAGGTATTCCTTCTTTGGTAGAAGGAGACCATTGGAAGAAAGGTGAAGAACCAAAAGGAAATGTGACACAAAAAATGCAGAAGTACTAATGGTGATGAACCAGACATTGTTTATGGAACTCTTATAGAATTGAATGGAAGACATTTGCACACATGGAATTAATTTGAAGAGATGTGCAATAAATATTACGCAAGTCAAAGAAGGTGGTGGACTCGTCAAAATTGAATGTTGGATTTAATAAACTTTAAAAAGGTGTACGAAAAGTGGAAATCTAATCCATTACTTCATGCGATGGAGTGATTTTTCCCAAAAGATCGAGTATAATGGTGACACATAAATGTTCCCACACTAATTGAATATCATATATGTTTTAATGTTGAACTGGTGGATAAACTTGCCAAATATTTGGTTGTCATGGTAAGGGATGCGACAATAATAGAAGTAACATGGCAAGGTGACAATGCAGTAAATGCGACATGTAAAGTAGTTAGACGTAGAAGCAAATGAAACGTCAATGCACTATGCAATTGGCACAAACGGATGTTTGCATGAATCACTGTGCAAAGAATGATGAAGTGTTGTGATAGGAAGAGCATATAATATGAAGGAATAATGGAACACCTGCATCAGGAAAGCAATCAAAGATAATTATGAAGGAAATATGCAGAATTATAGGATGTCAACAAAAGAACAATGAAGCATGAAGATAAGCGGAGTCATCCATGAAAACAGTTAAGGTAGAGACCTGCGCAAAACAAACTGAAAGAAAGAAAATTACATTGCACAAGTAATGGCACCTCTTTTCCATTGATGTCAAATGGGGGTAAATGCATGAAGCTTAAAGAAAATCTGGGAGAAATGCATGAAGCTGATTGCACACATGACATAAAGCTGGATGCAGAACCAACATGAGTGCAAATCCGATTGTAGGAGAATCATGAAGATGAGAAGTAATGCATGAGAAATCAAATGGGAAAGTGTTGGAAGAAGATTATTGAAGAAATAGCACGAAGTTGCAGCAGATGTGAAAGAAACTGAAGCAGATTATTTAAGAAATAACACAAAGTGGCAGCAGACATGAAAGAGCCTGAAGCAGATTATTGAAGAAATAGCATGAAGTTGTAGCAGACATGAAAGAGCATGAATTAGATCATTGGAGTAATGGAATGAATATGATCATACATATCTTCTGCATAGAAGTAATAGAAAGTAGAAGACGTATTGACAGTAGAATGTGTAGAAGTCAAAATCTCAAAGAACTCAGGGGGAGAATATATACAGGGGGAGCACTACAACAAGTGCAGATGAAGCATATAGTTTAAGAAGACTATACACATTGCACAAGTAATGGAACCTATTTTCCATTGATGTAAAATGGGGTTAAATGCATGAAGCTTAAAGAACATCTGGTAGAAATGCATGAAGTTGATTGCACACATGACATAAAGCTGGATGCAGGACCAGCATGAGTGCAAATCCGATTATAGGAGAAGCATGAAGATGATAAGTAATGCACGAGAAATCAGACGAGAAAGTGTTGGAAGCATATTATTGAAGAAATAGCATGAAGTTGCAGTAGACATGAAAGAACCTGAAGCAATTTATTGAAGAAATAGCACGAAGTTGCAGCAGACGTGAAAGAGCCTGAAGCAGATTATTGAAGAAATAGCATGAAGTTGTGGCAAACATGAAAGAGAATGAATTAGATCATTGGATTAATGGAATGAAGATGATCATACATGTCTTCTGCATAGAAGTAACATAAAGTAGAAGACGTATTGACAACAGAATGTGTAGAAGTCAAAATCTCAAAGAACTCAGGGGGAGAATATATACAGGGGGAGCACTACAACAAGTGCAGATGAAGCATGCAGTTTAAGAAGACTATACACACCATAATAAGGTGTTGACATCAATGCCAAAGGGGGATATTGTTAAAATTTGGTTGTCATTGATGTCAACTAATTTCAAAGAGGATGTCAATTGATTCAATTTGAGTCATTGATGTCAACTGATGTCAAAGTCGATATAGTATTCCTACAACAGTTTGAAGAAGTATATGTACAAGATGGTGGAAGATATGGATTCTAGTTTGAAAACTTATATCTAGAAGTTGCATCCAGACTGAAGATGTGTGTCCAAGGATACATCATGCATGACCAGTATGAAGAAGTACATAAAGAGGATACATCATGGATATCCAATATAAAGAATCACATAAGTAATGTATCCTACTACATTGTGTACCTGAACAGATATCGAGTCCACCAAGCCATACTCTCTCAAGGTAGCATCCAAAGAATTGGTTGGACAAAGGTACATGTGCACAAGCAGCCAATGAGTTGGTTAAGCAAAGGTATAAGTGTGCAAGCATGACAAGAGAAGATTCTGGAATGCGCAAGCAAGCCTAAACATTGTATGTTCAAAGATCAGGAGTGCGCAAGCAGCAAGAAACAACTCATGGTTGAAATGTCCTAAAAGCGGGCAAGTCTCACCAATTAGAATATGCTTCCAGTTATTGGAGCATGCACAAGTTCCAAGAAGGGTGCATTGGTTGAAGTTAGTATATGCACAAATTCCACAGTCAATGACACAACATGTGTGCAAGTCCCACAAGTGATGATATCGTAAGGGTCCAAGTCCCACTAATTCATGGACCATGAAGGTGCAATACCCACAAAGGATGACACTTCATCAATTTAGAATATGACATGTGGCAGAAGCACAATCCGTGAAGCATGGAAGAAGGGATGCCACAACCAAATTGTGGACATACAATCCATGCAGGACATGTATAAACAGAGATACAAGTTGGAGATTTAGATTAAGCTTGATGGAGAGGTTGTAGAGATTCAAGTGTAAAATACAGATTTATATCTGGGGCATCAAGGGATTGAGGATAGTATTAGAGCATTAAAACCCACTTAATACTTAGGATATAATTTATTTCACTTTTTATTACTTTCCTAGGTAGTTTTACTATGTTTTTGGACACTTATTGACTTCCTTGGTCCACCACTTTCCATCCTTATCCACATGAGTGCATTCATGAGCATCTTGGATGATTTTCTGGATATTCTAAGTGTCAAAGGTGCCTTTCTTGTTTTTCAGTAGATAAGGTAAAAGCTAGGAACTCTAGAGGTTTTGGAAACTACTTTTTTTGTGTCCAACACGCCTTTCCTCTTTTTCACTCCAAAAGCTACCATATTTTTCTAATTTCATCCTACATCACCCTCCAAAAGCAGTTTGGACAATTCGTGAGCTTTATGCCTGAGTTGGAGATGGATGTTTCTACCTTGGGTGGTTTTAGCTAGTTTAGTAAGCCTTCTTTTTGTGAGCTATTCAAGTGCACCCAAAGCATTTCTATTTTCTCATGTAATTCTATATATTTTTAACCACTTGATGGTACATGTTTGGGTGATGTACATTTATGCTAATACATTTTAATATTGTGCATAATTCTGAGTATGATTTTGAGTGTTCTTGACAATTCTAGACTAGCAATTTGTGTGAGAATTGTTATTCAATCTTATGATCAGCCTGTGATATGATTTCATAGACAAAAAAACATGATCTAGAGAAGAGAGGAATGCACACATGAAACATAATGAAATACTGATGGTGCACAGAATGATGCCGTAGATCTATGTCGAATGCGCAAATGTTGAAAGGAAGAATCACAGAAGAATGCATAAGTGCATGAGGAATGATTGAAAGTATCACAGATAACACACAAACATTCATATATTTTTTAAGGAGGGAGCATAGATACATAACTGAATTATATCAGAAGATGGGCATAAGTTTAGCTAATTCATGAATGTTGAAGTGAAGTGTGCGAAGTAGAGAAGTTCATTTGATGCACAATGACAGAGCAACAAAAAAATTCATTATGCACATCACAAAGATGATGATCTAATACAAGTACGCTAAACCGAAAGGACGAATCATATGATGCACATCATGTCGCAAATTGTCTAAAGACTGTGGAACTTAAACCGAACAAACACATCACAATAAGTGCACAATTCCAACTGATACTGATGCTTAATTTCTAAATAGTAAGCTATCAATTGAAGCACAATATTAGCAGATCAATTGCAGTTGCATAGTAGTAGAACAACAGAGTGAATCTTGATGCAAAATGAAAGATCAACTGAAGAAACAAACAATACCTGAAGTAAGTCATCAACAGAAGTGAGGAACTAAGAGGAATGAGAATTCAAGTGACGTATGCAACATAGTGACAATGAATCGCCTGCATATAGAGAAGTGCACATAGCAAAATGAACATCAGAAAATCAGAAGTGTGCACGTGTTGGAATTTTAGTAAAGCAACATCTTATCTTGTATATCTAGGAAACAGGATGGGGTAAGGAACATGGGGTTGTATCCTCCTTCCAGTTGGTGCTGGAGAAACACAGGGATTTGGTGCTTCCTTCAGGTCGGTGCCTATAAAACCAAGGGTTTGGTGCCTACTTCTAGTTCGTTCTAGTAACACAAGAATTTGGTTCTTCCTTGAATGTATTATTTTCATTACAAACGATCATTCTCTGGTTTTCTCCCATATGGGTTTCCACGTTAAAATTTTGTGTGTATTGTATTCTCTATTTTGGTGCATATGTGATTGATTTTTATTTATGATAGATGAATAACTGAAGATCGATGATTAAGCTAAGGAAAATATGCTAAAGAAGTAAAAATCTGTTCATAATTGCATTAATACTGATTCCCCCCCCCTCTCAGTATTAAATCGATTCCAACAGGGCACACCATCACACAACACACTATCATAAAAATGACAAATTTTGAAATTTATCAGACATAGTCAAGACACCATGAAATGATGTACCTTCTGCAACTATGAAACTCTATAAGTATTTGGGTGTGGTCGGCAATTTAGACCCATTTTCTCAACAACTTCAGTTGATACTAGGTTCTATGTGTTGCATTTGTCGACTATCATAGAATAGCATATATATCTGATCCTCACTATGGTTCGGAAGATAGAATTCCTCTATGCTATCTCCTTCTCCTCTTGTCGGGTTGGTTGCAACATCATCCATCTAGTAGTCAAGTTATTGCATCCCTTGGGTTTGATTTCATCATCACTTCTCCCAATAGGAGAACTAGTCTTCCCTTCAGTCTTGTTGGTTGTCTGAATTTTGGCCTATGGCCTCTTTACTATGTGTAATTTTTATGGAAACTCATAAGATTTGTGTCCCAACTCTGGACACTTATAGTAGACTACAGTTGGACTGTATGCACCTCTTCCTCCAAAATATTCTCTCCAACCAAACATACCTCTATCTATGGGGTGTTCACCACCCCATTGGTACTCAAGTGCGGGGTTTCTTTCCATTCCCTCCTCTCTTCTAATTTCACTATTTTCTTCTCTTTGACCCACATGCATACCCTCTTGTGGAAGCAACTTTTCTACCTCCACCTCTAACAACAGTCTTTCCTCTGGTTGTAAATGTATTTTTTGTGAGCTTCTCTTCGGCTTTCAAGGCTAATCGGTAGGCCTATGTAACATTTCTGAACCTTGATAGCATCAAATCATCCTAAATGGAATATTTCAAGCCATTCAAATATCTAGACACAACTTCTTCCCCTTCATATATCTATCCTGACCTAATGGAAATTCTATACAATTATTCGGTGAATTCTTGAATATTCAATTCCTTTTGTATCAGGTTTTACAATTTCCTAACCAAGGAAATCATATAATCAATGGGAAGTAACTTATTCTTCAACTTGGAAACCATTTTGTCTCAAGTTTTAATTTTGTCTTTCCCCTTCTTTACTCTATCAGCATGTACATTGTCCCACCAAAATGAGGCATGACCCTTCAACTTCAAACAAGCAACTTTCACTCTTTTGGGGTCTTCTATATACTCCATATCAAAATATTTTTCCATCTCTTATCCAATATATCGTCTCTACAAGGTTCAGGCTCCCTAAGTAGGTGGCACCTCCATCTTGGACCTACCCTTCATTTTCGATAAAACATTGAACAATTTGTCTTATGGCTCTTATTCTACTTCCTCGGCAACATTTTCTTCACCCTCAACCTCCACATCACGTTTATGGTCAAGGGTTTCAACAAAAAATTCCCTCTTAGGGGCTTCCTTTATTGCAACCAGCTTATTCTTCAAAGTTCTCATGGTCTAAACACATTCTTCAAAGGTTTCTCCATCAATTTGCATGCATGCACTTGTGCATGCTTTCATCCTCTACCAAATATGTTAATGCCCCTTTGAGCCATTACTCCTTCAAATTGACTAACTCAACCACTCTATCCAACCACAATTGGATTCTCCACGACCTTTTCAACTCTATCCAATTGCAACTAGAGTTTCATTCCATGTCCAATCGTTCTGTCCAATTACCAGAGGACTCTTCACGCAAGATACTTCTGCTCTAATATCAACTAATGATACCAATTTTATTACATGGATTATAGATCATAGTACATATAAAAAGAACATACCAACACAAACACAACAAATAACTGGACACCAATAATGTCTTTGTTATTAATTTATAATGAACTTTTACAAGAATCGTTACAACTCAAAGTCTATGCTATATTTTAGTTGGTCTATTTATGATTGTTGTCTTTGTTCCTTTAGCAGCATCAACAACAAAATAACCTTAATCTTTATGGGATAACAATCCCTTATCCTTGTCTCAATATCTATTTATATCCTCCTTCCCCACTTCAAATTCCTACTCAATCTTCCTCTAGAATCCTATGGGCACGTCTTTTGTAGTTATGATCATTAACGACTTCACCTACAACTTCCTTGGCATACATTTCCACTTGGCGAATTCAAAAACCACCATAAATCCTACAATAACTGCTCCAACTACTCCCATAACTGCTTGGATTTCTATGCCAGATATTTTCTTGGTCGATAGTATCCTTGATCATTCATGTCTTTGCAACTCTTGGTCAAACATTCTTTCCCCTTCGATCATTCCCTAAATTGCCTACTCATGTGTTTTCCTCTTTTCGAATTCCTCTTTCTTCTTCATTCGGTCTATTCCCAATTGCTCTAAACCTCTTTGGATCAACCTACCATCTAATTTTCTAACTTTCTCACTTGCTTTCACTATCAAGCACATCCAATCGAATTTCTTCACACTCCACCAATTCTCCAATGAGTCTTCCTTTAAACTGCATGGGCTTTGACCACCCACCTTTACTTTCGTCTGGAGGTCTTCGATTCTCCTCCCAACAACTTCAGTCGTCTATCTTGGACTAGAATTCCTAGATCTTGATGCCCCTGCATCACATTTGTACATCATTAAAAATATTAACTACCTTTTTAGCTAGTCGAACACCTTAATATCAATCTTTAGTTTGTACATCACCATCATAGATCCATGTTAAACCTAGATCTATCAAGCATAGAGACGGATCCAATTTCTTGAGATGTAATTTTTTTTACAAGACTCTATTAAGTTTAACCAATGATATGTGTAAAATGGTCTATTTGAAAATTGCGAGTTACTTTTTAAATTGAAACACTAAAATTCCATATCTACATTTAACAAATGGTATATGAACGATGTCCTTATGAAACTTGTAAGGTAACCGTTTAATGAGACTCTAAAATTAAATATGTAAGTTTAACAAAGTTAAAAGAGATAAAGACCTCTATGATCTTCTATTTAATTAAATATTAATAATAAAATTGCAAAAATATCTTTAGATTCATTCTCAATAACTTCACTTTTACAAGTTAATTGTATCGAAAAAGTTATATGTTTTTTTAGTTTATCATCATCAAATTTAGACCACAAAATCTATGATAAAATTACAATATATGATTGTTGCTTAAATGAGGACACTAAAGTAAGTAAACTTTATTGCAACTTGATTTTCTATCCATCAAAATTAATTCTTGCCAAATTTTATGTAAAAACATGTTATCTTCTCTTCTTCCTAATTAAAGTGCCTAGAAAAGATCAAATCCATAAAATCATTTAGAATTATATATATATATATATATATATATATATATATATATATATATATATATATATTGTGTGTGTGTGTATATATATATGTATATGTATATGTATGTATGTATTATAAAATGTTTAGCTTTTATAAGTTTTTAATGTATAAAGTTGTTCTTTTTAACATAAATGAAGTAATCAATTTCTAAGTGACATTATTTATAATTATTATTGGAACTATTTCAATGACTTGTGTGACCAATATATAATTTTAAACTGATTCATGTAAGTGTAAACTGACTAATCATAATGTTGACATGGTTGTTGTCATTATGTTCTAATTTTTATTCATTAAATGACTCAATTTTAATGGTTGTCCTTGCTATTCACATTATTAGTTAATGATTAATAACATTTTCATATACAAACTTGATTATTTAAAAATCACTAAAAATAGTAACTAAATATTTTTATTGTCAAACACCTTAACAACAATCTTCCATTTGTACATTATTAAAAATAGTAACTATATTTTTAACTAGTCCAATGCCTTAACATCAATCTTCCATTTGTACATCACCATCATAGATCCATCTTAAATTTACATCTATAAAGCACCTAGAGAAATCCAAATCTTGAAATGTAATTTTTTATGACTATTAATTTTATCCAATGGCATATGCAAAATGTGCTATACATTAAAATTTCACATATAAGTTTAACAAATGATATATGAACAATGGTCGTTCTTAATCCTTTTAAGGTAACTTTTTAATGATACTCTAAAATAAAATATGTAAGTTTAACAATATTAAAAGAGATAAAGAACTCTATAAATTTTTATTTAATTAAATTTTGACCATAAAATTGTACAAATATATTTAGATTCATTCTCTATAATTTTACTTTTTTAGTATTGATTTTATAAAAAAAATTATATATTTTATGATTTTGATTTTTTTAATATTTCATTTCAAATTTAAATTATAAAATAAATGTTAAAATTATACTATAGAATTGTTGCATAAATGAAAACCTTCCAGTAATATAACCATAGTTCAACTTAATCTTCCATCCATTTAAAATAAACTATGCCAAAATTTATGGAAAAAACATGTTATTTTACCTGCTTATTAATAATCTATGTTAAAATCACAATATAAGATTGCTACATAAATGAAAACCCTGAAGTAAAGTTATCTTAGTGAAACTTGATTTTCCACTCATAAAAAATAAATATTTCCAAATGTGATAAAAAAAACATGTTATTTTCTTTTTTTTATTAATTAGAGTGACTAGAAAATATCAATTTTTTTTAATTTTTAAATTATTTAAAATACAAACATATATATATATATGTTTAATTTTTTATAATTTTTTAAATATATGGAATTGTCATTTTTAATATAAATGAAGTATTCAATTTCTAAATGACTTATTATTTAAAATTGTTATTAAAACTTATTTCAATGATGTAAGTGGTTAATATATAAATTTAAACTCATTCATGTGGTTAATAAATTGAAACTCATTCATATATTTTCAATTGACTCACCATAATGTTATCATGGATGTTATTATTTTATGTAATAATTTTCACACATTAAGCATCTCAATTGTAAAGGTTGTTTATATGCTTTTTACATTATTAGTTATGGGTTTGCTACTTATTGTTAATTATTAATAATATTTTTATAAATAAATTTAATTATTTAAATATTATTAAAAATATGAATTAATTTTTCTATAGTCAAACACATTAATATTAATCTTTCATTTGTACATCACCATCATAAATCCTTCTTAACCTATATGTTCAATGTTCAAAATTGATAAGTTTCTAAGTATATAAAGTTGTCATTTTTAACATAAATGAAGCACCAATTTCTAAGTGACCTATTTTTTAGATTTGTTATTAGAATTTATTCAATGATTTGTATAGTTGTAAATTGACTTATCACAATGTTGACATGGATGTTGTCATTTAAGGTATTACTTTTCACATATTAAATGTCTCTATTGTAATCATTAATCATTGTCCATGCTCTTCACAATCTTACTTATGGATCTCCTACTCATAGTTGATGATTATTATCTTTTTCATAAACAAATTTGATTATTGCAATGTCATTCAAAATATTAACTAAATATTTTATAGTCAAACACCTTAACATCAATCTTGTACATCATTATAAATATTAACTATTTTTTTAGCTCGTTGAACATCTTAACATCAATCTTCCATTTGTATGTTACCATCATAGATCCATATTAATCCTAGATCTATTACGCACATAGAGGTCATAGATCCATCTTAATCCTAGATCTATTATGCACATAGAGGAATCCAATTTCTTGAGGTGTCATTTTTTAATCTTTAATTTATGACAAAACATTCATAATCCATACTATTGACCTCCTCACATAACCAACTCAACCAAACATATCAACTTCCACCCAAAATTTTAAAATGTTACATTTAAATTTAAGGGAAAAACTCTTTTAAAATTTTTTATTAATTTTTTTTTGATTAATTTAAAAACAAATACATTTTGAACAATTTTATATAATATCAAAAATATAAAATCTTTTAAAATAATAAAATGTTATTATTAAATAAAATTGAAACTCAAATATACTTGTTAATAATTACCTACACATAATTTCACTTTATATAATAAATTTTCCACTATATTCCTCAACCTCAACAACTATGTAGAAGATTTAATAGCCACCTATCATTGATTTCACTATATACAATAAATTTTCCAATGTATTTAATTACAAGTATGTAGTGTATTTACATTTCACTTTATACAATAAACTTTCCAATGTAGTTAATTACAAGTATGTAGAGTATTTAAATGTAATTTCATTGAATTCTCATCAAAATCAAAGGCAATGTTCTACTCTTTCCTTGAGCTTGATCTTTGCTATATTGCTTGATGAGAAAAAAGTCTTCCCGTGAAGAACACATGTTGAAAATCCCAACTCAATCAATATCAATAATATTTGAAGAGGGAACTTATTATTTGTAATTGAAAAAAAAGCCAAGAACCATGTAGTGAAATTAACCAATTGTTAGGTGAGATCAAATGCTAAAGTATGTTGTCCGAAATGTGTTTTAATGAGGATGAGCTTTAATAAAGTTGAGATCAAACGCTAAAGTTTGTTGTCCTAAGTGTGTTTTAATGAAAATAGGAAGAAGGGAAATAGATTCTAGTGTTAATATGAAATAATTATGATGGTTTTATTGTGAGAAATCTACATAAAATAAGAGTCACGAGGTGACAATGTCTTCAACATTAAAAATTGCTATTACTCTATAAAATTTGCTCATCTGAGTATCCAAAGAGCCCAGACATACCCATGATCCAAATCCGAGCAGCCCAACCTTTCTGGCTTCAGACTGTTAAAATATAGTGGATGCCCAGACAGAGCCAGTCAGGAGATTTTTATCACACTTGAGTGAGTCAAAACCTGTTTTAGAGTGCATAAAAAACTGGCATTGACAATGGACATGGGAATACTTGATTGACATCTACGCCTACCTGGATCTACTGCCGGGAAATAATATGATATAAATTTTTTATATTTAAAAAAAAATTCCTTACACGTTTAAGTCTATTCTCCACTTCGTTTAATAGAACATATTAAAATATTAGAATTTGAATTTTTAAAATTATATATATATATATAATTTTTTTTTTTTTTTTTATACAGATACATAAGTGAAGCATTCATTTTCATTTTCTTTTATTTATGAAAATATAACAAAACAACAAATATATATATATATATATATATATATATATATATATATATAAATTAAATTAAACATTACATAAATTAAACAGAATAAGGAAAATTCCATATGAAAAAAAACGGTTGTCCGCATTGCAATCTGTGCTGTAAAAAATCACAATGCAAATCAGCTATCTTCACATATTCATGGACTTTTGGAAGCCAAAACAACTTAAGTTTCCATATGTTCACTCTGTGTGCGACGGAGGATTGGAACCAGTGACCAATGGCTGCCAAATAAAACCTACTTACCATTTACTTATCTCCTTTCATTTAAAAGAAAATGAAATGGTTAAATAAAATCGTATATAGAAATAAAAGAATATGATTTTACCTACATATATAATGGCTTCCCATTAATGTTCAAAACGAAATATATAAAACGCTGCGATACAGAACCTTTCTAATAAAATTTGTGATTCAAACCCTACCTAAAATCATTAACCAAAAGGAAAATAAATAGACCGAAGAATTGGAGGAAAACCCTGGTGTACTGAGATAAGAAAATGTGTACGTGCTGCTCTTTAGATAACAATGTTTCCATACTTAACAGCTGCTCTTTAGATGGCCGCATGATCAACTGTCCACAACCATAATCTTAAAAATAAAATAAAAACCTATTGCTCTCAGAGGAAGAAGAAAAGGAGGAAACACTGCACCCAAAAGACCGTGCAGTACAGATAGAGATCGAGAGAGGAGAGGCCGTGAGTAGAGAAACCAAAGGAAATCAGTAATTAACCAAAAAAAAATTATGGGCATGCCTAAGCCCTGAAACGGATGGATTGTGACTTCGGAAGGAAGCCTCAAGCGCAGAAAAAACAATGATATTGGACGGTGCATTCAGAAGGATATATGCTTTCTCTATATTGATATATCTTTATAGCTTAGATCGCCTCTCCCTTATAGATCTGTACTAGAAAATTAGTCCTCCTAAACCCATACGAGAATAGCTACTATACATTTGGTGGCCGCTACAGAGAGACCTGTACTACAATAATCAGTGCACGAGACAGAAGCTATGATACTTGTCCTGAATCAACTGCTTAAACAAGAGTAATAGTTTTAGTTAAATATTAGTTGCAATGTCATATAAGAGAAGGCTATGTGCAGAAGTTGAAAATGATTTTTGCTATGTTACATTTTTCTATCTGTCTGAAAACCATTTTTCAAATTCAACTAGGTTGTAAACTGCAGTCTCGTTTATATATAAATACTGTATTTTGAATTACAAATTTTAAATCGATATATTTGATATTTTCACCTGTAACAGATACTTAGAACTACATAACATGTATTCTCCTTGGCTATATGAGTTATGTATAAATAGAGAATTTAAAATATTAGATGGAATAAAATTTGATGATTAGAATTAAATCAAATTAAAACAATTACATAGCACAAGGATCGCTCCGAACCTTGGGTGTAATCCTTGTTTAAGTCTAAAACAAATAGCTACCAATTTTAATATAATTACAACAATACTCTCTCCTCCAACAATGAAATGAACTCAATACTGAGCTTAATGGTGTTTATCGGAAGAGATATAGTAAAAAACCATGAAGTTTCAACCCTAACCAAATATGACAATTTCATTCGCAATTTCTTAAGCAAGCATGAATTGCCTATAAAATTAACCAAGTTACAATATGAGTATGAAGTTGCGTGATTTATCCTTCTATATAAAAATTACATAAAGAAGAAAGGTTGGTAACTAGATAACATTGTTGGAATATATGCTAAGATAGTTCTAAAAGATTTATGCTAAGATAAATCTTAGCATAAATCTTTGAATATATGCTGATAAATATTAGCATAAATCTTTGAATATATGCTAAGATTTATGCTAATCTTAGCATAAATCTTTGAAAACTTTCTAAAGATTTATGCTAAGATTTCAAAGTATTTGAACTTTCTTCAATGACCAGCGACGACAAAACAAGAATGGTGTCCAATATTCATGTAGAAAGAACAATATTGAATATCGCATGCATTCATTAGTCATGACTATTTTTTAGTAGGAGATCCATATTCTTTAATCTAAAATCATTGACCATTTCCCATGCTACAGGTATCTTGCCATCGACTCATGGAAACTAAACTCATCATTTGCAGCTAGCCGAGCACGTCTCCTCTAGCAAATGATATATTGTCCAGTTAGTTTGGTGGTTCTTGTTTTTATTTTCCTTACTTCTTTTGGGATGATTTGGGGTCTGCTTCAAATGTTCCTTTGCCATATTCATGATTTCTGCCCAAGGTAGTGAAGATCATTTAGGCATTGCCATTTATTTATGTTTGTGCTTATATTATTGAGATTGGACCCATGAGGGGAGACTTTAGTGATCAAAATTCCCATTAAAATAAGCTTGCACTGAGCTCAAATCAAATTTGTACTAAGCACCGTAATAGTGATCTGATGAGAGTGATTAGGTGCTATGTGCGACCGAATCTAAGAATCCAAGGGAAAAGGATGGGGTTGCGTCCTTCCATAGCCATGCATTGACATAGAGATAGCCCCTCGAACTTCCTCATCTGAAGCTTTAGAAACACTTAGAACCCCATTCGACCTTTTAGAAACACTTAGAACCTCATTCGACCTTCGCTTCTTATATGTTGAAGACTTCCTAGGCAAATCCCTTTAATGTGACCTAGTTCATGACAGAACTTGCATCTAAATGGAATTTATTTCAATGAAGACATAACTTTCTTTCAAGTATTCCATCGAGATACAACAAGGTTATACCTTTTGTAACTATTTAACAACCTCCTCAGGCCAAATTTGGGAGTTCTATTATACAAATAAAGAACATTTTCTTTACCAAAAAAAGGAGGTTGGGTTTTTAAGATTTTTTTATGAAGCCTTAAAATCAGGAAAACCTGCAATTGAAATATTGAACACAAAAAACAAATACAATTCATCTATTCCAACCCTGACGAAATGTTTCGAGAGGATCTTGAATCGTTAACATCCCATACAATAAACAATTAAAGAAAGAGAAGAACCATGAAAGATGAAATAAATAATTACCAACATTCATTCTGATAGCTCGGGTGCTTCACATAGAAAGGTGCCACATAAGCAAAGGCGGACTCGCCAAAATTGCAATTTAAACAGGTTGTCAAATTGAAAAAAAAATTGTTTAGAAACACATAAAATTATTCAAGTGTATCCTCAAATTCCAACCAAGGCTACATGAAATGAACATTTTAGATGTGTCGAAACAAATGGACCCGAACACCACTGGGATACATTCATTTTAACCTAACTCTTATTAAATACAAACTATTTTAATACATTCCCACAGTCAAAAAATATGTTACAGATATTTATTGACATTGCAGATTGTTGGAAATATCTAATTAAATGAGCTGATCGTGTAGTTACTGCACCGGCTCTATCAGTCATCCTATCAGTAAAGATTGTGTCAGCGCGTAGTGTTAGTATGTTAGTTGGTTTACAGCCAATCCGACGCACGTTATGTTTTCATTAATGAAACCGCGTTAATAATTCTCAAGTCAAGAAACCTTAGGTTAGAATTTATTCCAGTCTTTAATGCAATCTTGTAGCTTCCATAAGAAGCATTCCTAAGTCGGTTGGTTGAAACTCTATAAATAGAAGCTCTTAGTTAAAACTCAGTGAGAGATGTATAAGAAGAGTGAAATGAGAAGAAGCTCCGATGAATTGTATCAAGAGCCCAAACTCTGTGAATGTAAAAGCCCGCAGTGAAACTCACTTCTATGAATTGAGGAGCTGCGCAGTTTACTGTGGTAAATATACAAGTCTATAGTTTTATGTTTCATTCTCAAGAATGTTGTTTATTGCAAGTAGCACATCATCTCCAGTTTTACTCATTTACCCGCAATAAAAGAAATCAAGATTCATAAATAGTTCACCGCGGTGAAAGTTCTAAATTAACTAGGAGTAACTTCGCGTTAGATGATTTTAGTTAAAGAAATATATTTTATGATAAAGTTTGGTTAAGCATGCCGCGAAGTGTTGCTGAAGTCAGCGAAGTGAAGTATTGTGGCAAAGATAACTTCGCATCACTGTGAAGTTCAACGCGTAGCAAAAAGTCGAAATCGTGCAGTTAATCTCGCGCAGTTAACCACCGCGAAGTTAAAAGTTATACTGCGAAGTTAACTCCTGCGCAGTAAAAGTTAGTAGCCGCGCAACTAATACTGCGAAGTTAATTCTTAGTGAGGAAAGTGTTCCGCGAAGATAAAATTAAAGTTCTCCATTATATGGTCTGCGAAGTCCAAAGAAAACAAAGAGAAGGTATCCATCTACTGCACAGTTAAATCTTCTTTACTGCGCGGTGCTCCTTTTCCCTTCATCTGGTATCAGAGCCTGGTTTACGGAAAGAAGGAATTCAATTCATAAGGAAAAAGTGGTTAAGGATGGCTTCAACTTCGGGTAATTTGCAAACCCCAATATTTACTGGTAAAAATTATGAATATTGGTCTCTAACTATGAAGGCTTTGTTTAGAGGTCAAGATGTATGGGACATAGTCCAGACTGGTTATGCAAAACCAGTAGATGCAGCAGCATACAACAATCTCACACAAACTGAGAAGGATGTTCTGAGGGAACAAAGGAAGAAAGATGGAAAGGCGTTGTTCCACATACATCAAACAACACATGAATCCATACTCCTAAGAGTAGCAGCAGCGCAGTCAGCAAAAGAAGCGTGGGACACGTTGGAAATAGCATATCAAGGTTTCAACAAGGTAAAGACTGCTAAACTTCAAATTCTTAGAAGAGAGTTTGAATCTCTGTCAATGAAAAATACAGAGTCAACAGACTCATTCTATACTCGTGTAATTGGTCTAGTTAATCAAATAAAGTCTCATGGAGAAACTCTAACTGACCAAAGAGTTGTTGAAAAGGTTCTTAGAGTTTTGCCAAAGAAATTTGAATCTTTGGTTGTAACCCTAGAGGAAAACAAAGATCTGTCCATATTTACTGTTGATGAGTTGCAAGCCTCATTACTCAATCATGAACATAGAATCAGCGGTTCAGACACATCGCTGGAAGGTACGTTCGCAACACAGTCATCCATAAGTCGCGTTAGAGGAAGAGGAAGATCAAACTCTAGAGGCAGAGGACGAAGTTTGTTCAGAGGAGGTTGCAGCAGTAGTCCTGCACATGTCACAGGAAGAGGCCAGGATCATACCCCCAATAAGCCAAGTGGACAAAGGTATGATAAATCAAAGATTCAATGTCATTACTATAAGAGGTATGGACACTTCGCATATGAATGCAGGAAGAAGCAGTATGACCAAGGAAAGCAAGGCGAAGCACAATCAAGCAGCAACAGCACTGCGAACAATTCACTCTTCTTGGCATGCGCATCATCGCTGGATTGCAATCCTGTCCAAGAAAGTCCAAATGACATATGGTATTTAGACTCATGCTGTAGCAATCATATGACTGGTAATTTAAGTTTATTTTCTAGCCTAGATAAATAAGATCAAACTGATGTAACACTTGGAAACAATATCCAAGTCACTGTTTTGGGTAAGGGTACTGTTGATATTCTAACAAAACAGGGGGAGCATAAATTTATGCCTGATGTGTATTATGTTCAAGGTTTGAAGCATAATCTGATGAGCATTGGGAAGATGATGGAAAAAGGTTACAAAGTTCATATGATAGGGAAGCACTGTGTGATCAAAGATGTATACCCAAGCAATCAGTTAATAGCCGAAATGTAGATGACAAGCAATCGCTTGTTTCCTTTGAGGATAACACCAATCATCAAAGGTAAAAATACTCATGTTGTTTATGAAAGTCAGAAAGAAAATTCTGAAGCTATGGTCAAGACAGAAAGCAAAGGAGCAGAAGTTCGCAGCAACGAAGAAGACAACAGCGCAATGCAAGCTACGTTTCAAACATAAATAAAGGATGGATCCTGGTTATGGTATTTCAGATTTGGACATCTGAACTTTGGTGGGTTGAAGCTACTGCACATGAAGGATATGGTGAAAGGATTGCCACTAATTGAAAAGCCAGAGAGAATTTGTGAAGGCTGTATCTTTGGAAAGCAGCATAGAGAGATTTTTCCATTCGGAAAGTCATACAGAGCTCGCGCACCACTTGAAATTGTGCACTTTGATATCTGTGGACCGATGCAAACACCATCCATGGGAGGATGCACATATCTTCTCACATTCATTGATGATTTCACAAGAAAAACTTGGTTCTATTTTCTAAAGCATAAATCTGATGCATTTGATTGTTTTCAGCAGTTCAAGGCACTTGTGGAGAAACAGAGTGGTTACAGCATCAAGATATTAAGAACAGACAGAGGTGGTGAGTATGTCTCAAATGATTTCTTAAATTTCTGCAAGAATCAAAGCATACAGAAACAATTCACTGCGCGGTACACACCGCAACAGAATGGCATCGCTAAAAGAAAGAACAGAACCATCATGGAGATGGCGTGCAGTATGTTGGTAGCTGCGCATCTGTCAAATGAATACTGGGCTGAAGCAGTCGTAACTGCAATATACATCATGAATCGATGTCCGACAAAGAGCATGAAGAACAAAGTTCCACAGGAGGCATGGATAGGTATGAAACATAGTGTTTCGCATTTAAAAGTTTTTGGTTGTGTAGCATATGCACATGTTACAAATGAGATGAGAAGAAAATTAGACAATAAAGGACATAAATGCATCTTTATTGGATATTCTGAAGACACAAAAGCATACAAGTTGTATAATCCTGTCACAAGGAAAGTTATCATCAGCCGCGATGTTTAGTTTGTGGAAAATGAAGCATGGGATGGAACTGTTGAGAAGAATGTGAAAATCGTGTCACATGTTGAACATGATGACATCGCAGAAGACGTGGTTGAGACTCCACATATGAATCAGAACTTCGCAGCACCGCCTACTCCAAGGACTGCACAGCATGGTTCAACACAAGCAACTCCAACAAAAGTCGCAGCAACCCCGACAAGCACTCCAAGTGCGCAGCAAAGTCCATCAAGCAGTTCGCGCAGTTTGACACCAATAACTCCGCCAAGGGAAAGAAGTTTGTGTGAGATATATGAGGCTGGTACACCTAATTCATTCTCTTGATTTGCATTATTTTCTCATATTAATGATCCTCTAACATATGAAGAAGCAGTTGAAGATGAAGTCTAGGCACAAGCCATGAATGAAGAAATAGAATGCATTGAGAAGAATCAGACATGGGAACTAGTTGATGTTCCTAAGGACAAGGATGTAATAAGCGTGAAATGGATTTATAATACCAAGCAAGATGCTGAAGGAAATGTGCAGAAGCACAAGGCGAGATTGGTTGCAAGAGGGTTCACGCAGCAGCCTAGCATAGACTTCAATGAAACTTTTGCACCTGTAGATCGCATGGACACTATCAGAATAGTTTTGGCCATTGTAGCACAAAAGAAATGGCCTGTTTATCAAATGGATGTTAAGTCCGCGTTTTTAAATGGATATTAGAAGAAGAAGTATATGTGGAGCA
The DNA here is from genome assembly GCA_027924585.1 of Larix kaempferi. Classification (NCBI taxonomy): domain Eukaryota; kingdom Viridiplantae; phylum Streptophyta; class Pinopsida; order Pinales; family Pinaceae; genus Larix; species Larix kaempferi. The sequence continues at coordinate 305,164 of BSBM01001489.1, read as the reverse complement.
GCCACAAGGCTATGAAGTTCTAGGACAAGGACACAGAGTATACAAACTGAAGAAGGTACTGTATGGTCTGAAGCAAGCTCCTCAAGCTTGGTACAGTCACATTGACTCATATCTCATTCAAAATGGATTTCACAGAAGTGAATGTGAGCCAACGCTGTACACAAAAATCAACCAGCACGGTAATAAACTAATTGTCTACGTGTATGTAGATTATTTAATATTTACTGGTGATTTTGGCATAGAAGAATTTAGAACAGTCATGGAAAGTGAATTTGAAATGACAAATTTGGGCCTTATGAAATATTTTCTAGGCATTGAAGTTCAACAGTCTGAAAATGGGATATTTATATCTCAGTCAAAGTATGCAAATGATGTCTTGAATAGATTTAAGATGTTAAACTGTAAGACAGCCCCAACACTAGTAATAACAGGTTTGAAATTAAGCAAGGATGATGATGGATCCAATGTAGATCGTACACTATTTAAAAGGCTCGTTGGAATCCTTATGTATCTTACAGCAACAAGGCCAGATATCATGTATGGAGTTAGTTTAATCTCAAGATTCATGGAATCACCAAAAGAATCGCATTGGCAAGCAGGTAAAAGAATTCTGAGGTATGTAAGTGGAACAAGAGACTTTGGTATTTTGTATTCCACCTCAGAAAATTTCAAACTCATTGGAAACACTGACAGTGACAATGGAGGCAACATAGATGACAGAAAAAGCACATCTGGGAATACATTTAATGTAGGAATAGGTGTTGTATCATGGGCATCAAAGAAACATCCCATAGTAACTCTTTCTTCAGCAGAAGCAGAGTATGTTGCAGCTACAAGCGATGCATGTCAAGTCGTTTGGATGCGCAGAATGTTAAGTGATCTGTCGCAACATCAACAAGAACCTATAGTCATTTACTACAACAACAATTCGGCTATCGCACTGTCAAAGAATCATGTGTTTCACAAAAGAACCAAGCACATCGACACAAGGTATCACTTCATTAGAGAATTGATAAACAACAAGGAAATCTATTTAGAATTTTGCAGGTCTGAAGATCAAGTTGCAAACATATTTACAAAACCATTTGCAAAAGACCCATTCCAATTTCTGCGAAGTTGTTTGGGAATGACAAGTTCTGTGCAATGAACTATGTCATGAATAGAGCATGTTTTAGCTCTGAAATATTTTGTAATATTTTAATTTTGCTTGATGATCCCCATCCGCTCATAATTAAGGGGGAGTGTTGGAAATATCTAATTAAATGAGTTGATCGCGTAGTTACTGCACCGGCTCTGTCAATCATCCTGTCAGTAAAGATTGTGTCAGCGCGTAGTGTCAGTATGTCAATTGGTTCGCAGCCAATCCAGCGCACGTTATGTTTTCATTAATGAAACCACGTTAATAATTCTCAAGTCAAGAAACCTTAGGTTAGAATTTATTTCAGTCTTTAATGCAATCCTGTAGCTTCCATAAGAAGCGTTCCTAAGTCAGTTGGTTGAAACTCTATAAATAGAAGCTCTTAGTTAAGACTCAGTGAGAGATGTGTAAGAAGAGTGAAAGGAGAAGAAGCTCCCATGAATTGTATCAAGAGCCCAAGCTCTGTGAATGTACAAGCCCGCAATGAAACTCACTTCTATGAATTGAGGAGCTGCACAGTTTACTGTGGTAAATGTACAAGTCTATAGTTTTATGTTTCATTCTCAAGAATGTTGTTTATTGCAAGTCGCACATCATCTCTAGTTTTACTCATTTACCCGCAGTAAAATAAATCAAGATTCATAAATAGTTCACCGCAGTGAAAGTTCTAAATTAACTAGGAGTAACTTCGCATTAGATGATTTTAGTTAAAGAAATATATTTTATGATAAAGTTTGGTTAAGCATGCCGCGAAGTGTTGGTGAAGTCAGCGAAGTGAAGTATTGTGGCAAAGATAACTTCGCATCACTGTGAAGTTCACCGCACAGCAAAAAGTCGAAATCGCGCAGTTAATCCCGTGCAGTTAACCGCTGCGAAGTTAAAAGTTGTACTGCGAAGTTAACTCCTGCGCAGTAAAAGTTAGTAGCCACGCAGCTAATACTGTGAAGTTAATTCTTAGTGAGGAAAGTGTTCCGCGAAGATAAAATTAAAGTTCTCCATTATATAGTCTGCAAAGTCCGAAGAAAACAAAGAGAAGGTATCCATCTACTGCGCAGTTAAATCTTCTTTACTACGCGGTGTTCCTTTTCCCTTCACAGATGGGAGATTTTTTCAAAATGAGCCAAATATGCAATTCTGAAAAACTGAACTACAAACAGAGAATATAGGTATATCAATTAATGCCACTTGTATGGTTTTAAAGAAGAAATTCAATTAACTTGTAAACAACAACTATCAACAATCTACACAGTTCTCAACCTGGAACTCACATCTTCCTAGAGCCTCCCATTTCAAATCATGTACTATTCATCAACCCTAAAATAGATATGAACAAGTCTCCACTATGCACAAAAATAACACTTTGTACCCATGGTGTTTAGTGACAAGCCTCTGCATGGAATAACCTCGTACAGAAAAAAATTTCATTATCCATGCTGTAAAACGTATTAAAAATACATGTAGAATGCAACATGATGAAAATCAGATTAAAGTTTTTTTCACATTCTAGTGCAACCAGAAAAATTCTCACTGTAATAGATGAACATAAAAATTAATCACGGACCTTTTTGGTTGTATAAAATCCTCCATATCATATGAAAGCATCTAGAAGCGAAAAAATCATCCCAGGAAACCCCCAAAGCCATTGTAACCCATCACCTTTTCTCAAATAAAGAAGAAAGAAGAGAAAACATTTTATATTAGAATGTTATTAACATCAAGTCACTTCTATAAAAAAAATACATGTAAAATTGAACTATACTTTAATACCATAGAAAACCCCCAAGGCCACTGTAAACCATACTTCTTATAGGCCGAAAAAACTCCAACATTCTAAATCCTAAGAAAAAAAATAAAAGCATATAAATGTAGCAGGTAACAACAAGCCTGAGATATTCCAATGTTGAAATGACACATGATATAACAAGCTCAATATATTATCCATCAAAACAAGTAGCTCTGTTATTTGCTCCCAACATAGCTCTAACTACTATGGAGTACCCAATTGCAAACAAGATTTCATATATAGTATCTAACATACTAAGACAAAACTCCTAATCGCGCACAAGAATACAAACATAATCCAAACAAAAATACCCAATTGCACACAAGACTACATGTAGAGTCTAAACACATTGGACAAAATGCCCAGCAATGAAAACAACAATTAGTTTGTTATCATGGAGGAGAGAACATGTTTAAAACAATTTTATCACAAGATAATATAGTATTAAAATGGATTGTAGCATTCTTACAACTCTATTAAGGAAGTGTCATCTATTCTGCCAAATTCACCCAGACTTGCATCTATTCTGCCAAATTCACCAAGACTTGCACCTGGGCCAAACAGCATGATGCCAAGTGCATATACAGTTTGAGGCCTTCCTCATCTTACAATGAAACGGAACCTGCTTCCAAGATTCCTGAAAGATTGCTCCTACTAAAGTGGTGAAGGAGATGAGGATCGATACTATTGAAAGATCGGTGCAAACAAAAATGATGAGCAGAATTTGAAAACTCATACTGTCAAAGGCACGACTCACCTAATACTTTTAGCGAACTCAAGTTTACAATACTCTTAAAAACCTACCAGACTTCACTTTGCAATACTTTTAAAAGATCCTGGATGGGGGAGTTGTGGAGCTTATAACTACGACATTTACTTAAAACTTTCACCTAACCCAACCAGGTGTAATGAACCATTTACATAGGTCATGAGACTTTCTATAGGAGTATTAGGATGAAGCATAGCCTACCAACCACCATAGGTATAACATCCATTTAGAAAGCATTTACTTGGGCTTGGTTCAAAAGCATGGGGACACCTAGCCCACCCAGATAAGCCCGCATTTACATGGGCCTGGATTTGAAGCTTGGGGAGGCCTGGCCCTCCCAGGTAAGCCAACATTTTCATGGCCCCATAATGGGAAACACGCGTTTAGAAAGAATGTTAGCCTCAAGGTGTGATACAACCCCATATACAACATCTCACATCTTTAATATGGATATATGCAATGTTCGCTGTAAGAAAACTGCATGCACACTTTGCAAAGAATTTGCACATAAAAATATATACAGAAAGGCAAAATTTATACACCAGTAATGCACAAAATTGGTAACAATTGGCATGCAATCGGCACACAAGTCAAATTTTCAAGTTTATGTGTAGACACACTACTTAGCATATAGTAAGTTACAAGACCAAACCCTTCAATACGATTCTTGCAATTCTCAATAGCCTTATTGAAAGTAAAATATAAATATATTTGAAATTGAAAAAAAACACACATTTAGGACAACAAGCAGAAAAAAAAAATGTTACGATGCTTCTGTATCTCCAATGCATTTTTCCTAACCAAAAACCTTAGAATTCGTACTCATTTGTTTAAAAAAAAACCCTAAACAAACCCAAGGGCTCTGAAATTGTGGATTCCAAAATGTTTCTAGACCTAGAAAGCTCAGTCACTGATAGAGAACCGAGAGCAGAGAAACACAACATAAGAAGCTTTTAACAACCAAAGACACCATATTTCACAAATAAAATAAATTGTTGGCCTCAATTTGCATTTACAACCACTAAATGCAGTGAAACAATGGAAACCATTAAAATATGGAAAATGTAGAGCAAAACTCACAAGAAATCTTAGGTTTCTAAGCAGACAAATCGATGGATAGTCAAGAATTAAGCGAACAATCATGCACCTTGAGCAAATGTTAACGACGGTTTGCACAGACAACAGTTGGCGTTTCGGGCCAAGTGAAACCGCTCAGTGCAACAGAGAATAAAATTCTGAGGAGTGCATCGAGCAAGTGTTTACGGGGATCTGTAAAGAAAAAATATCGGGCTGGTGAAACTACAACTGGATGTCATTCTGGTTGTGCAATGTTCGATGGTAAAAATAAAAACAAGTGTAGTTAGTTTCCAATTGAAGCCAACGAGTAGGGAACCCCACGAGCATCAGCCCAGGTCTACACAGGAAAAACATGAAAACCTAAAAAACCACTCATTTTCATTAATTAATAGCATGCGGAGGTGGGAAGGTGATGTTAGCCCGCAACCCCATCCTGGGAAGCGAGAATCGAGGACTATGTCACCTCCTCTAGCCAATCAATATTTTGAAAAATATGAATTTTAAATATTTAAAAAAATATTAAATAAGTTAAACCGTAGTTTTTATATAGTTCATACGGGAAAATTTTGGTTTTAAAGTAAATTAATACAAGTCTGATGATATATATATGTTCCCCTTCGGGGACATAACAATAAAAGTGAGTGAATTTGAGAGTAGATTAAATATTAAGGGAGGCAAGATCAACTTCATAAGAGTGAGCAACAAAATAATGGTCACAAAAGATGTTTTTATATCAAAAAGGTTTTAATAGCATAAAAGGTTTCCAAAACCAAGAAAGAAATCCAAGAGGTATTGTGCATGAAGTATTTTAGCCTTTGAGCTTTTATTTCTTCTTTTTAACAATCAAAAGCATAAGACCACAAATCACCATGTTCAACCTCCATGGATCACTATCAACGTATTTATATTCATATTTTGAAAACATAAGACCACAAATCACCATTGTTAGTGACGATATGTTTGGAAACCAGTCAACGGATCCATAATGATGTCATCTAGTATGATGCAGATAATCTCTTGATAACTTGTGATTCAATCACTTACGCTTATACTAGTTCTTTGTTTATTGGTTGTTAATGATTCAATTGTCTATAGATGATTAGTAGTTACTTATTCTTGTTTGGATTCTTTCAGTACTCAAGACATAATTCTTTTCACCTTATTGACACCTAATTTTGTGTTATGATGACTTCTAAAACCGACCTAAACTAGTTAAATTAAGTCCTTAAAATGACCCTTACTCTTAGTTGTCTTACGATAGGAAAAGAGAGATTTTGTATGTCATTTTTCTTCGTAATATGTGCAAATTATCGTATCAAAATTTAGTATACGCTTTTTAGGGACACCCCCTATGAAAATAAGAGAACCAGTATGAATGGAGAGGCTTTCCTTGAATGTAACTTGGTTTGGGATCCCTATCATTATCATGCGAATTTTCCTATGCAAATCCATGTGATAATAAATTATGCCTTCCCTTCTTCTCCTATGTTCCTCTTCTATTTTGTTTTTAATTATTGACTTGATAATGATCATTGGTGTTTTGTTGTTACTTGTTTATGGTTTCATGTATTGAGGTTTAAGGATCATGGATGAACCTCCAAGATAAAGGTAATGTCTTTTCCATTTCCCTCTTCTTCTTTTTTTCTTTCTTTTGTTTCCATTTATTGAGTTATTAATGGTTATTATTCTTTCGGTGTTACATGTTAATAGTTACATGAATAGAAGCAGGGTTTTATGGAGGACCTCAATAAGTATGATAATGGATTTTCCTTTCTTTTACCTTCCTTCCTTCTTTTACATTAATTTTTCTTTATTCAATATCTAATGTTTATTTTTTTGGTTAGATATTGAAGGTTTATGCACGAACCTCCTAGATGAAGGTAATGGATTTTTCCTTTCTTTCTCTTCCTTCCTTTTTCTTTAACTTTATTGATTTGTTAATCCTTATAATTCTTTTCTTGTTACAAGTTTAATTTTCATGTATGGAAGCTAAAGCTTCATGGAGTTACCTCCATTAGGAACATAGTGGCTTCTCTGTTACATTATCTTATTTTCTTTTATTTTAGTTCCATTGAGGATTTACTAATATTTATTTATTTGTTGTTGTTGTTTTAATGGAAAAAGAAAGAAAAATTGTTGAGGGTTCTATTTAATGCCAAAATATGGTTCATGGATGTGGTTATTACTTAATTTTTTCTTCGTATTAAATAGTGGATTTTATTTCATGTGAGTATTGTTCACTTGTTTGCATCTACAATTAAATTAGTTTCAATTCATATCTACATTTTTAATTCCATATTTATGTGGGAATGTAGCTTAAGTATATACCTTTTGCATTTTTGCAAGTGATATGGATATAAGTCCCACATTTTCTTGTCATTGTCCATTTTTTATTTTATTTCTTTACAATTTACATTTTTATATAAATATTAATTTGCACTAGGTTAATTTAGTTTCAGTTCAAATCCAAACTTTAAATGTTTATGGGTTCAAGTGGACACTTAAATATTCATTGATATTCTATACGAGTTGATTGGTTTCCAGATGAGTATGATTAGTTGTTCCACTCTTCTCATCTATACATATAAAAAAAAACAAAAAAAAAAACTTTAAGTACTTCATAATACAAGTTTCACATATTTTCCCAAAATTCCTCATATTTATTGTAATGTAGTTGACTAATTTTGACCATAAGGTGGTCGCATTGTAATGTCCCCATTTTGACCCTTGGAATTATTGGCTAGACATGTAAATATTGTAAATATGTGGTCTATGATTCCTAGTATGGATCTCAAAGCAAAGGCCCCACTAGTGAATGCTCAGTTTATAAAGGAAAGTATGTATATTCTGTGGACATGTGCTAGTCGGCCATGGAAAAATGTAATAGCATGTAAACATTTATAATGAAAATAAAATGTCTAAGAGTTGGCTATGGAAGCAACTAAAAAGAGGCAGTTGTGTTTATCCACTAGGGAGAGGTGAGGGGTGTGGGATCCAATCCTTTGTTTCTAAGTGTTAACTTGAGAACCCCTTGTACCATAAATGGTAAGCCACTACCTAAGTGGACTTCCGTGCTGATATTTATTTCTATTGGAAGAGGGCAGCTGAAAAATCAACTCATGAATTTAATGGAGCATGGGATGACTACAGAAAGTCATATGGCTAAGTATGGGCTCAGTTTTGGGTACCCACAAGTCAATATTCCTCATGGTAATTTTTTTCCTATCATTCCCATTCCATTGTTTTGCAACCCGAATACCAATTCGGAGCATGCCATGCATTCCCAGCAAGAAAAAATGCAGAAATCGCAACTTGAGAAAGAGCCATGTTTCAGACAGTCAAAATTGCTTGGAAACTTGTGTTGGTCATGAAATCCAATGGGGAATCCATAGACCTGAACCTTGGGGCAAATTTGAGAGTGTTAGAAGCTTGAAAATCCATGGGAGAACCCAGATTTGGAAGCTCAAAAATTTAATTTCGTGGCTACAAATTGATTTTGCCAGAAATCAGAAAATCAAGAGGATATTGAAATTAGAGAGAGATGAGAGGTTGGAATGGCTTGATAAACCCAGTGTATGAAAAGATACCTAAATTTTTAGCATATTGGACCTTTCTATGCCCACCCTAAATAACACTAGATGGAAGGTGTTCCTGAGGGACTATGTAGTAGAGAAGGGGACCTTCCTTGTGTTTGGTGTGGTAGGTATTATGGGTGCCAGGGATGGCTAAGACCAATTGAGATATATGCATCTCTGTGGTTGAGCTCACTAGCTTATCATTCACCTCCATTGTCTCCCGACATGCTTGATAAACCCAGTTGTGTGCTGGATCAGCATGAGAATGTGTTCCTATGGTTGTGAGTGAGCCTGTGTAGTTCCTCCTTAATGGATACATAGCCCAGCTTGGGGATGGCCTCTTAGTAGAGAGATAAAGTGTTGTACAGAGTGACTATGGCTGGGTGGAACATTTCTCTTCCATAGCGAGTTGCTCGGATGACTTCCATTAAAATATAAGTGTCTATTTGTTAATTTATTGTTGTGTTAAATGAGCATGAATTATTATTATGATTTTGATGAATATGACGGTATTTGCATGCTGTGTGTGTTAAATCAATTTATTTTCCACTTTGTATTTTTTATTATTATTCATCTGCACATGCATATAAATGTTTAAGAATTTCGTAATATGGCCATGGGAGTGAAATTTAGAATCCCCACAATTCATTCATGTCCCCATCGTCAGTCGGATTGATGGGTGGGTACATGAAAGAGTGTTATCAGAGTGAATGGTTGCAGCAGCAGGGTTATTTGAGCCAGAATCCACACTCATGGGCAGTAAATCAAATGCACAGAAAGGGATGACAATGTCTTGGTTGAAATTGTGGGCTTAAAGTTATAGATGATTTATTAGTAGAGAAAAGGAATCATGATCAACCGGCATGGTTCACAACACATATGCAAATTGCACATTGGAAAATGGAGAGTGGGAAATTCGTTTGGCAGATACCTCCTAGCCATGTGTTGTATTTTAATTGGCAATGACTCCAACAAAAGCTTTTCCAAGACTGCTTTCGTAGTGAGTCGTTACCACTCTTGGAAATGATAAATTTGGAAAAACAAATTGAGGTGGACCCCATCCATGCCATGTGGGAAGAGAGAGTTTGATGTGGACCAGCCACGTTGGAAGGAACACAGGTGGACAACATCCACAAATTGTAGGCATCATGGAGTATGGATCCGAGACGATCATCGGTCGTCAACGGGCATCATGAAGAGAAGTTGTGGGAAGCCGTAGAGAAAATTCTAAGGGTGCAGCAGGGAAGAGTCCACGGAAGTCCACGATGAGGAATTCTTGGTAGTACCACAAAGAAACGTTCGTGGGCGCAGCAAGGTATAAGTCCAAGGAGCTTGTCGGTCAGCAAGGACGTCGATCGATGGTCACCGGTAGTGGGACGTCAGTCATCGCTAGGTAGTTGGCGATGCGCATCTGTGGGGTTTCCGAAATGTGCCTTGAGGAATAGGGAATGGAGAAAGGTTCACAGGCACAAAAAGGCATAAGTCCACGGAGCTCGTCGGTCGGTGGTAGTCATATGTCATTCGACGGTCGTCAATAGTCGGACATCATCGTCGGTCATCAGCGCACATCCGCGGGGGTGCAAAATTATCTACTAGGAAAAATTCCACGGAGCATTGGTGAACCCACTTCGGAGTTCCATTCTGGGGGTTTCCAAGAATGAGTTAGGAGAAGGTCCGACCCCGCAGTGGCGATTCAAAAATGAAGTCTAGAGCCCAAAAATTGGTTGGGCCATAAAAGGATAAGTTTAGCTCAGAAATTGATGAGACCAGAAGCGTTTGGACTCCATTGACGAAGGTCACAAAAACATAAGTGAGAGGCTTGAGCCCATTTTTCTCTGATTTGGTCGAAAATTCAAAATATTGACTTTCATATATCAGTGTCTAAAGACCTGATGGGTACTCGATTTGGGCTGAAATTGTTATGGTGTATCAACCAGGAACGCAACTAAATCCAGAAGCTTAGATCAAAATTCCAAGAGGTGTGAGGTCGAGGTGTGAAAGAAGGTCAAAATACACTATTCCAGAGCACTTTTGGGGGATTTTGGAAAACTTGCAGGTGGTAAACGTGACCTTAGATTTTGAAAACAGAAAAGATTTTGAACTCAACATTTTACCTATTCATCAAGACAGACAACTTTCATTAGACGTTTTTTTTCCAGAAATGTTGAGTTTATGAGATAGCTCATTGTGGTAAAAATTCTAAGCCTAGGAAAAGTGCAAAAGTTAAAAGTAGTAACCCAGAATTTTATAGAGGTTGACTGGAGCATCGGATCAGAGATATGAAATTTGTTGAGTAATGCTTGTTACATGTTCTAACAGTTCCTAATAGAAAACAAATTCTAGTTCTTTCTATATTTTATTTTGCAGATGGTTATGGTCTCCAAAATTAATTGCACCTGTAAAAATAGTGCAGAATTGGTCAAAATTAGCATTTTTTGGATGATATAACTTTCATGTCCAAAATTAGAATGAAGCATAAAGATACTCGTAAATATTATCTAGAGGGTAACAATGGTGCACAGTGAAAGTCTAGATGAGGAATTCAATTGTCTTATAGATTGGAACAAAAAACTGCATATATCCTTAATTTGACAGAAATCGTCAATAGGGGTATTTCCAAAATGCATGAAATTTTTTTTTTGGAGAATTTCTCAGAATGTAGTGAAGCCAAAATCCAAGAGAATCCAATCGAAGGTTCCTATTTTTAAAACAATTTTTTATATTGCTTCAAGTAACAACAAAGCAGAACCTCTAGGCTTGATTGGGCAAGAAATTCTCAATGTGGGTGACCTCCAAAGTGACCAGTATTTTTGAAAAAAATTGTATTAAGGTATAGGTGTGTGCCAAATGCGAGAGTAAATCAAAATGAGTAAACTTGATGGTAACGATGCTCTCACAATAATGTGGAGGCATAATTGAGAATCATTTAGGATTGAAGAGTGACAACCATTTCTAATGATGGAAGAATAAAAGATACCAATGATGGACAATTGTGCCATGGATAAGAGTGCATCCAAGGTATTACTATGGATAATATGAGCAATTTCAATTGCAAGGAATAACCATGGGATCTCTTGATTATTGGATATGGGTATTGTATAAGATAATGCTCAGTAAAGTATGGGATAGGCACCAAGTAAAGGACATGCAGGTTGTAAATGTGATGGGTGAATCAGCCTTATGGGCAAGTGCACGTATGCTAAAAGAAGTTGCAGGATATGAACCAACAACTTAGGTGTAAGCAATAAGAATGGGTAAGGAATTAATTCCATTCATCAAGAATTATCAATAATAGAATAAGATATTCTAATTTGTGGATCTGTCATGCGGTTCATGGTAGTGATAGAGTGGTTTTGCAAAGGATGTGAATCATGGAATTAGGCATTCCTGTGTGTGAATTATTGCATGGTTCAAAATGGTGGAAATTATTTCCATGGGAAAGGAAAGCAAGTCTCAGATTTGAAGGACACGCAAAGGAAAATAATGGACCTTGAAAGGACTCCCTATGGAGTTGGAATGGAATAAGTTGCAGCGTTATTAAGTACTAGGAAGTCCAAGGAAGGGAAAGGTAGACTTGACTAGAATTTCCCAAAGCAATTGGAGAAGCAAAACAATGCAAACTGACTACAATGAGAGAGACTATAATGACCAAGGAATGATACATAAGGTTGATAAATGGTTGTAGCATAAATTGGAGAGTGATCTCCATAAGACGACATTCATAAAAAGGGGGATTTCTTACCTTAAAACTATTGTGTTTATAGCATAAGAATTGCAAGCTAGGAAACTAGCAAGTATAAACGCCATACATGTGTATATGTATTGAATTGTTACTTGGTGAGAAACTCATAGCTAATGATCCCTTTTTTGCTTGGCAAAGAGGCCATAAATTGGATCAACTATGATATCAAAGAGGAGATTCCATGCTATGATGAGGAATTGAAAAGGGAGAATTACTCAACTCTTCTATTGTTGATATATTTATAATTTCTTAGTTTTATATGCAGAAAAATAGGGCATGGGAATGCCATAAATGCAAGAGGTTAGATAGTTGAAATGCATATGCACTAGTGTGCATATTATGATATAATGCATAGTGCATGAAAATATGCCCGTGCATACATATGACATTGCAAACTAGTAGACATAGTATGGTTTTTCATATGCAATGGGCCACTAAGGATAATTATTATGGTTGATGATGATTGTATTAATAGAGACAACAGAGACATGGCTGAAGATGTTGATGATGATGTTGCATGTGACCAACAACTTTGTGAAGAAATTATGGAGCAATAGATCCATGATCAAGAGGTTGGTGGAAGGACTGTGTAGTCCTTTGTAAGAGGCCAATTGATCAGGTAACATCATATATGTTAATGGAAGCCATGCAGGTAATGTTTTATTTATGCTAACTATATAATTGTTGAAATAGGATGGGTGAGAATCCCTTCGACCATGTTTTAATCATCATAAAACAATATGCATATAATACAAAATGCATTTATGCGAATGAAATCCCATAGGGTATGGTGAGGTATGGGATGCTAAGGGAAAGGAGCCTTATACCATGTAACTATTTCAAATTTTTGAATGCAATCATAAGAGATAAGAGCATGACATGTATGAGACCATGAGGATGTTGGGTTCTGAAGCCTCACTACAACAAAATAGCCCTTTAGGGGTGGTTTTGGCTTGCGGGGATCTTGGTAAAACCCCCCCTTAAAAAAATTTCATAGCTTTGGAGGCGGTCTTTTAAAACCACCCCTAAAAGTCATGGAAATTGGACTTTTGGGGGGCGGTTTTTTTAAATCCGCTCCCAAAAGTCCTGAAATTTGACTTCTGGGGGCGGTTTTTGGAAAACCCCCCCTAAAAGCCCAATTCTCATAACTTTTGGGGGCGGTTTGTCAAAAACCCCCTAAAAGTCATGAGAATTGAACTTTTGGAGGCGGTTGTTTGAAACCCCCCCTAAAATTCCAATTCTCATAACTTTTGGGGGCGGTTTGTCAAAACCCCCCCTAAAAGTCATGAGAATTGAACTTTGGGAGGTGGTTTGTTTGGAACCCCCCTTAAAAGTAATGAGAATTGAACTTTTGGAGGCGGTTGTTTGAAAACCCCCCCTAAAATCCCAATTCTCATAACGTTTGGGGGTGGTTTCAAAACCCCCCCTAAAAGTCATGAGAATTGAACTTTGGGAGGCAGTTTTTTTGGAACCCCCCTTAAAAGTCATGAGAATTGAACTTTTTGAGGCAGTTGTTTGAAACCCCCCCTAAAAGCCCAATTCTCATAACTTTTCGGGATTTTTTGGATTAGAAGTGAGGCACCTAAGGGATCAGTGGGTTAGTGGGTAAGGGGTTCTTGTTTTGTTGGTACTAGTGGTTAAGTGGTTTATAAGTTATCATGTTATTCAGTTGGGGCTAGATGTTAAGGTTATGTACGAGGTGAGGGGGTTAGAGGTTGAAGCTTACTAAGTGCATGAATTCATTGCATGGATCAAGTGTGCTAAGTGAATGAGTCATTTACATGGGTTGGTTGTGTTAGGTCAGTGTCTAATTAGTGGCATTATTTATGGTGGCCATTTCAATATTTTTAACACAAAGGATGGTTCTCGTGGCCTAGACTAGGGCATGTGAACTAAATTTAGGGTCTAATGCCATATTAATTTTCCATGGGGTTGATGGTCCATGCATGTTAACCTAGATTACCACATAACAATCTCTATCCTACATGTGAGATCGTCATGATCATCATTGTCACTATCGTAGATGTCATTGTTGTTGTTGGTTTGTCCATGGTTATGTAAACCAATAAACCAACCATGCTTTAATATTTATAGGTTATGTAAACCAATAGTGGTTCTCATAACCTAAATAATGGTCCATGGTTAATAAATTTACTATATGATTCATGGTCCATGTGTAGGGCCCTACACATAATTACTTTACCTTACAAGTGAGATATTGTGCCCATTTCAATTTTTGTAACATTGACAATGGTTCTCGTGGCCTGTACCATGGCCTAGAAACTAATTTTAGGGCCTAATACCATATTAATTTGCTATGGGGTTGATGGTCCATGCATGTTAACCTAGACTACTACATATGACCTACATATGGAATATCTAGCCTATATGTAACAGTTCCCTTTGTTGCTATTGAGTGATGATTAAGGCCTTGCGACATCACATAATCTCTAAAGAGTGAATCTAATTTCAACTACAAGTGGGATATGTTGGTAATTTTTAGATCTGTAACACCAAAAATGAGAATTTTTCTGCCAATTTCAACATGTTAGTAATTTTCAGTCCATCACCCTTTCTTCTCATTGTTTTCCCCCTTTTGTGAAGGGTGACTCAAGTGGATTACAACGGACAACAATGGAAACAAGAGAGCATAACATAACACACACATGCCCATATACAAGGCCTAGAATATATTGTAAACTAATGAGTTGAGTGAATTCAAGATGCGATTACAATAATTATTAGACAAAGGGTTCATATGACCAAGTGCATCACCTTGGATAGAACACATATTGGTAGTCAATAAGAAGGATGGAACCTTTTGGATGTTCACTGGTTATTCAATGTTAAATAAGGTGAAAATTAAGAACAAGTACCTCCTACCCAAATTGATGATCCTTTTTATTAACTTAGATGGGAGAACGTTTTTTCAAAGTTGGACTCAAGTTTTGGGTATCATCAATATATGAGAGCAAAGACTTGTCTGCATTATTTAAGATGTGCCACCACATGTCTCCTTGTTGTAGACACATGCCACCTTGCTATAGACACATGTTAGTGCATACCACCGACTCAAACTGTGTGAAGAATAAGCTCTCCACCATCGTCATCGGTGCCTATGATCGGAGACGGACAGGGAAGAACTTTAGGTTAAACATGCCCGATAATGGCATGGTTCCAAAATTTACACGTATTGTTCCTGAGGAGTTGTTGTTAACATGAATCTTTGGACCCAGTCTAATAAAATACGAGGAGGAAGAATTTTAAAGTTAACCAAAATTTAAATACACTGGTCAGGGCTGTTATATTCAACTTCATCAGTTTCGTTTCATCAGTTGCCATGTGTGCCTTAAGACAATGAGTGGAGGTGTCTTTCAGCAAAATCTCGATTCCACTTTGATCCTTATTTGTTGCACCATCGAATAATCCCATGGGGGAATTACCAAATAAAATTGGATTTATCAAAAAATTTACTTTGTCTGTACCTGGATCTATGTCGAATTTTGTTGATGCTTTAATAATCCTTCTCCTAAGCTCCTCTAGGTTCTGTCTGCAGCCTTAAAAAAGAATGGCATTCATGAAAATCCATAAGCCCCATGTGACAATAAAGGGAATTGATTTTACCTTGGGATTTGTTAAAAACCAGAGCTTTAAATTTTCTTAAAGGGGTTGCAGATGCCAATTATTTTTTACTTGAAGAATGTTACAAATCAAAGTCCAAATATCCTAAGTAATGCTGCAATCTACTGCAAGATGTTGTATGGTCTCCTCACTGCTCAAACATAATGGATATGCTGAAGGTCCAATTCCACCCCTTTCTTTGTAAATCTCCCCTTTTAAGACTTTATTTCATAAGCATAACCACATAAATATAATTGATTTTGGAGGAGCTTTGATTTTCCATATCACTGTATACCACCACTTCAAATCATCATCCTCATAAAGATATATAAAAGCATTATATGCCTCTTTTACTGTCACAATCCCTTCTATTTTGTTCCAAGTCCAAGCCAACCTATATGGTTATGTAGATAGAGTGATCCCATTTTGGTAAATTCCCTGTATATATGTGTTCCATTCACTAGCTAGATTTCCCATGAGTCTGAGATCTTGTGCAGAGAGCCAAATACTAGAACCTATCAAGTTGGAGATATTTGTCTTATGTATATATGCAAGATATTAAAGGCCTCGACTGTGTAGGTACGGTAGCAGTTCTTCTGATAGTATAAAACCAGATCCTCCACCCAGAAAAGGATCCAAGCCTAAAAGAACTCTCGTACCTATACCAACCTTCCAAGCAATCCACTGCTTAACCACATGTAGTGTAGTTAATAGATTTTTCTAGATAATGGAGGCTATTGGGAAAGCAAAGTGTTTCTTCCTCAGCCATGATACAACATCAAATCCTTTCAAATGTTTCCCAGTCCATCTTGAAGCGATTTGGAGCGCCCTCCACTTCTATGATATCTTCCACGTCTTTGCAAATTGCAGGCCATCCATTACTCCTAATGTATTTACTTATCGCAAGGAAGATTGCTTCTCCTTATTCTTCAACGTAGCCCATGGTTGGTGGTTTTGATTCTGATGATTCTAAATCATCAGAATCAAGAGGGTGGCCATCTTAATTGGATTTTGTTGTGAGTGAAGACCACCTAAACCATTTCCTTTGGCCTAATCTTAACCCCAAACTAAAGAATGTCGATTGTCCCTCCCATCTTTTTATATTAATTTAAAACTTATCAATGTGGGAAGATTACATGAAGTCATTCAAATGCTCAATTCAGATGTGAGAGCAATGTATAAATGAAAGATGATGTTTCCCTAGAGGGGAAGACGACTTCAACTAGAGATAACTTTAGAAATTTGGTTTTCTATTTTATTAGGATTCAATAGCGTGCTACCATGAAAAAGAGGGGGCAATTGTTCGAATCGTGAGTCGGGACATGCGTGCATAATAACAATATTTAAACCCCATATCGATATTAAACCCACACAAACAAAAAATCTATTTAAAACCAATCCATTGAAAAATTGATAAAATGTGTTTTCCTTCCTTTTGGGGTTTTTTTGGAAATAATATTTTCATGATTTCAAATTCAGTTGGGTAGTCATTCATTAACCGAACAAAATGGGATTGCTCATAAATCTTACTCGATGTGATTCTGTAAATCAATGGGGGCAGCTATCCCTATCGAATACATAATAGATCGGGAATAAAAAGTGCTATAGTACCCAAATAATGCATCATAGCGTACAATATGCTAAAAATAATGCCATTCATTCAATTCCAAAAATTTTTAAATGGGAAGAAATATTCCCACACCTTTCGTCGGCCATTCGAAATCAAAATTTACTCAAACATTTGATAACACAATAAATACGATGATGGATAGTGCAATGGAAAAGGATTTTCATGGTGCATGTATGCCCTCATTTTTTTTCAGAATTAATAAAAATGTGGTAAAATGTGTTTTCCCTCCTTTTGCTTTTTTAAAGAATTAATATTTCTAAGTTTCATTTAAAGAATTAATATTTCTAAGTTTCAGTTCTTGTTTCATTGTACATAGGAGGGAAGGTTTTGGTCATAGACTTTTGCATCCACAATTCATTCTTCTGCCTTATCTTCCAGGTCGGTGAAATGGCAAGATAAAGGTGTTCGATATAGGTAGTGTTCATATCCTATCCATTGTGCATCGAATAGTTTATGCAATTCATAAAATGCCATTGATCAAACCCTTGTGTTTATATTTTGTTGATTGGTTGTGGTTGCAGGAAATAACAAATATGGAGGTGCAATCAATCTATTCTTGACAATGTAGATAACAAGGCGATGGAAATCATTTGATTCCTTTTGGTAGGCATTGAAATTAAGGTATGTTTCCATTCTTTTGAAAGGTATAGTGTGAAAAAATGTTTGCAGATCTTTTAGGGTCACGAGACCATGTATATATGTTGAAGGTCCCTGAAACAGAATGTACTGCTCGTTACTTCCTTTTACCACGCCCTTTGTTTTATTATCTGCGAGGATCTTCTTTGACCTTGATTCTAGACGAAAAGGGGAGAGCTTGTAGAGTGAAAGTTGTAGATGTACCAGCTTTGGTAAGAACCCAAGCGACACTCACCTCCTCTAATCCACCACAATCAGGGAAACAAGGCTTGTAATATAGACAACTTTGCATTCACCGGAGAGTATGTGATCAATGTATGTGATTTTCTTCGAAAAAAATGAGATGAATTAGTTGGGAGAATCTATATCAGTTTCCCAACCTACATTCCATTCTTGATGGCATACAGGGCTCCAAATCCATCCGCATTACCACATATGCACTTTTTCCCGCATCCTCACATTCTCCAGCACTCCATACACACTTTCAGTTCACCCTACACTAGACTACTCACATCCCCCCTATACTAGAGTTCTGAACAAAATATATATCCTATGGATAAAATAGAGAATCCTCAGGTGTTTCCCAGGAAAGCGCACAATAAGGTGGAGTTGGAGAAGTTCCAAAGCCTCCTTCATTCGCTGTGTTGATGCCAAGTGTAAATTCCAAGTGTAGAAGTGGAGACAGAGGCTGAAGCAACTGCAGATATATATTATGGCTCTCTAACCAGGTAATAATGCAATATTCTTTCCTCAACATCACTTACACAACCCTAGTGAGCCCCTGGATATGTATCTTTCACTTTTAAATTAATCCCAACAGATAAGTATTTCCAACCCTACTGAAATGAACTGAGCATAAAAGCGGTATCACGGTTTTCGAGATCTAACTGTCATCAATGAGAGGTGGATATGTCTCCCTGGTTAGTTTCTGTCATAGCCCCAATCTCAAGGCATCTCGCTCTCGCTCAATGGAACCCCATCCCTCTTTCCAAAAGTCTCAATTCCCTTTCTTCATTTAATAAATTTTAGTAACTATGCCAAATTTTAGAAATTGGACCAGGTATGTATATATCATGTATTTTTCAAATTCATTTTTTATAATTATGAATTTTATTTTTGGATACATGTTAAATTAAATTTAACTTGATGTATAGGTACTTTCACCATTGATGATGAAACGTTAGAAAATGTTGATTGCAACAAATATGGAAAAAAAATACTCATACATGCTGTACGATATCGGGCTCAAAAAATTTATGATGATGTTCTGAAGAATTATTCAGTAACAGGACAAGCACAAATTTTAAGATGTTTATTAGTGACCAAGAAGTTAGAAGATGCTACGTAATTATTGGGTATTCACAAGGTGACCAAAGAGTCGAAATTGAAACATAATGTGATAGAAAATATAGGTGATGCAATAAAAAAATTTGGAAAATCTAGAAAGAAACACATCAGTGCTGCACGAAGAGCAATTCATACAACAATTATTTCGACTAGTACTAAACAAAAATGTTTGACAACACAGCTAGCAAAAGCAGTTGGAACCTCAAGAAATACATTATACAAACATAGCAAATTCAGAATGCAAATAGATGAAAATGATGAACTTGCTTGCTGGGCAATTAATTTTAGACAGCCTTACAAAGATAGAATGGGAGTAGGTGTTAAAGATATTGTACGGGAATATTGGTTGACACATGCTCAAGTTTCATAAAATTCAAGGGATGTGATATGACAAAGAGTATCACGAGGAGTATATGTAAGCAGTCCAAAACATATAATGGATATGACACAAGTACAATTGTTCAATAAATTCAAGGAAGATCATCATGGAATTCATGTGTCAATCACTACATTTGTGCAACTAAAACCATGGTATGTTAGACCTATTACTATACGTGACACATGTTGTTGTCGTTATCATGTGCAATTTCAATTATATTACGACACGTTTCTTGAATTTGGTAAAAAGTTTGGGAAATATTCACCACCTCCGCCCACAATATGTGAATTCATATCTCAAACCCTATGTGAGAGAAATCACGATGAAGTATTTTACAATAAGAAATGTGTCAATCGAAAACATTGTAATCGTTGTGAAAATTTGGTTTTATTCCACAATAAATATCTTATCGATACTGATCACTCGCTGTCAAATGTAACCGTTGATTGGAGAAGATATGAATACATTACAAGTACTAGTGATGCACATTCCAAAAGGATTGATTTGCAAGAAGATAAAATAGGTGTGACGGATTTTCTCAAGAAATTTGAAAGTGAAATTTATAAATACACCAAGCATTCATGTAGAGCACGATGGCAAGACCTTCAATTCAAACAGTCTCGTGAAATTTTTTCACCAGGAACAATTTTGTCAGTGGTTGATTTTGCAGAAAATTACACATTTGTTGCACAAAAAGAGATACAGAGTGAATACTATCATTCTGACCAAGTTTCGATATTTGTCCATGTTTTATATAGACATTCTCAACAGGATGTTGATGGCATTGAAAGCACATGTGACAATTGAGATGTAATTAAAGAATATCACTTTTATATCAGCAACAATCATACACACGATACACATTTTGTTCAGCATTGTATTGAAAGTATTTTCTACAATTCACTAAAGGGACGTAACGTTAAATTCAATGAGCATTGGATATGGTCAGCTGGATGTGCAGGACAATTTAAATCTTTGTGATCATTTTATTGGTTATGTCGACTTCATAAAGCATTGAACATTAAATATCGTTGGAATTTCTTTGAAACTGGTCATGCCAAAAGGTGAACATGATGGTGCAGGAGCATGCATAAAAAGAGCACTTCGAAGATGGCAAATGAACCATAATTCTGCACGATTTCATTTAGCTGCAGAGGTTGTCCAATGGTGTAAATCACATCTAAACCATGATTATAATCAACAATCAAAAGATGTGCGCAGGTATGTACACAAATGTTTTAATTTATATTTTATAATTGTCAATTTAAAAAAAAGTTTGTACTAACATCAAAAAATTTGTCATTTGTGTACTAGGTTTTTTTGGCTTGTTGGGGTCGAAGATATAAACAGATCAATACCATACGACGCTATCACCATACATGGGACTAGAGATTTTCACTCTATTCAAACAAAAACCTTCCAAAACATGTATGCATTTGACAGTAGAAAGCAATCATGCTTTTGTCATATTTGCACTGAAAATATTGAATCTACAGAAGTTTGTGAAAACATAACGAACAACTACATAAAACATTGGAAACACACAGAGATTAATCCTAAAGGAAAAATGCCACTAGCAAGCATAGAAGAATTAAAATCAGAAGAAATAGCAATATCATCTGATGGCAACAGAATTTCATATCTTGTTAGAGAAGGAAATGATCAAGTACAATTGTTTTGTTGATTGTTCATTCTTGTCCATTACCTTATACATGTATAAATTAGTCAATTTAATTGATTTAAAAATCCTAACGTCAATTGTATTTTGCACAGGGGATGTTTTTGCTGTAATTGCACCTGTAGACAACAACGAAAATGTGAAGTATTATTTGATGTGATGCACTGAAGGAAAGATGAAGTTATTGGAAGACTACAATGACAACGGATATACACACGAGAGAGGATCTATCATTTTAAAGGGATATTTTTTTCAACAGACCCATATGACTACAAATTATGTCTATTTCCAGGATTATGAACCTGATGTTATATGTTGTCAATATATTCATTTAGTATGTGCATCTCGAATAAAATTGGTTCAAGTTCCATCGAAAAACAATTAAAAAATAAAAAATGGAAACTATCCAAATATGACCATGAACGGATAATTGAGGATGACATTCCGTTACGATGTTTTTAACTATATAAAAAATTAATAGATCAATAATTTTGTCCATGTCATTGTCAAATGTTGTGTACAATATATTTTTTTCTTTTTATGTCTTTGATCTTGAAATGAAATAGAATATAAAAGTTTAAATTATCGTATTCTAGTATGCTGAAATGAATTCAAAAGTTATTTGGTAATTATGAAAACTTCAATGTGTAAAATTTTTGTCTTAATTATGTATAAAATACTTTATTCGGGTCCCCATATGTCTATTAGACCACTTAAGGGATGAGATAACGGATGTGGTTGTCGCCACTCTCCGCCCCGAATCTTTATTTTAAAATATCACTTGTGTAAGTTCAGATAACTGAAATCATGGAAAATGGAGACAACGATCATTTGATTTTTAATCACAAGAAATGATTCCAAGATTGTGAAGCTTATGCTAAATTAGATAAATGATTATTTACAACAAATCGATGAAAATTCATCAAATTGTTGTCTAAAATAATTTCTCTAATTTAGCACAAGCTTCACAATCTTGTAATCTTTGCTTATGATTAAAAAACAAAAAATCGTTATCCCCATTTGCCATGATTTCAACCGCATCAAATGTACCTGGACATTGAAAATAAGAATTATTAATTAAAAATTCATATCAAAATTTGAACCTAATATTCATTTTTCAACTTCGTAACATTCGTATTTCAATCAAAACTTCCTAACAAATTCCTGAACTTTGAACCTAACATTCATTTTTAAACTTCCTAACATTCAATCTTAACAAATTCATTCTTAACATCCATTCATTCATTACACCTATCAAAAATTATTTAGCATCTATTCTTACCATAATATTCATTCTTAACATATTCCTAACATTCCTATCAAAATTTTAACCTAATATTCGTTTTTCAACTTCCTAACATTCATATTTCAATGAAAACTTCCTAATATTCCTAAAGTTTGAACTTAACATTCATTTTTAAACTTTTTAGTTTATCCATATTTCTATCAAAACTTCTAGAACTTTCCTAAACTTCCTAAACATTCAAAGATAACATTTATGTTGTTAACATTCATTTTTAAACTTCCTAGTTTATCCATATTTCTATCAAAATTTCTAACATTCATAAACTTCCTAACATTCAAAGATAAATTCATGTTCTTAACATTTTCAATCTTAACATTCATTCATATTTCAATGAAAACTTCATAACATTCCTGAACTTTGAACCTAACATTCATTTTTAAACTTCATAGCATTCCTAAACTTCCTAATATTAAAAAATATCATGTGTTATTAACATTCAATCTTAACATTCATTTATTCTTATTTAAATTCATATAAAAACCTAACATTCATTCATTCATTGCAATTATCATAACTTCGTTAACATTCATTCTTACCATGTAACATTCATTCTCACATAACAATCATTTTTAAATTTCATAACATTCATAAACTTCCTAATATTCAAAAATATCATGTGTTCTTAACATTCATTTATTCTTATTTAAATTCATATAAAAACCTAACATTCATTCATTCATTGCACCTATCATAACTTCGTTAACATTCATTCTTACCATGTAACATTAATTCTTAACATAATATTCATTTTTAAACCTCATAACATTCCTGAACTTCCTAATATTCAAAAATATCATGTGTTCTTAACATTCAATCTTAACATTCATTTATTCTCATTTAAATTCATATAAAAACCTAACATTCATTCATTCATTGCACCTATCATAACTTCGTTAACATTCATTCTTAACATATATTCAGGTAGCATTCTTAACAAAATTTGAACCTAACATTCATTTTTCGAAGTTTCTGTAAAATTAGTCACAGCAGATCTAATGAACAAGTAAATCAATCACAACAGATGAATATAAAAAATATGGTGTAAAACTGTGCAAAACATGCATCATTGCTCAATATCCCAGTAAGGGTGAATGATTACAATCGAATAAAGTAACAATGAATGAGCAATTCGAATTGCCTAAGGAGTTCATTCGAATCACTGAATGGAGTAGCTTGACTCCAACTAGGAGTCGTCATCATCAATCGGTGGTGGTCATCAATGCATAAGAACCAGTCATCCAGGTGTCAATCTGAGTCTAACTGAGTGTAACATGTGTAACTGAAGTGTGTAACACTGATATAGGGAAGTGGGATCAGTGGAGGGCGCATGGGAGGCTAACTGAAGTTAGAACAAGTCATCTAGTCAATAGGGGGTCCAACGGAAGTGAAACAGTCAATCGGGAGTGAAACTAGCCTCAAATCAGGGAGAATCAGAGCTAACTGAGTGTAACTGAAGTGAAACTGCAGTGGTAGGTGAAGAAGTGTGCCCTTCTCTAGTAGTAGGTGAGAAGTGGGCACCTTCCTGACTAGAAGGGATAAAAATCTAAAGTAAGTGGCTCCCGGGTGCTAGAATAAGGTGGCTAAGGTGCTGGAGGCATCAACCTGGTGATTGGGATGCATGCAAAGTGCATGCAAACCCTAGAATTTGCATGCAAACCCTAGAATTTGCATGCAAGATCCTGAAAAAGATGATGTGGATATCTGAACACCCCCCCTCAAGCTAGACTATGATGTGCAAAAAATAATGTGGGGCCCTGGTAACTAAGACCAAAGGTCACCCCAATACAATAATCCAAAAAATGCTGAAAATAAACTAAGTGAGGAAAGAGGGAAAACCTAGTGGGAAGAAAGCCCCCCCTCAA
This sequence comes from Larix kaempferi, assembly GCA_027924585.1. Classification (NCBI taxonomy): domain Eukaryota; kingdom Viridiplantae; phylum Streptophyta; class Pinopsida; order Pinales; family Pinaceae; genus Larix; species Larix kaempferi. The sequence continues at coordinate 280,621 of BSBM01001489.1, read as the reverse complement.
GCTAAAGCATAATAATGGATCAATCTGTCTCCACCATGATGGAACTCACCCCCAACAGTGAACGGAGGTAAGATAACTTCTTCTCAGTGAAGCTCTTGGTGAAGATGTTTGCAATTTGCTCATCGGTAGGGAAATATTGCAGAATGATGGTGCGATCATGCACCAATTGTCGAATGTAATGCATATGAATCTCAATGTGTTTGGTCCTCTGTCGCTGAACTGGATCTGTGGAGATCTTGATAGCACTTTGATTGTCACAAAATAAGACAGTTGAAGTACTGTCACCAAAACCAAACTCTGAAAGAATACCCTGCAACCAAATTGCCTAAATGTAGGCATTGACTGCCCCTCGATACTCTGCCTCTGCTGAAGAAAGTGAAATGGCTGCCTACTTTTTGCTGGACCAGCAAATAGCACCATTACCAGTCATGAAAACATAGCCGAAAGTGGGCTTTCGATCAGTGCTATCACCTGCCCAATCTGAATCAGTAAAACCAATGAAATCAAGCTCAGAATCTGCAGCATAATGTATGCCAAATTGTCTCGTACCTTGCACATACTGCAAGATCCGCTTGGCTGCTTGCTAATGAAGCTCATGTGGCTACTGCATATACCTTGACACGGCACTCATGGCATATGAAATATCATGCCTTGAGTGTGTCAAATAAAGGAGTAAACCAATCAACTGTCGATACATATTGCAATCTGCAAGCGGTGTAGAATCTCCCTCCTCAAGACTGATTCTTGAGAGGAATGGGAATGGGGCTACCTTACATTCATCCATATTAAACTTCAATAATAGGCCGGAAGCATATTTTTGCTGAGATATAGTGATCCCATCAAAATTTTGAGCTATCTCCAAGCCCAAAAAGTGACTCAGCAAGCCCAAATCGCTCATGTCAAAAGCTAGATTTAAGGCATTTTTTAGCTTGTTTATTGAAGTAAGAGTGCTACCAGTAATGAGAATATCATTAACATAAAGTACAATAACCAACAAGTTACCTTTAACTCACTGAAGATACACATTCAGATCAGATTTGCATATTTGGAAATTCTGAGAAAGAAGGAAGGAGTCCATCTTTGCATACCAAGCTCTTAGGGCCTATTTTAACCCATACAAAGATTTCTTCAATATGCAAACTAATGATGGGTCTGATGTGTAGCCCTCTGGCTATTGCATATATACCTCTTCAGCAAGGTCTCCATGTAGAAATGCACTCTTCACATCCATGTGGTGCACTTCCCAGTGCTTGGATGCGGAAATAGCCAAAACAAGGCGGATGGAATCCATCTTTGCAACCGGTGCAAAGGTCTCAGTGTAGTCCACTCCTTGGACTTGGGAGAAACCTTTCTCCACCAACCTTGCTTTGTATTTGCTGATAGAGCCATCAGCAGCAACTTTCGTGCGGTAGACCCATTTACACTTCACTAATTTTCTTCCAGGTGGAAGAGAAACTAGCTCCCATGTGTTGTTCTTTTGAAGAGAACTGTACTCTTCATCCATGGCACTTTGCCATCTAGGATCTCGGTGGGAAAAATAGTATGATGTGGGATCTAAACCAACCATTAAATAAAAAATCTCAGGAAGTAATGGATCGAAAATAGAAAGAGCCATACCTGCTCTTTGAAAGTCTGCTCTTGTTCGTCTCGGATCAGCAGGATTTCCAAGGTTCGAACCAGCAGATTGAAGAGTGTTTTGGGCCCACTTTGGTAACTGAGGAGGATCATAATGGTCGGATTCTAAACCTGATATGTCATGATCATCATATGCTGCTAAAATATCAAAAATATTAGAACTCATACCTTCATTATCGCTGCACGGATCTTCTTCTGGTGAAGGCGGTGAATCAGCAGTCTCTTCCTCGACTAGTTGCAATTCTTGAAGCGATTCTTCAAATTGCAGACTGCGCTCTATGAATATCTTTTTAGATCTGATATCCATGATTTTATATGCTTTTGATTCTTCCCCATATCCTATCAGTATGCACTCAATACTTTGTGGATCCAAATCTCGTCTCTTCTTGGAAGGAATTCTGGCCCATGTAGTAGAGCCAAAAACTCTCAAATTTGACACATCCAGTTTGTGACCAAATAATGTGTCGAAAGGAGTCATACCTTTCACGGATGAATGTGGAACACAGTTCTGTATGTATGCAGCAACATTGATTGCTTCAGCCCAAAGATTTGCAGCCAAACCTTTTGATTCAATCATGCATGTAGCCATCTCTTTCAGTGACCGATTTTTTCTTTCCGCTACACCGTTCTGCTGGTGTGTGTAGGGAACTGTATGTTGGATCTGAATTCCTCTTTGGGCACAAATTTGCAGCAACTCAGCCTTGATATATTCTCCACCATTATCAGATCTAAGAGCTTTGATCTTGCTCTCAGTGGCGGTCTCAACAGAAGCCTTAAAATCCTTGAATTTTCCAAGCACTTCTGACTTGTTTTTGAGAAAGAATACCCATGTAAAGCGGGAAAAATCATCAATAAATGTCAAAACATACCTTGAACCATTTAATGACGTATGGGGCAGCGGGCCACTGATATCAAAATGTATCAACCCCAAAACTGTAGAAGCTCTGTTAGCTTTGCCGCAGTCAAATTTGTGCTCAGGGTGCTTCCCAATAATGCAACCAGTGCATATTCCCTTCGAGGAACGGAGTTGTGGAAGACCATCTACCATGGATTTGCTTGATAGTAGCAGCAAATACTTATAATTAAGATGTCCAAATATTTCATGCCATAGCCTACTAACCTCATTACCATGTGTGCGAAGAGCAGTGGGCTTTGCAAGCGGAATAAAGTGTGAAAACTCATAGCATTTTGCAGTGTGGTTTGCCTTTCCGACTGCAACAAGTCTTCCACTTTTGATATCAGAAATTTCAACTGTATTAGGGCTGAATGTAACTTTCTTCGGTTCACCAGTGTGTGTCATTTGATACATAGAAAGAAGATTTGAAGTCAAGGAAGGCACATAGAGAACATTCTGAAAGCTTCCATGATCTACATGAATCGTACCTTTTCCCTATGAAGAAATTTTTGAGTCATCTCCCAAATGGATGGGGATGGATATATTTGGATCGAATGAAGAAAAATAATCAATATTTTCAGCCATATGATTCGATGCACTCGAATCTATCAAGAGAGTAGTGGGCTTCAAAACAGTTGCCATGAGTGCTTGTCCTCTTTCATGATCATCATTCCTATCTTTCTTCCTTGCACCGTCAGGAAGAGTTATGTTGTTCTTTTCGAAAAGGAGGGCCATTTGATCTATAGTCTTCTTCATACATGAACTTTCGGGATGAAAGCCACGGTTGCAATAAGTACATTTAGATTTTTGGTTACCTTCTTTTCCCTTTTGCTTGAACTTTGAACTGGATGGTGCATCCGTCTGTTTGCCTTTCTCTCTTTGCTTGTGAGGTTCGAATTTGGGCTTCTCCTTCTTTTGCTTTCCTTTACCATTCGAGATATTGGGTCCTTGAACATATAGGGATGAATCTTTGGAGCTTATGGACCCCATTTGAATCAACTTGTCATGCTCTTTTGTGACGGACTCAATGAAGGCATTCAAGGTAGGCATCTTCCAATTCAGGGTAGTTAGCCAACCGGAATTGAAAGTAGAGACAAATACTGAATAATCTTTACCAAGCTTGTTGAGAATGGAGAGAATCAATTGCTTATCCTCTTTGATAACTCCACTGTTCTTCAACTACAAGTTCACGTTCTTGAATTTTGTGAAGAATTCATTAATGGTCTCGAAATTCTCAGGACTAAGGGAAATCAATTCATTCTCTAATTGAAAAGCCCTAAGCTCGTCTTGCTTGCCAAATAGTGTTTCAAGTTTCTCCCATATAGCTTTTGGAGTCTTCAATCCGCTGAGATGGAAGTGAAGATCTTTGGAGATGGAGAGACAAAGAAGACCATAAGCTTCATCAAGCTTGTTGTAGTGTTTGGTTCTATCTGACAAGTTTTTTGGCTCCAATTCAAGACCAAGAGTGACTCGGTAGTAACCTTTTGAACGTAATATGATCTCCATATCATCATTCCAATCAAAATAATTGAATGGGGTGAGGATAGGCTTTGAAGAAGAGTATTCCATTGCTAGGAGCGAGTGCACACTGATGTAGAGAATCTTGCAAGGGCAGAGTAGCGAATGCAAATGATGGAGACAATAACCTGCAAATTACAATAAACCAAGAACAATGAGGCCGAACAATCCACCCTTTTAGAGTTGCATCACACCTGTGATTGGAGATCAAACAATGTTGAATGGCTCAAATGTATCAGATCCAGGAATTATGTGGAAACTCAAGCTTCTAGAGTGGTATTGGATGTATTTTCAAGCTTTGCATGCACAAGAGCAAATGCCCTTGAGATCTTTCATGCCAAAACTTTTTGCAATTTTTGAGCAATTCACTCAAATATTCTTGTAGAAACACCTATAGAAAAGAGATCTTGTCCCTGCAATGGCTCTGATACCATGTAAAATTAATCACTGCAGATCTAATGAACAAGTAAATCAATCACAACATATGAATATAGAAAATATGGTGTAAAACTGTGCAAAACATACATCAGTGCTCAATATCCCAGTAAGGGTGAATGATTACAATAGAATACAGTAACAATGACTGAGCAATTCGAATTGCCTAAGGAGGTCATTCGAATCACTGAATGGAGTAGCTTGACTCCAACTAAGAGTCCTCATCATCAATCGGTGGTGGTCATCAATGCACAAGAACTAGTCATCCAGGTGTCAATCTGAGTCTAGATGAGTGTAACATGTGTAACTGAAGTGTGTAGCACTGATATAGGGAAGTGGGTTCAATGGAGGGCGCATGGGAGGCTAACTGAAGTTAGAACAAGTCATCTAGTCAATCTGGAGGTCCAACGGAAGTGAAACAGTCAGTCGAGAGTGAAACTAGCCTCAAATCAGGGAGAATCGGAGCTAACTGAGTGTAACTGAAGTGGAACTGCAGTGATAGGTGAAGAAGTGCGCCCTTCTCTGGCAGTAGGTGAGAAGTGGGCTCCTTCCTTACTAGAAGGGCTAAAACTTTGAAGTAAGTGGCTCCCGGGTGCTAGAATAAGGTGGCTAAGGTGCTAGAGGCATCAACCTGGTGACTGGGATGCATGCAAAGTGCATGCAAACCCTAATTGCATGCAAGATCCTAAAAAAGATGATGTGGATGTCCGAACAGTTTCCTAACATTCATTCTTACATATTCATTTATTCAATTAAATATGCAAATACATATTCTAAATTTTTATATCACACCAAATATGTTAAATAAACAAAAATAAGTAGATCATTTAAAGAAAATACAAAATATGTAAGTTCCAAGAACATATATGTAATCCTCAAAAAACATTCATGAACATGTGAGTTCAATGTACATATATGTATCTAGTAAAAAAAAAATCTCCTCGATGTCCAATACAAATTTTCACAATCTATGTATAGATCAACAAAAAAAAAATGTCCACCATGCTTAAAAAAAAAAAAGTCCACCATGCTATCCTCCACTAGGGCCTCCCCTTGGACTCAACCCACCCTGCAACATGTATAAAAGCAGATTATGAATATCATTTAAATTATTTAAACTAAATTCAAAAATTAAAATATTAAATTTAAACATATCAAAAAACAATTCAATTATTAACAAAATTACATCAAATTCTCTAAATGCTTGTCCACCACCATACTCCAAAGGAGTTTTCCCTTTGCCTCCAAAATATTTAAAAGACCCGAGCTGCAACATGTATAAAATCAATTTATGAATCTCATAAATTACTTGAACAAATTTTAACTAAATCCAAAAAAATTAAAATATTAAACTTATATCAAAGGTCAATTCAAGTGTGAACAAAATTACCTCCGTGCCGATATCTACTGCATTCAGCAGAAACCCTATCTCTCCCCCCTAAAATTTAAATTCTGTTAATACATAAAACATAATGCAAACAAAAAAATTTAAGCAATTAACTTAAAACTAAAACAAGACAATTAAAAACATTCGCTTAGAATAGATGGTAAATCATTTAAAAGGTTCGTATCTGAAGAAACCTGCATCGATAAGTCAAATTAACAATAAGATGCATAGTTAAATTAAAATTAAATATATATATATATATATATATATATATATATATATCAAGTTTAAACATAATCATAAATATATAAATAATAAATATACCTCTCCAATATGCTCTATATTTTCACTAGTGAAAATACGGAAAGAATGTTCATTCATCATTCTTGAAAACTACAACCAATAAACATTTACATAATGTGCTTATTACTTTACATCAAAAAACATAATTTATCATTCATATAATGTAACAAAAAATTCAATTCGAAATGAATAAAAAATTAAATTTAGATCAAATCATATCATAATCAACAAACCTCTCCCAAACTCGATGTGTCATTGGATATAACATTTTCCGCTATGTCACGACAAACCTTGGCATACGCCCTGAGATATCCAATGTTCATTCCATCTACCTCATTATTAGTTTTGTAAAAAACTTTTGACAAATAGTGGAACGAGCCCTTTTTCGAACCAATCCCACATCTACTCCAACTAATGCTGACGATAAACCATCGCCAACAAAATTCCTTATAGTTGTCCCAAGTTGGGATGTGGGCTCTATCTTTGATCTTAATGCCACCAACCTAGGTGGGCGAGATATCTGGGGTGGAGGTCGAAGAGTTGTAGGGTCTCTAAGAGCACATTTTCGATTATATATTCGACCCTTTCCAACTCCATAAAATTCTGAATGAACATTAGTATAGTTTGGCTTCATATTTAAAACAAACCCAACATAAAAAAATCTAGCAAAATATTGAGAAACCTCATCATTCCATGGAAATTGACCATAGGCTGCGAGAAACCGATCATATAGTAGATGTGCAAGATCAGGATGCTTGAAATATTTCACTTTCAACATTTCTTTCTTTAGACCTTCTTTGAAGTTAAACATTGATTTGGCTTGTTCTTTTGTCACTCTTTCCTTCACAACAACCCACTTGTCTGGACCCATCACTTGTTCCCTTCATCTTCGCACCAAATCAACAAAACCATTTGTAGTTGGTCCAACATTCTCATATGCCTAAATGAATTTTTGCAATGATCCCAGAACAATCTGCAAACTTTGTTTACTCTCTGGAGGGAGATCCATAGTAGACAAATCATTTTCCAACTTGCCATAGTGGGAGCTACATCTTTCAAGAGTCATTTGATGATCACCGCTTTTCCATGGAAGCTCCCGAGGTAAATCAGATGGATATGTTGTAATGGGTGTACAACCTTCAGTTAGTTCAACATATTGTGTCCTAGCTCGACCATCATCACCTTGTGTAGAATGACGAGCCTCTTGAGAACCTTGCTCTGCATCCTCATCTGTCTCCCTTGTTTGCTCTGCCTCCCTCTCTATAGAATTACGAGCATCTTCTGAACCATGCTCTGCTTCAAATAAAGGCAAAGTTTTGTTTAAACACATGTACAAACTTTGCGTACAAAAAAAAACAATTTGTATGTACACATATTAAAAAATCGATATTCATATAACAAGAGAAGGTCAAGATCGACATTCTCCCACAGAATATATAGGGGAATCATTTGTACCCCTTTCGCCTCATCGATGATCAACTGAATGTGAACTATACAATAAACTAGAATCTCGGGGGGAAGTTGACAACCTCCGATTATCACTTGTAACACCAACCCCAGAAGATTGTGAAGACCTCCTACGCTTTCGCCTCAAAGACTCCTCTCTTTCCATTTGATATAATGTCTACACTTACACAAATATCAACTGATTACATATTCAAATTCTATATGTTAATTAGATACAAATTCTAAAACCTAGCTTCTAGAAAAACTAAGTTCTATAATAAAAACCTATATATACCTAATATCATCTAATAGTTCTTAACATGACTATAACTAATATTGTTGAATGTATTTAAGGAATTAATGTACCAATCCTCTATGTGTTTTTTATGTTTAAAATGAATAGAGCCAATATAGTTAAATACTAAGTTAAGTGTTACATCTAGATAGTAATTCTATAAATTCTACAGCCTAGCTGCTAAAGAAACTAGGTTATGTAATCAAGACCTAAACATACCTAATATCATCTAGTAGTCCTTAAAATGAGTATAGCTAATAAGGAATTAATGTGCCAATCTCCTTAGTGTTTTTGATGTTTAAAATGAATAGAACCAATATAGTTAAATACAAAATGAAGGGTTACCTTTCTTTATGTCAAGACTGAGTTCATGAACATGTTAACTTTTAATTAAAATCTTAAATTAATTACTTAATTGCTATCTTAATAATATTTAAACATAAATTATATCTGTAAGTATTTTCATTATTCCATACAATCTTAAAATATTAACAATGCATGGTATTATTTTCCACAAGTTTGGCTATGTTTCAAAAATTTGCCATGTTACAAAATGGTCTTCAGTTTGGTACATAATACAATTGAATTAAATGTTCTTTCCTATTACATCTAAAGTAAAGTTTATTCATGTTTACAGTTTAGCTGTATCTAAAGTAAAGTTTAAACTTTTGTTGTATCCAAAGTAAAGTTTAATCATGTCTAAAGTTCTATTGTATCTGTAACTATGCATTAACACAGTTTGTAATAAAACTAATATATTGATCTATGAACTCTGTCAATGTGGACAGAGTTCATGAACTCTGTCCATGTCCATGTTGACAGAGTTCAACCCAAAAGAGAAACCTATATATAAAGGGGAGATATCATATGCAAATACAATTACAGAACTACTTTTATTTTCATTTCTAAACACATAAGCAAAATCAATAGTGTAACAAGATTAACTAACTAAAGACTGCATATATTTCTCTTTTTATATTTAAATTTAAATCATTTTCAACATACGATTTGGACAGAGTTTAAGAACTCTGCCCAATTGGACAGAGTTCATGAACTCTGTCGAATTGGGCAGAGTTCATGAACTCTGCCGAATTGGGAAGAATTCATGTTAAACCTCTTAGTACTAATCCAGTCTATTTGGATGTGTTACATTTTCCATACTATATTACTATGATTATACTAACTATGAGTAAAAAGTATCATTATCTATGCTCTTTCTTAGTAACAGTAAGGCCAGCTTAGCTAAATCATGTACAGAGATTCTGGAAATAAGGTCGAGCTCATTTGAAAGAAATTATATTAGTCTTCCTATCTCTTTTTTATTGGACAGAGTTCATGAAATATGCCCAATTGGACACAGTTCATTTACAGGGACAAATTCAAAATATTTTTAATTAATACTTTATTCATTAATTAAAAAAAAACTGAGTTTCGGCTTACCTATTTATATTTTCAGGTCTTTGACCCAGCCGAACAGAACTCAGGTGAATTTAGACCTAGCCGAACAGAACTCAGGCAAATTTAGACCCAGTCGAATAGAACCCAGGCGAAATTGGAAAAACGATCCCAAGCACAAAAAAAACAGAACATGCAATAACAATTAAACATTAATATAAAAAATTTAAAAAAAAATAAAGACCTAAATAAACAAAATAATTTACCTCTGTAGACAACCCCGCGATGACAGGTCCACAGCAAACAACCCACTCTTCTGCAAACGTCCACCGACGAAACGAACACTAGCATGATCGTCCGCCACCACGCGAACACTCCAACAACAAATCTCCAGCAACAGACTTCCAGCCGCACACTACATCGACGGACGTCCAGACGCACACTCCACCAACAAGCGTCCAGACGTCCAAACGAGCAACAACGAACCAACAGCAATAGAAATTCGCCGCAACCAGACGCAGAAAGGAGGAGAGGATGGGAGAGGTAGAAGGTGGGGGACGCTGACTCCACCAACAAATGTCAACACGCCCAGCCGCGCAATGGCCAACCAACGATAATACAAGTCCAACACAACCTGATACAGAAAAGAGGTGCAAAACGTGATGCAGAGGGTGGCAGAGAACTCAGACGCAGAGAGCAGGGAAGCAGGTCGCGGAGTTCACCGCCAGTCGGGTAGACGCACCGGTGGCTAGACGAGTAGGTGGATAGAGCAGTGGCGAGACGGGTGGCGCTGAGGCGGGGCTGGCAGTGGGTCTCACAATGGGGTCCACGAAATCCTGCTGAAAATGACAAACAATGGCCGCGGCCGAGCTTTTATGCAAAATAATTATTCGGCCGAATAACTACACAACGCCGTGAATTTTTCCGTCCGGCTAAAACCTCACACACAAATCAAGGCCACCGTTAGGTCTAACGGTGGCCCATTAAATGTTATTCGACCGAATAAAGCATAACTTATTCGGCTGAATAATTAAATTATTCGGCCGAATAATTAAATTTATTCGGTCGAATAACTTCCGCTATGTCTCTTCGGTGCCCGATTCTCACCAAAGTGTAACCCACCTTCGCGTTTCCACCCTATACTATCTCATCAGGAAATCTATTTCTTATCTACCTGGGTATCATAACCATTAGGAAGTGAGCTGATGAATGCATGTGCATGTGCATTTTTTGTTGCCTCTTCAACTTGATCCATGGTTGCAGTAGTCCATCCATAAATAATATTCTCCTTTATGCTCAAACTCAAAAGAGCAGGTTGTTGAGTTACTACTCTTATATGTCTTCTTAACCACTCTATGTTAAGGTTTTTGATATTTTCACCATCCAACAGAACTCCTGCAGGAACATGCTAAGGAAATTGTCATATTTGTTTCCATAGTAGAAAATGAAATTTAATTTAAAACCATGCAAGCAAAAGTTCTAGAGGTTACATGACTAATACGCACTTCCATGGACAAGTAATAAACTTAGGAAACTCACCCAAAGTGGGATCATAAAAGTTCTCCATCAGAGGAATAATGCTACTTTTCCCAGAACCATTCTTGCCAAACCCACTTGATGGCTTTCTTGCGATGAGGCAGATAAATCATATTGATAACTTCATCCCTCACTGGATCAATCATATCTCCTTTGGAAAAAAATCACAATAAAACTTGAACAGACAGTTTACAGTAGATTGCATACAAAGACAATGTTGAACAATGTGAAAGATTTGAATTCTGACTTTCTGTTCAAGTGGAGTTTTATTGCTCACCTATCTTGGGATAGAATTATGACATTATTCTTAAATAATATATTGCATATAAAATCAGAACTGCATTACAATAGGATGAATACTATTTGTAGTTGGTTATTATGAATATAATAAATTGGATGCTTTGCAAATAATAATTCAAGATGGTTGTTGGATCCTAGGAGGGCTTAAACCCATGGAACACCCCCATTGGAATGGATTTCACATGTTACTTTTGTTCCTTTTGTGGACTCTCCTAGTTGTTGGAGGGGTTACTGTATGATTTGACAAGGAGGATAACTTGATGAGTTGGCATATGATTTATGGACCTCCTACACTTTTAGTCAACTACCAACAAGAGCATCCATGTTTGGCACTCCATGCCTAGAGGGAGGGGCACATCTTTGTTGACATTCACAAATTCCACACATTCCATTACAAAGAGATGTTGCTCCTCATGTGTAATTGTTTTTTATTGTTGGGATCAATTTAAGGCATCTACCTTGGCATTTGGGCTATCTTCTTGGTCTACATTTTGACTACACCTCACCTATGGTGGAAAATGTTACTTTGTGGACACATATAACAACCTCCAGTGGAGCACACCTCTCGGGAGGTTCATCTTGATTATTTTATTCACTTTTGACATGGTCTATCTACATTTTAGAGGAGGGTACACGAGTGCCATTGAAGTCTTATAGTGATATCTTGTACATGTCACAAAGGTCCACCATTTTGAATCTTTGTTTGACTTAGGAGGTTAGAGAGTATTGGATTGTTTATTGATCCCCAAAATAGATCTAAGGGATTATTATTATCTTATTATGGAGTTAGTTGAGCTCAAATCCTATATATTTGAGGCTGCTCCACTTGTAATGGTTGTTGAAAGTGCTCATACTCTTGGGAATACTATTGTCCAATATCTTTCTTAAGTGTTGATGAATGAATAAAAGTGCTTGTTCTTGCATGTGAAGTGATTTGGTTAAGATAATTGCCAGATTGATTGTAATGCCAACACACTTTAACATGGATTTCATAAATTATTTTTCATATTATTTAAAAAATATTACTTTTCATAATTTTTTATTTAATAAAATGATATATATTTTTTTAATTAACTTTTTTTTAATAATGTAGTGTTAAGTAATGTATATGACAACATCTCTCCATAGTTGTGCATTGTTACTATATTTGAAACAATAAACTCAGACCGTGGAGTTGGAGAGATAAAGAGTAATTATAAAATTTTAGGGCTTAGTAAGGGGTTTGTTTCATTAGCACCATAGAGAAGAAGAGATAAGGAGTGCAGTGATCAAGAGGCAACAATGCAGCCATGGGAAAGAAGAAGAGCTTCATCAACAAGAAGATCCCTGCAACATTTTGTCTGGTTTGCAGAGATTCATAGTCAATGTTCTCTGATCCATTCGGATTTTTATGCGACGGTGACAGGGTTTTCACGCGGGTCAATGATGGTACAAACTATGTTATGGGATTCACAGGCGATGACCGTCATGCCAATTCAGAAGAGGAAGAAACCGACTCCATCTTCGCAGACACCGATGAAGATCTGGACGTGGAACCCAATGTCAAGCCCAAGAAAGATAAATATAAGGGTAGTCATCTGAAGCCCTATGAATCGAACAATGGGAAAGGAAAAGGTCCTCTGCCTGATAATATCAGAAAAGAAATCATAGTGCTCGGTTTTCTTGACGATGGCTACAATTATCGTACACCTTTGAGGGAAATTAGGGCTTCTGGAGGGGGCTCTGCATTTGTTCCTTGTAGGAAACCCAAGTTGGAATCCATACCAGCGTTTGTTAAGGTAATCCAGATGACCTTTTTTTGCGTTGGGTAGAAAAAATTAATTTAATTATTTTTTTACTGGAACAGAGACTTTTGCATTACTCCATTAAAAGGGCCTCAACCTAACCGGAGCCAAATTATATAAAAATTTTAAATTATGGAAGATGGAAGGTGTCCAGTTGAAACAATTAAAGCAAGTCTGATTCAGAGCTATCATTGCTGTCCCTAATTTCTTGTAGAGTTTTGGTGGACATATTGTCCTCATAAGAATAAACAAAAAACTTATGTTTGCTGACTGTTTAGACAAAAAATATCCATGCTTTGATTCCTCATGCACTGTTTGGTTCTTTACCTACTTCCCCTAAACTGGAATCCTCATCCATCATGTTTCATTCTGGACCAAGATCATCTCTCCTGCAGGAGTTTCCTTAGCTAGACACTTTAGGAGTTGATACCAAGAGCTCTACCGATTCGAACGAAACGAACTACTCTAACCTCTCTCTCTACTCTAAGCTCTATACATAAGAAACATATCAATGGCCCAGTTAGGTTTTTTTCTGCAAATTCCCAATTGAGTTCCCACAAACTTGGTTGGCCACAGGCTCAAAACTGGCTTTGAACATTTCAGAATATCCCTCCTAAATAGTGTAGATACCTCCTGTCCTTCCCCAAACTCTATCATCAACCTGGGAATTGGATCCATTCCTCTCATTATAATCTATAGGGATTTCCAATCCTCTTCAATATCTCTTGGAATGGGTTATGGAGGTGACCAAATTTTCCAACTGCCTTCTGAGTTCTAACTAGTTATATCTGCAAGCGATCCGACACCCCTTCCCCTCAAGCTAGTCGAGGATGTATGTCATTTCAGGGAGGCTTCCCAGAGGGGAATTCCTTAAAAATATTATATTTCATCCTAATTTCAGAGCCATTGCCTGTAAGCTGTGATAAGGAAGCTTTGATCATATGTAGATAATTTTTAACATGTTTCAAAATCAGAGCCATGAATTCTTGGGATAGGTGTTTCAAGACATCTTCTGTTAGTTGTTGGAAATTATTTCTTCACCAGAATCTGCTTCCACACCTTGTTTTTTCCTAATGCCTAGATTGAAATGATCCTGTTGCCCATGGTTGAGTTCATGTTTACTAGGCACATTAGCCGTAATCCTCCTAGAGACATTGGATGAAGTACTCTTTCCCATTTATCTAGATCAATTTTTATAGTTACCCATGTATGTAGTTAACATAAGCTTGAACCCATCAGAACTAGTATTCGGATTCTCAGACTTTGTCCTAGCATTTGATGGAAGCATACAATCTTTTGAAAGTGATCCAACTTGAGACCCTTTCATATATGCATCATATGCACGAAGAATACAATGACCACATTTTTGAAAATGCTCTTTAACAAACATTTCAAAATGTTGCTCAGACAATAATCGGTGGATTTAAAATGTTTCTAGAAAAAGTTAAACAAGATAATTAGAAATGAAAATCTTCCCAAAATTCTACCTTCGGGGGCCTGTGTAGTATGTACAGCATTGACTTGCATGATAGGAGAAATGGGTTTTCATTGTATGCTAAATAGTTCTTCTCCCCTTCAACTGAACCAATCTGTTTGTCATATCAAGCTTCATTAAAGTAAGGCTTAGAATTTAGTACCAGTCCCTGAATGGAAGCAAGGACTTGTGGAATGCTTGATGATATTGGGTCCCAGACTTCATTTCCTATGCATGTCCATGTGTTTAAGAGACTCAGACAGACTTTACCAGTCTCATACAGATTTGGATTCAAACGTAACCCACGAGAATGGTAGTATGCTAACTACAAGGTTACAATCCAACATAAGCCATAGGAGATATCCATATTGAAGCTCAAAACAAAACTTATATTTCAATTTCACTTTCAAATCAAACAGTTCTAAACAGGTGCTTACAGGTGGTACATCAGGATACTCAAATGGAAAATGAATATCAAAGAAGAAAAGCCCATCCTGATATGGAGTCCCAGCTGCTCCAACAGTCACAACCCTCAGCAAATCCATCCTATCCTCATAGATTCTCACATAAATTGTATCTGTCCAATTAATGCAAACTTTATATATGCTATAATTAGAACAACCTTTATTTTAAAAACCAACACAATAAAGGGCCTGAAATACTGTCTGCATATAATTTTATTTGGTTTTATTTTTATGTGACTACACATCAGTACACAGTATCCTCAGGTACAATTTGGTTACAAGAATAGAACAATTGCTCTCATGCATATAGTTCTTGGGTTATTATTTCCAATTAACATAGAGACACTCCATCTAGTAGAAAATTATGATCAATTCAAGCAAATGTTCAAATGCATGGCACTGAATAACTTTTCACTTGTGGAAAAAAAGTGAAAATACGATAAGATAATTTTATTATGTATAATTGACTACAAAAGTAGGTCATTGAGACTAAACTGTATAATC
The DNA here is from genome assembly GCA_027924585.1 of Larix kaempferi. Lineage (NCBI taxonomy): Eukaryota > Viridiplantae > Streptophyta > Pinopsida > Pinales > Pinaceae > Larix > Larix kaempferi. The sequence continues at coordinate 265,250 of BSBM01001489.1, read as the reverse complement.
AGTGCGAATACAGTGTGGAAGTGCAAAAGCAATTCCTATATTGATGCTAAAAGCAACAAAGGGAGAAAAAAGAAGAAGCATAACCAAGTGTCTTGGTAAGTTATATAGTAACATTCTATCTGTAAATATCATGACTTCATCTAGCAAAACCAGTAGAAAATTCAAAAAGGTCTGCATGGCTTAGAAATTACCTAGTAAATTTTTTTCAAGGATGTTCTATTCTTGCTGAAATTTCTTCATCCATTTCCACTCATTAATATGTTGCAAGATGTTCAAGTATTTCAGTCATACTCTACCATAAAAAATAGCATTGCTTTTGGTAGAAAAACTCACAAAAAGGGATGAGAAAAGCATGCCCTTCATTCAAAAACATGTTCTACTCTATCATGTTCCCTGATTGAGATAAAACACATACATAAATACGAAAGTGCAAAAAGTAAATGAATTGATACTTAATTTGGAGACTAAACCAAAATGAGAATTGACTAGACATTTCTAGGAACTAAAACCACTAAATTCTAATCAGTAATTGAAACTGCAAGGTAGAAGTTTTCCATGGTAAACATGTTAGGGCCAACATCCAATGCACATTAAAAAATAAAGAATCAATGGGATATATGCTAAGTGTCCAGGCTAGGAAGAAGTAGAGATTTTATAGCAAGCATTCTTCTTTAATCTAAATTTTGGTTATTTTTCGACTGATTTTGGTTTCCTCGTCATTATTTCTGAAAAATTTTCCATTTGGAACATTGTCTTAATGTGCAATGTTTATGTGCTTGTTACCTTAATGTTACTGTTAGAGAATTTTTTAATGAGATCTATGCCAAAATGTATACACCGCTTTTGAAAAATGAAATTCATGACATACTTTAACTGGTATATGAGATGTTGAAGTTCCTTATATCTTGCTCACGCTTTGCTAGGCTTTGATGTATCAGTGCAAGTTGTGAAATTAACACATGGAACTCAGATGTGGCAGCCTTCATCTTAGTAGCCTAATTATTCAAAGAACTATGGAAATGTAAGTACATTCTCTAATGAAATAGCAAGTAGCCTTTATTCTCTTATGAAATAGTAGGTAACCTTTATTCTCTAATTTCTTCATTATTGCTATAATGTTCTTTAACATAATTACATATTACTATAGTCAAAACTGCGTGAAATGGGGAAAACTATTTTAGTTTCTGAAAGGGTTTCTGTTTCAGAAACAACACTTTTCATAATTTTAGAAGCACAAAAATGTCATATGCAAAATATTTAAAAAAAAATTAACTTCAAAAAAATCATAACTATAAACAATTGCGTTTTTTGTTTTTATTGGAATTTTTATGGCTTGTTTACAGACAAACATGTCATATGTGGATCTCACTTCCTTTGTGGAACCTTTATATTTTCTTTTTTGCCCTAGGAAACACATCATCTCTGGTGTTTTTGGACAGGAAACATCCTGAAAAGGTTCTTGAGGACTTTTGTGCTAATTTTGGTTTTATAAATGTTCTTGGTATAAATGAAGGGGCGGGGGTTTCTAGTGACCTTGTTAAAGTGCCATGTTGGCCTTGATCAAGAAAAACCAAACTTCATTTTCTTACAATCGTTTTCAAATAGACTAGGTTTACCACAAGAAAAACACTTTCCTTTGTCACTTGAGCTAAAGTTTTCCTTTGTTAAAACTTCATGCTTGGGATTGCTTTGTCTTTGACTTTCTCTTTTTCCCACTTGTTGGCTAAGGATTTGTCTTCCTTGTCTCGTATGCATTGTTGCAAAATCATGTTTAGAATTTTCATTTTCATCATAGAACCAATGTATTTCGTCGTGCAAAAGAATTCCTCTTAGCTCATCAAATGTCAAGGGATCAATTCTTCCTAATAGATTGAGACTTGTTGCAAAATCATGTAAATATCGAGTACATTGTTGAGATCAATGGAGATAATATCCTATTTTCAATCTTGTCACCTACAAAAATCAATCCATCTTCTTATGTTTTCAAGTTTGGTGAGGTGATCTATGATTGAGTCACCTTCTGTTATCCTCAAACTATATGTTTTTTTCCTGAGAAAATCTTGGCTTCAATAGAAAGCTTCTACGAGGCCTTCAGTGCATCCCAAGATTCTTGAGAGGTTTTTGCATTTTCACATGTGGAAGGATGCTCTTTGAAACTCTCATGTTGATATTTCCCAATTTTCCCTTTCTCTGTCATCACAGGCTTATTTCCTTTTTGCATTTTGAGGCATGTGTTCCTTTTGATCAATGATATTCCATAGTTTTCTTACTACTAGAACTTGGCCAAGCTTCACAATAGAGCCCATGAAATTCTTTGATAGAGCATTGCTAAGTACAAGGCATTGCATGATAGACTTCAAGTTGCCCCTCATTTTCATGTTGGTGACAAAGTTTGGTTTCACTTGGATGGACAACAATTGAAAAATAAGCAACATCACATCAATCTGTTCATGTACAAGCCTTGCACCTTCACACAACAAAAGGGTCCCATTGCTTTCAAGTTTGATTTTCCACCTTGGCATTGCATCCATGATGTCGGGAATGTTTGCAAGAGCTCAAGCTATATGATCCTCCTTTTTTTACCAAGTTGTCATACTACCCCTTAAAGTCAGTGACGTAGCCAAATTTCTATCAAGAGTTTTTAACTTACCATTCAAACCCTTCTTGAGACAAAGTCCTAAAGATCAAGTAATACCTTGGAGGAACTAAGAGGGATGCAAATGTCACCTCACAAAGCCTCTTCTCACTTTAGGATAGCTTTCCTTCGGCTCAACAGGGTATCCCTAGAATAGGATTTCTAGAACTTATGCAATAAAGTCCCAAGTTAAATGAAGAGTTAGCTCTAGAATTTTAGGAAATTAGATGGATGAGTGGACTGAATACTAGTGTCTTTCCATTGGTCATATGGGATATGCTATCCCCCAAATTGCATGGGTACCCACTTGTAATTTTCAATATGGATGAGGTATTGATGGTTTGGAATCTTGGATGGTGTTAACCCCCCATTTTGCATGGGTTTCCACTTGTGTTCTTCATCTAGGGTTGACAATTGATGATGCTTTAGATCATTGATGGATGTGTACTTATAGAAAAACATAAATAAGATCATCTATACATCATCAAAAAAAATTTTTAAGGACAACTACCAGTGGGATGTTATCCCTGGATTATTGTTCAAGCAGATGACCTTCCTGCACTGTAAGAGCTTATTTCAAAAGATGGTATGCTTTGTGGTTGAATTCCCTATATATGTGGGTAAAAGAAACTTCATCAAACTGGGATTTTATCTCCACGATCCTTTCCATTATAGGCCCTAGTGCCAAATTTGTGATTTGTTTTTTTCCATTTTTCCGTCAAAAAAAAATCTACTCGCACTTTTAAGTTGGGTGTGTTGAGGTGACAGTGACACCCAACCTTTGTTTCCATCTAGGTTGTGATAGTGGGTTGAGACTTTTCCCACTCACGTACAGTTTGGGTTGTAACACAGTGGAAAAACAATCAAATTTAACAAAACACAGAAATGACAAATTCAGAAAATGAAATGCATATTTAACTTGTACCAAACACCAAAAATCTCAAAGATAAGGTAACCTCCACATTTTTTTCACCTCCCTTATTGATTATGGATGAGGTACCCACTTGTTATTTTCAATATGGATGAGGTATTGATGGTTTGGAATCTTGGATGGTGTTAGCCCCCCAATTTGCATGGGTTTCCACTTGTGTTCTTCATCTAGTGTTGACAATTGATGATGCTTTAGATCATTGATGGATGTGTACTTATAGAAAAACATAAATAAGATCATATATACATCACCAAAAAAGAGTTTTAAGGACAACTACCAGTGGGATGTTATTCCTGGATTCTTGTTCAAACATATGACCTTCCTGCACTGTAAGAGCTTATTTCAAAAGATGGTATGCTTTGTGATTGAATTCCCTATAAATGTGGGTAAAAGAAAATTCATCAAACTGGGATTTTATCTCCATGATCCTTTCCATTATAGGCCCTAGTGCCAAATTTGTGATTTGTTTTTTTTTCATTTTCCCATCAAAACAAAATCTACTTGCACTTTTAAGTTGGGTGTGTTGAGGTGACAGTGACACCCAACCTTTGTTTCCATCTAGGTTTTGATAGTGGGTTGAGAATTTTCCCACTCACGTACAGTTTGGGTGGTAACACAGTGGAAAAACAATCAGATGTAACAAATCACAGAAATGACAAATTCAGAAAATGAAATGCATATTTAACTTGTACCAAACACCAAAAATATCAAAGATAAGGTAACCTCCACATTGTTTTCACCTCCCTTATTGATTAGTGATTAATTTTTAGGTCAAATGTTTCCTATAAACACCAACCAAAAACCTAAAAGTTGTTTTTCCTTGTGGTTTATCGAGCCCACATGTAGAATGCATGGGGACACATAGGGAGCACATGTCCAACTCACATCAGATACGTGTCTTCTTTGAATGAGAAAAATGTAATATCTTTCATACTTTACAATTGTTTATAAGGTATCCTGGCTGCCCATTTGTGTAGGACGCTGCCTAAATTTGTATCTGTCTATGAAACAGGATATGTCACCCTAACCTCGTGCATTCCCTATCTCTGTGCCAGACACATGGATGCACAGGATACCTTTGTATCATGTGTACAATACACATCAGATACGTGTCTTCCAAGGACATGTATAAAATCATGTCTGACACATGATACCCAGGTATCCCACACATCCATATGTATGACACACAGATAGGGTATGCATGAGGGTAGGGTGACATATCCTGTTTCGTAGATAGATACAAATCTAGGCAGCACCCTACACACTTGGACAGACAGGATTCCTTATAAACAATTGTAAAGTATGAAATATATTACACCTTTCTCATTCAAATTTTATAGGAGTTCAACTCTGCTATCCCCTAGCCACTCTGCTAATGGAGCCACTATTTGGACTAGGATACCAACTTGCACCATCCTGAATCTTCTAGGTTTTTGCCCAATTCCTGCCATAAGGTTTAGCATAATAACATATGCATTTCCGGTATTTAAAACTATATAAATTGGGCATCTTCAAAAACTAAATAAAAAAGTGATAAATAAAAAGTTACAGACAAATTAAACAACATATGAATCCACACAGATGAAGCCAGAAGCTGATATCAACAAGCACAATTAAATATGCGGGTAAAATGATCACAAATTGCAGGTATCGATCAATTTTGTTACTTTGACGGGCTTTGAATGGAGATTTAGAAACACATAAGAAAGAAAGAAGGAAAAAAAAATGAAGTATACACATCAACAAGTGTAGTTCACATCTCCTCCCTAGTGCAGTCTTGAGCATCCTCTACTCCTAACTTCCTCTTCTACTCAACCTCCCTTGTGTCTTCAATCATGATAGTTAATATGAACTGTAGAAAAAATACCCAGTGGATATGAACATTAGCATGGCTATATATAATCTGCAGTGATCTTCATTTGAAAATTACTTTACAAAAGCAAGCAGGGCACAAACCTCCCTCTTCTGCTGAATCAATTTTGTAGGTATTAGTTTTTGACACTTTTTTTCTTGTTCCTGATGTCTTGGAACTGATGATTAGATAGCATCAATCACTGATTATGCTTCATTAAAACTCCCTTGATTGGATTGTTATTTAAATTCCTTGCTATACCAGTCATATCTTAGTACAATACACAGAAATTAGATTTTTGCCCCAGTGTGCCCTTTCATTAGCTAGACTATTTGTGCTTTCCTGAAGCATTGGCTCTCAATTAAGTGGGAGATGCTGAAATGTTTGTATCATATAGGGTATTGATTTCTTGTTAGAGGCTGCTGAATTTTTAATGGCTTCCAAAGTTACCCCAAATAATTGGCTAATTATCAAGATTGATGAGTTTATATAGCAGTTGGCTTCTGGTGAGTCTTTGAACTGAAGTCACTTGTATTCTACAACACAACCTATGCATTATTTATCTTTGATTATTTGGATGCTTGACATTATTGTGAATAGAGAATACAGATTGCTACTTTAGGACTGGTAAAAATCACACGAGACATTCATTCATGGGTTTCTTGGAAACTTTATGTAAGAATTAGAATGCTACCTTTTTATCCAAGGAAAAAACATCAACTTTATATTTCAAGGAGACAAATGGTTACATTTCACAAGTGAAACAAGACATGTATACATAAACCATTTAGCCTATCAGTCATAAACAACTACCATCCATTGTCGAACCATCTGATCCTCCCTGTGTCCTACTAGAACCATGTATTTTTCAAAAGCTTCTAAACCATGCTTTGAGAGACTTTTATCCTACATGTTGTGTTCCCTATATATAGGAGTGAAGGAAATGAATTTAAATCTTCCAATTGGAAGCTTTATCTCATCGAGAACTGATTGAAGATAGATATATACCCATTCAATGATCAACTTTGAATATCCATATACCCAAAGGCTAATACTTTCTTCACTGCAATTCTGAACAGAGCTGCCAAGGCCTTCGTTTCTGCTTAATTATCATAACCCTTACCATACCCCAACTTTGAAAGAGAAACCAATGGAATGTGAAAGAAACAATGCACTTCCATCTCTACACCTCCCAGGATTTCCTTGACTTGTTCTGTCAATGAAACATCTTGCACTAGATGTGTCAATCTGTGATGTCCCTATTTGTCTCAGGTTTATTTTTAGGAGTCTTCCTAATGTCATTATAGATATATTTGGTAAAAGAGAAACTTCCAATGGAAAGTAAGCTTTATCCTTGAAGAGACAAACAAGGAAGATGATTCATCTTGAATATTGGCCTTCCATGCACAAACTATTGAGCTCCTCAACTGCATCAATATGTCATGTCTACAATAAGAATAACTGCACTATGTTATGAAATGCATATCACATGATTGAAATTTGTGTTTGCAAATTGTATGCAATTTTTTTCAGCATTTTGGTTGTTTTAGTAAGCAATCGAAAAGTTTGGAACTATAGTTCTTATGCTTTGTGAGGATTGCAAAGAGCAGGTTTCTCTTGAATGATAATCTATAGATATTTGGGTACATGTGTATATCCTGTTACAATCATCTCCTGAACATTCTTATTGTTTTTTCTTAGACTTAAAAATAATGCAATATGGGTGTTAATGTTGCTCATCTCCCTAACTCTTAAAGGGTGCTAGCTCAATGGTAGAGCGCTTGCCTTACAAGCAGGAGGTTGGTGGTTCGATTCCTCCGTACCCTATTGATATTGCAATATTAGTATTTTTAATAAAATATATTTTATTATGATTTATTATGGCTATAGAGGTAGCTATAGAGGGGGTTCTAAACTGATATTGTAGGTGGCTATTAGGGGGTTTCTAAATTGACCTTGTAGAAAACTATGAGGGGGGTTTTTAAACTGCCCCCATAGCTTGCTATGAGGGGGGTTCTTAACATCCACTATAGGTGTCTATGAGGGGGGTTTTAAATTGACCTTGTAGGTGGTTATGAGGGGGGTTGTTAACTGCCCCAATAGCTTACGATGAGGGGGGTTCATAACCCCCCTTGTAGGTCTCTACAAGGGGGGTTTCAAACCGCATATGTAGGCCTTTACGAGGGGGGTTTCAAATCGCCCCTATAGGAATCTACAAGGGGGGTTACAAACCGCCCCTATAGGAATCTACGAGGGGGGTTCCAAACCACACATATAGGCCTCTACGGGGGGTTTCAAACTGCCTCTATAGGCCTCTATGGAGGGGGTTCAAAACCGCCCCTATAAGCCTCTACAAGGGGGGTTCTAAAATGCCCCTATGGGCCTCTACAAGGGGGGTTCCAAACTGCCCCTATAGTACTATACGAGGGGGGTTCACAACCGCCCCTATAGGCCTCTATGAGGGGGGTTTGAAGCCACCCCTATAGTCCTCTACAAGGGGGGTTCCAAACCGCCCTTGTAGGTTTGTATGAGGGGGCTTATGAGGGGGGTTCACAACCTCTTCAATAGGTCTCTATGAAGGGGGTTCAAAACCTCCCCTGGAGGTCTCTATGAAGGGGTCCACGAGGGGGGTTTAAAACCACCTCCGTTGACCTCTACGAGGGGGGTCACAAACTTCCCTCAAAAGTCACTTTTGGGGGTGATTCCAATATCGTAAAAAACCGCCCTTAAAGGGAAAAATTTTTAACATCAATGCCTTTAGGGGTGGTTTTTCCAAAACCACCCCCAAAGGCAACCCCCTTCCCCCTGTAGGTCACTTTTGGGGGCGGAAGACAACCCCCCCTAAAGGCCAAAAATGTAGTAGTGCCTGTAGTGTTGCACAAGTACCCCATGAACTCCCTATTTGTGTTAATCTGGGATGAAACCTCTTTTCCAACAAGCAGGGAGTGAGTGAACTCTTAATGTTATCTTCAGGTGAAGAAGGAATGCACTCAGATAGTTAACCATGTGACTAGTGAGATGGATGGGTATTGTGTTGAAGCATGGGTTAGGATGTCCAACTTACCATGGTAGGACACATGTGTAGGCACAAAATTTTTTTAGATCAATGTCGTAGTGCATTGTGTAAATGTACATTAAAAAGATTTTATAAAATGTGTGGATATGCATGCATATGTGTGGGTACATATGTTAAGATGTATTTTGTGAATGCATGGTTGTGGTATACACTTCATTGAAATTCACTAATATATGAAATAATAGAATTATTGACAATTCTAAGATCGTTTCAAATTTTGAATGCAATCATAAGAAATAAGAGCATGCCATGTATGAGACCATGAGGATGTTGGGTTGTGAAGCCTGTAGTGTTGCACAAGTATCCCATGAACTCCCTATTTGTGTTAATATGGGATGAAACCTCTTTTCCAACAAGCAGGGAGTGAGTGAACTCTTGATGTTATGTTCATGTGAAGAACGAATGCACCAAGATAGTTAACCATGTGACTAGGTAGATGGATGGGTATTGTGTTGAAGCATGGGATAGGATGTCCATCTTACCATGGTAGGACACATGTGTAGGCATAAAAATGTTTTAGAGCAATGTCGTAGTGCATTGCATAAATGTACATTAATTTTTTTTATAAATTGTGTGCTTATGCATGCATATGTGTGGGTACATATGTTAAGGTGCATTTTGGGAATGCATGGTTGTGGTATATGTTGGTCACCCTATATGCTAATAAATTGAAAATAACACACAGGATGCTCAATATAAATTGTCAACCCAGGTAGGTCTTTTATTTCAAAAGTAATTAGCACAATTTATGCATAAACATTCAAGTAGATGATTGAATAAACGGAGAAAAACTATCCTACCTATTTGCTCAGCCAAACTCATCTCATGGCTAAAACTAATCTAATTTATCCATCTAAGAATTCAAAGTACACCTAGCTTCCTACAATCATCACTCCAACAATCACTAATATAAAAATAATTAAGCTAGACTTACTTTTGCAAGAAGTTAAATCCTAAAGATATCAGACTACAATGCATTAACCATAACCTGTCTAAAATTATCTAATCTGCAATTCATAAATTACAGTAAGAAACCAAACCAAGTGCAATCATAATCTAACTAACTTCAATAAACTTCAAGAAAGATGAATAACATACATAAACTAGAGTTGAGCTTGACTGTAACAGCTAACTAGCACACTTGCATAAACGGACTAACCTACACAGTCAATTGTCACACCACGTAGTTACAGCTATTCAGAATGCAATCATTAACTACCAAAGGAACATGCAATTATCAATTACTACTGTTGCAGCTTCTCAATAAAATGTATCTACTATAAATCCACACCACACAATAGAAATAAACTAAAGTGCCTACTTAACTTGGCAATCTCTGTGAGAAGGCGGGCCCTAGCCTTCTAACAGAGATGCCGTGAATTACTACAAATTAAAACACAAGGATATGAAGAACTATGCTCCTTATATTAAAAATCGTAATTCATAGTAATCTGTTACATCTCGTACAATTGATAATCAACCAACCCCAGGTTCTAAAAGCCTTCCCATATTTAAACATGCAAAATACAATCATGATCCACTAAATTCATGCATCCATGAAGATCTCTGATCTTCAGGCTCCTAAGTCACAATAGAACTATTATAGCCGTGAATAAACTTGAATGAAGTCATTGGATGTGAAGGGTGTCGTTACTCTGGCCGTCAATGGATCAACAGACTAGCTGGACGGGAAGTGCTCTGTGTGTTGCAGTGATGCTCTGTTGCAGGAAAGTCTTGTTATAACTACCACGTGTAGAGATGATCATGTTGTTTCTATTAATAATAATTACAAATATAGTTACAAAGGATAGACCTCCCATAAATTAGGGATTTACAAAATCAACTAGTCTAAGCATATCATCGTAGGGAGTGGTTCATACCGAATTGTTCACAAAATTTCAAAAGATGCTCATCACATAATCTCGGGGAAACATCCCGTAACAAACTGTGGAGGTTAACCATAGTCTACTAGCTATCTGTGACGAATAGTAAGGGAACTGAAAGATCTTTCTTAGAAGATTCATGATGATCAACAATGTCCTTGAAAACTGAAAAGTCGGCCACTTGTTCTTCTTTCAAAGGGATTAATGGAATGATAGGTACTTAATTGATTATAAAATCCTGGATAATGGTGTTGTATCGATCAGCTGGTTCCTCAGTGGTATTCCTCCTCTTCCTCTAAGGGAGCCATATGAAGACGGATTGAATCTCAGAATCCTCTTCTTCACTACCACTACTTTCATCAGGAACACCTGCATCAAAAGGTGGCGACATAGGTTCTTGGTATAGAAGAGGCTAAAGTTTTTTTTCTTCACAAAATCTGACCGAAGATTTGTGATCTCTCTACATGTTGCTCACAGTATGACTGTCAAAAGGAAAACTTGTGAAAATTAACTAACAAGACCTTTCAATTACAAAATGATGATCAACAAATTTCCCATGTTGATGTCTATATCTAAAGGAAAACAATAAAGATTCCAGGAATGACTGAACGTAATGAATTGCTGTGATTGACATCTTACGGACTGGAACCTTCAATTATCACATCTATATTGAAATAACCCATATCATGTGTCGACAAAAATTGGGTTAAGATAAGATAAGATTTGCATTAATTCACGTATGATTTAATGTCAAATCTCAACAGTCGATTAGCTACGAATTAGTGGGATCAATGATTACCAGTACATGTTTGGCCGCAAGTGAAAATCGTTGTTTAAAACCTGGTTACAAATCAAAAAAATGATGAAGAAAAATGGAAAACAGACATAGTTAACCAAATCAAAACAATACAATATCAACTGCAGGATCAAGGTGAATGACCGGTTACAATTAATCATGGAGGATGCGGAAGGAAGTTGCAGGTGTTTATTTTGAAAATATATACATCCTTCCCGCAATCTGCAATTGTGGGTTGCAGGATCACAACTCTACACATTAACAAACCAAAGGTTTCCACAATCCGCAATCCGCCATTGCGGGTTGCAGGTTGCGAAAACGTAAAACGCGAGCTTTTTTATTTAAACACCTTCCACAATACGCAATCCGCAAATGCGGGTTGGGGGTTACGGAATCACAAAGCACAAAACTAATTAAAAGGTGTTTTCACAATCCACATTGCGGGTTGTGGGTGCAAACAACCGCAATTATTGGAAAAACAACTCTACATCCGCAATCCGCATCATGGGTTGCGGGTTGAGGAACAAACATGTTTCAAAATCGAAAAAACCAAGCTTCCGCAATCCACAATGCGGATTGCGGGTTGTGGAACGAGTTAATTTTTGGGAAAACCAAAGCCTTCCGCAACTCACAAAAATAGACAAAATCAAGGGAATTTTCCAAAGGGAAAACTGCTAACTTAATCAAATCAAAGCAAAGTAATGAAAGCATGATGAAAACCCTAAAATGACCATGGAATTTAATCATTACCTTTGCATAAAAAGAAATTGGAGCTCCCATGTTTTCAAGAAAACATGGGATCTGTTGTACCTACAACAGCTCCCAAAGTATTAAATCATCCTATCAGGAGAGTAAGGTGGTCCATTGAAAATATGGATGATTCTAAAATTATGAAGTAGTGGTGGGGAGAATAAAAATGATTCAGAACTCGACGGACTAGAATTTATCCAAAAAAAAGGGTCAGCGACATAGTGTGAAGCCCAAATCCTGGAAACAATGCTTGGACAAATTAAATGTCTAGGAGCTGTGGGTGTCTCTAAGAAATGTCATAGGGGTAGTTGTGATGCATCCATAAGGAGGGAAAGACTCAAGAGTTTTCATTTGATTGCTTGACTACAATGTCTTGAAGGAAACTTTGTAACAATGAGTGTGACCATAATTGCAATCTCAAATCTTGATTCTTTGTACATGATGCAAGCCTAGGAACATTGAACTTGAACTGTGATCCACGAACAAAACAATATCAATGTTAATCGTGGATGCTGAACCTCAAATCCCTGCTATCTATGTTGATGGATATTGATTATTTGAGTCGGTGATTCCCTGAGAAAGAAAGGCATTTTATAAGGACGAATATAACTATATATGTGATCGACATTGCTGGAAATCAGGGAAAGCCACGGATATGAGTCAAATTTGGTTGGAAATCGAGGGTGAGTCAAATATCCTAGTCAAATTCGGTTAGAAATCAAGGGCGATTGAAGGAATTTAGGGATTTTTTCCTATAAATGGGGGCCGAGTCGAGGATCCCACTTGATTTTTGGTAGAAATCGGGGGCGAACCGAGGATCCCACTCGAATTTTGGTAGAAATCATGCATGAGCAGAGGAATTTGGGGGAATTTTAGAGGACAAATTTTAATTTTTGGGATTTCTTTCACAAATATGATTCATCTATTTAGGTTTTAGAGATTATTTTCTTAATAATTAGTGGATTATTTTAGTATTTTATAATAATAGTTTAATACACAAAATTCGCCGAGCAAAAAATCTAAACCCCTTTAAAATTGCCCATGGGTTATATTCTGCCCCTAAAATCATCTTTGTATTAAAGAGCAATGTTTAGAAACTTTAAATATTAAGGTAAAAATTAAAAAAATCCAACATTTATTAAGATAAATTATAAAAATTCTAATATTTAGAAACATTAAATATTAATGTAAAAAGTAAAAAACATTAACTAGAATTATCATTTCTCCAAAAATAAAAAAAATCTCATTTTTAAAAACCTTAATTATTAAGGTAAAACGTTAAAAGTCATTAGCTAGACTTCACAAATTGAACTACCAAATTGCTAATACCACAATGAAAACTTCTAGCCATCCAAAGTTTGGAGTGATATTGAAAATTTGATATAAGAAAACAATTATTAATAATGAAATATATTTTCAAAAATTTAAAATTTCTTAAATTATTTTGCAACCTAAATCCTTCATATACTCCATAAATATTAATTATAATATATATCCCAATTTCACAAATAATAATGTCTCCATAATAATGATGATGGATTCTAATGATAGAAAATGAATGAATGATGGATGGTACTACCGAATGAATTGATGAGACCTACAAAACTTAGCTAATTGCCTATGAAAATGGATCAATCAATGCACTGTGTATGAAAGGGAAATAGTTGGACTTAAGCATACAACCTTTTAAAACTTATGATATTCATGGGTTATTTTAATGGTTTTCTCTCATGGTAAGGCCATAAACTCATGATCCAAATTTATCTCATAACAAATGCACTTCCTTAACTATTTTCCTTTATCTATTTCTAGTATGTGCTTTTAATTCCATGAACATAAATTATCTAAGTTGTATTTGAATTATATTCCCTTTCCAATTGATTGTGTTAAACTCCAAGGTGTTAGAATGCATGGATTATTCGCTCTCGAGGAATTTATAATTGTTACAATCTAGATTTTCGATATTACTATCCTTAGTGACATTCTTAAGAGGTACTCCAAGTGATAAATTCATCTTCCAATGCAACATTGTTTCACTCCCATTGTAATGTCCCCATTCAAATAAATTCATGACAGGGAAATTCCACCAATCCTACTAGTTCCCTAGGTTCGATGGAGACATTGGAATTTGGAATAAGGGGGCTAATAAATGATGTTTGGACATTAGAATGGAATAAATATTTAATAAAGGAGATAAATCAATAAATACAAGGGAAAATCAAAGTGGCAATTGATCATGAAAACACATGGAGGTTGTGGGACCCAAACAAGCTAGAATTTCTATGCCAGATGGCATCCTCCTCTTGCAATTTAGAATCAATGGGAATTATAATGTTCTAGGGATGAGTTTGAAGGCCCATACATTTGGCACTATGCATCATAGGTCGAATTTGGATGGAAGTGTAACTCCCATGGAAGAGGAAGAGGCATTTTGGAGCTAGTGAGACACTTGGACTAGATTCCCTAGCTCTATGACAATAATGATGAAGATGCTATGACACCTATGACACATATCAGACCTGAAGGGTAACATATGACATATATGAGATGTCAAGGCTAAAAATAGCCTCCAAGAGGGCGCTCAAGTGAGTTAGGGCATCCAAAGAGACACCAATTCAAATTTGGAGAAGGAGAGGGATAGAATTGGAAGGACAAGTGGAATACTTGGGAATCTCTTCCCAACTTGAGTTAGCATGAAGCTCTTGGGAGGAATTCAACCCATGTAGGACCTTAGAAGTTTATAAAAGACAATAAAAAAGAAGGATGGTATATTTTGATCATTTTCAGAATTTGCATTTGTGAAGAGAGCTAGTGGAGTGCTTCTCTACTTGCCTTAGCCAATTTCGAGGGTGAAAGATTCCCATCCTAGTTGGTAGTGGGAAATCCCATTCAGAAATTTCATGAGAGATTAAATGGAGTATTTTGTGTAGGTTTAAGCTATAGGGAAGCTCGTGGTCTCTCTTGGTTCAGCTCATTCCTCCAACCATTTCCCGTTTTCTTGGCATATTCATGATCCTTGAGGAGAGGCATTTTGGGTGAGATATTGTACTCTTTGGGGAAGCTTATAATGCACCATTTATTTTTTAATATGATTTAAATTATCTTTTATTATCATTCATGACTTTATCAGGTCGAGAATCCAAGTGGAATTATGCAAATCTAATCATTAATGAACAAATGGTTCCATTTTCCCCACTATGTTGATGTATGCCAATGAAATGTTGATAAATTCGAATGGATAGGTGAACCACTGATGAATTTTTTATGTATGGACTTTTATTAATGTATTGTACAAGTTTCATGTTCAATTCATAAGCTCTTGGAGTCATATTGTTTAGTTTCATAGCATTTGGAGAAGATTGCCTATCATTTCCCCCAAGGTCGAAACTAGTATTTTGTAGTTGTTTTGGAGAGGGTTGCAGCAGGTTAAATTAACTGAATGGTGATGTATATGAGACATTAACATTGTACCTTACATGTCCTCTACCTTTGTTCATATATTAGAGAGGTTCTGATAGCTTTTGGAGAGCCATATTCAACATTTACCCATGGGGAAATTGAACCCCAAATTGCTAGTAAAAACTCCTACTTTGGACAGAATATTGAGGAGGTTTTAAGATTCATTTTGAAGGTACTAAGTCATCCTTGAAAAACATATTCGAGTCCTAAAACCATTCATATACCTTCTGGAACAATTTGGGAGCATTTGGAGCCCTTTTGAGGCCAAGAGACCCAAAACTAGTTAAGGGTCGAACTAGTGGAAAAAGTGAAAAATATACCATTTTAATAAATTTCAAAAAAGGGATATTACAAGTGGTATCAGAGAATGGTATTGGAACATGATGTGGTTAACCATTCATGAAGACAAGGATTCAAACAAATAAGCCACCACCCTTAGAACCTGAAATTGAAGGTGTTGTTGTTGAAGAGGAAGAAGTAGGAGAAGAAGAGTATCTTGTTGAAACTATATTGACTAAGGGAACTTTAGATGATGGTGAGGAATATCTTAAACTCATAAAACCCATATTTGAAGACATGACCAAGAACATGACTCAGTAGCTTATGAAAGGATTCGAGTTAATGGCTAGCCAACTTAGAAGCAAAGGAGTAATAGGAGGCAGCCATAGCTCACATTCATAAGAAGAAGACAATGGGTGAGCATATTTTCTCAAGCACAGGACTCCATAATAGTCCTAATGAATTTCAGAGCACACCAAGGCCTACTACACCTCAATTTCTTATGCCGAAAGAAGAACCTAACACCCAAATGGATATGAATACATTGGTGGAAGAATGGGAAAAACTGAGTGAAGATTGTAGAAGGACTCTACCATTTAATCAATACTTTACTGTTTCAAACAAACTCAAAAAGAAGGAATATAATAGGGCTCTATTCCAGAATAAAGAATTAAATTGTGCTATTTGTAAAATGCCACTTCCCACTTTTGATGGTTCCTCTCAAAGTTCTGCTAACACTTGGGTGCAAAAACTAGATGTGTATTTTTAGTTGAATCCAATGGTGGAAGAGGATGCCTTAAAAATGGCTATTTTTCATTTAGAAGGAGATGCCAATGATGGTGGTTCCATGGTCTAAAAAATTTGGGGCATGATCAGGTTACTACCTATGGATTATTTTTTGACAGGGTATTAGATATATTTGAGCAAAAGGACCCAGAATTACCTTTCAAAGAACTAGCCCAATTGAAGCAAGTGGGAACCCCTGCAGAGTATATGATGGAATTTCAAAAATTATCAGTCAAGGTGGCTGATATATATATGGTAAGATTAGTATTGTTGTTCACTGAAGGTTTGGTTGAACCCTTAAAAGGTTTAGTTAAGGCCCACAAACCCAATTCATTGAAGGATGCTATGAGTTTGACAAGAGATCTACAAAATGTACTACCTAGGACAAGGTTTCCTCCCAAGCCCAACTTCCCTCCCAAATTCAGATCTGAAAAGAAGCCATGGAAAGAAGTTGAATGTGGAAAGGATAATAAAGAGGGACCGAGTAGGGAAGAACTTAGAAGGAATAAATTGTGTTACTCATGCTTCCAACCATGGGCACCAGGACATAAATGTGCTAAGGGAAAGGCCCAATTCATTGAATTATTTTGTGATGATGAGTATGAAGGGGGAATGGACGAAGAAGGACATATTTCAGCCCAAGAATAGGGATATACTATAGCAGAATAAAGGAAACAAGAGGGACATCATCCCTCACCTGACAAAGTAAGAATGGTAGTACTTTCAGCAGTGCCTCGTTATCACACTATTCGATGCAAGGGTGTGGTACTAGGAAAAATGACCTCAGTTTTGGTAGATTGAGGAGCCACACATAACTTCATTAATGCAGACATGGTGGAGAAAAGAAAGATACCTACTGAACCATTCGATGGCTTCACAGTTGTCATTCCAGGTCACAACACTATGGAGTGCAAAACATGGGTTCCAAAGCTACAAATCACCATAGGTAACTATACTTTCTCTGATAGCTTTCATGTGGTTGATGTTGCTGATACTAATGTGGTTTTGGGAGTGAAATGGTTGTACTCTATAGGGGAGCATACAATGAACTATCAAATTCCTGAAATGAAATTCCAAGATTCGAAATGAATATCAAGGGTTGTGAGAGAGCAGCACACCTATCTGAATCAGGTAGTGTCCTCCCACAGTATGAAACACAAGAATGGAAAGGTTTTGGGAGGAATTCCTCATGGAAGGCCACCTGATAGAGGAGGAACACGTTTGCATCATGATAAATTGAGATTGCTTTAGGGCAAGCAATATTGGGTGGGGAGGACTGTAATGTCCCCATTCAATTAGATTCATGACAGAGAAATTCCACCAATCCTTCTAGTTCCTTAGGTTGGATGGAGACATTGGAATTTGAAATAAGGGGGCTAATAAATGATATTTGGACATTAGAATGGCATAAATATTTAATAAAGGAGATAAATCAATAAATACAAGGGAAAATCAAGGTGGCAATTAATCATGAAGAACATGGAGGTTGTGGGGCCCACATAAGCTAGAATATCTATGCCACATGGAATCCTCTTCTTGCAATTTCGAATCCATGGGAAGTCTAATGTTCTTGGGATGAGTTTTAAGGCCCATAAATTTGGCAATATGCATCATAGGTCTAATTTGGATGGAAGTGTAACTCCCATGGAAGAAGAAGAGGCATTTTGGAGCTAGTGAGAAACTTGGCCTAGATTCCCTAGCTCTATGAAAACAATGATGAAGATGGTATGACACCTATGACACAAATAAGACCTGAAGGCTGAAATATAACATATATGACATGTGAGGGCTAAAAATATCTTCCAAGAGGGCGCTCAAGTGAGTTAGGGCAGCCAAAGAGACACCAATTCGAATTTGGAGAAGGAGAGGGATAGAATTGGAAGGACAAGTGGCATACTTGGGAATCTCTTCCCAACTTGAGTTGGCATGAAGCTCTTGGGAGGAATTCGACCCATGGAGGACCTTATAGGTTTATAAAATACAATAACAAAGAAGGATGTTAGCTTTTGATCATTTTCAGAATTTGCATTTGTGAAGAGAGCTAATGGAGTGCTTCTTTACTCGCCTTAGCCAATTTCGAGGGTGAAAGATTCCCATCCTAGTTGGTAGTGGGAAATTCCATTCAAACCTTTCATGAGAGATTTAATGGAGACTTTGTTGCAGGTGTAAGCTACAGGGAAGCTTGTGGTCTCTCTTGGTTCAGCTCATTCCTCCAACCATTTCCATTTTTCTTGGCATATTCATGATCCTTGGGGAGAGGCGCTTTGGGTGAGCTATTGTACTCTTTGGGGAAGATTCTAATGCCCCATTTATTTTTTAATATGATGTAAATGCTCTATTCTTCTCATTCAAAAATTTATCAGGTCAAGAATCCAAGTGGAATGATGTAAATATGATCATTAATGAACAAACGGTGCCATTTTCCCCACTATGTTGATGTATGCCAAGGAAATGTTGATAAATTCGAATGGATAAGTGAACCAATAATGCATTTGTGATGTATGGACTGATAATAATGTATTTTACAAGTTTCATGTTCAATGCATAAGCTTTTGGAGTCATATTGTTTAGTTTCATAGCATTTGGAGAAGATTGCCTATCATTTCCCCCAAGGTCGAAACTAGTATTTTGTAGTTGTTTTGGAGAGGGTTGTAGAAGGTTCAATTAACTGAATGGTGATGCATGTGAGACCTTAAAATTTTCCCTTAGATTTCCTCTACCTCTGTTCAGAAATTCGAGAGAGTTTGATAGCTTTTGGAGAGCCATATTCAACATTTACCCATGGGGAAGTTGAACCCCAAATTGCTAGTAAAAACTCCTACTTTGACCATAATATTGAGGAGGTTTGTAGAATCATTTTGAAGGTACTAAAGAATCCCTGGATCACATATCCAGTTCCTAAAATTATTCATATACCTTTTGGAACAATTTGAGAGCATTTGGAGCCCTTTTGAGACCAAGAGACCCAAAACTAGTTAAGGGTCAAACTAGTGGAAAAAGTGAAAAATCTACCATTTTAATAAATTTCAAAAAAGGGACATTACACTCATACACTGAGGAAAATGGAGTGTGAGATTTCTCATTGTATCAATAGTACAACACAACCCATCCACATAAAGACCACTCACAAAACCCGCCAAATCCTAGAGACAATAATGAAAATGAAAAAGACAACAAAAGAAAATGATAATGATAATGCTAGCACAAATAAACAAACTAGATATCCTCCATAATCACACTTGAATGATCATGCCATGATAAGCACACTTGAATTATCGTGCCATGTTTTGAGCCAAATGTAAACCCTCTTTTGATAGAGAGTCCACCTGAGCATTCTACTCCTTGTAAACATGAGAGAAAGTAATGTTAGTCAAATGCCTTGAGATTTCCTTCAGTTTTTTAGCCAAAGGAAGCAATAATGTGTTGTGAATATGATTTTTATCCTCCATCCATCTTATGACTAGTGTTAAGTCTCCATAGACCTATATAGTCTAAATTCCCTTATCCAGAGCCAATTTTAAGAGTAAGTAGAGAGCCTCAAACTCACTAGTATGATTTGTCCCTACCCCTAATTTTTCCTTGGCAAAGAAGTAGTGTGAATATATGATATGAATGACAAAACCCATCCCACATGTTTGGCTTGAGTCTTGGTGGAATCCATCAAAGAAACTCCATGGAGAGTTCTTATCTATCCACAAATTTCTAATAGTTCAAGGTCATTTGGAGATGCTCCAATCAAAATCCAGATCAAATAGCTGTAACTATTTGATCTGGGGGTTTAATCATGCAAAGGTTTCCCATGAGATAAATGACAAAACCCATCCCATAGGCATGGATAATGCCCTCCGCACTAAAAAATAAGAAGTTTGGAGATCCAATGTTGGATAAATAAGTTATGGGTTTACAAATGCATGAAATGTATGTGTGAGAGTATCACAAGACTTTGTAAGCACTTATTTTAATTCATTTTTAATTACTTGTCAGGAACCCTAGTATATTTATAGTATTGATCCTTCTTGGAGGCCTTTTCATCAAATTAAGATATTACACCTTGTTTTGTAGTATGTAAAGAGATGAAGCTACTAGAGCTCCAATAACCCCTCTTGATTACTGATGAGCTAGAAAAGGCCATAAAATCACCAAACGAACATGGGAATTAATTTTGTTAACCGATGATGGATGTGATTTACTGCAAGGAATGAAGATATTATCTTATAGATTAGTTTTGGAGTTTTCCTTAGTTTCGATATAGATTAGTTTTAGAGTTTTCCTTAGTTGAACAAGATTAATTTCACCAAGTAAAAGATGAAATCGCTCTCTTATCTAAATATTGTTGGCTTCCCAAGATAACATTTGGTGGGAATTCTAGGCATAGATGCAAAAAATCCCCCAAGGTCATTGATCAAGCCATGGCAGTTGAGGTGGGAAAAAATTAGCTTTCTAGACTGAAGAGAGAGGTCAAATTTTTCTATTTCTGAATAGTTTACCAAAGAAAATGAATTTATTTGGCTTGGGGAGTCACTATGACCATGGCGTCAATGATTGGTTATTCTTTAGACTCAAGCATGGTGATCTTGAAAATTAAAATTGCTCACCTTGGAGTGCTACTTGACCTTTGTAGCCTGTGATTGAATCTACTGACCATCAAACTCAATGATTTGACTTTCTTTGGGCAAATTTCTCAACTAGTAGCTTCATTTTTCTACGTAATTCAGTGATTGGGATATTAGCACTCAAACTGAGAAATATTCATTAATTCTTGGGCTACCTATTATGTGTAATATATATTCCATGGCTTGAAGATGAATCATTGGACCTTCGAATGTTGAATGCTACCTCTCTTGAGTCTTGTACTCATTTTTCATTCTCTAGAGTCCACAGTGCATCATTCTCTTAGTTCTTTTATTGCTCCCAAATTAATCCAAAGCTCATGAAAATTGCAACAATGAAGCACATAATTGGTAGAGAAAAAATCTAGAGTTATCACAATGGATTTCTCTAAAATATCATGCGCCAACTAGGCATTCCCTAATGCCATGTGGTGAGATTGTATTCTGGCTTATCAGTCGAGCTGATGTTGATAAAAAGCTAATAAAAGATACCAATGGGAAACCAATACCATCATTCTTATCTTTGACCATTAACAATTGTTACATGTTCCCAAAGTATTAAATCATCCTATCATAGAGTAAGGCAGTTCATTGACAATATGGATGATTCTAAAATTATGAAGCAGTGGTGGGGAGAATAAAAATGATTCAGAACTCGACGGACTAGAATTTAACCAAAAAAAGGGGTCGGTGACATAGTGTGAATCCCAAATCCTGGCAACAATGCTTGGATAAATTAAATGTCTAGGAGTTGTGGGTGTCTCTAAGAAATGTGAGAGGGGTAGTTGTGATGCATCCATAAGGAGGGAAAGACTCAAGAGTTTTCATTTGATTGCTTGAATACAATGTCGTGAAGGAAATTTTGTACCAATGAGTGTGACCATACTCGCAATCTGAAATCTCGATTCTCTGTACATGATGCAAGCCTAACGTTGAACTTGAACTGTGATTCACGAACAAAACAATATCAATGTTAATCGTGGATGTTGCACCTCAAATCCCTACTATCTATGTTGATGCATATTGATTCTTTGAGTCGGTGATTCCCTGAGCAAGCAAGGAATTTTATAAGGATGAATATAACTATATATGTGATCGACATTGCTGGAAATTGGGGCAAGCCAAGCATATGAGTCAAATTCAGTTGGAAATCGAGGGTGGGTCAAAGATCCTAGCCAAATTCGATTAGAAATCAAGGGCGATTGAAGGAATTTAGGGAATTTTTCCTGGAAATGGGGGGCGATTGAGGATCCCACTTGATTTTTGGTAGAAAACGGGGGCGAACCGAGGATCCCACTCGAATTTTGGTAGAAATCATGGGTGATTTGAGGATTTTGGGGGAATTCTAGAGGACATATTTAATTTTGGGATTTCTTTCATAAATATGATGCTTCTATTTAGGTTTTAGAGATTATTTCATTAATAATTAGTGGACTATTTTAGTATTTTATAAAAAAACAGTTTAATACACAAAATTCACCCATCAAAAAATCTAAACCCCTTTAAAATTGCCCATGGGTTGTATTTCGCCCCTAAAATCATCTTTGTATTAAAGAGCAATGTTTAGAAACTTTAAATATTAAGGTAAAAAATAAAAAATTCCAACATTTATTAAGATAAAATTTAAAAAGTGTAATATTTACAAACATTAAATATTAATGTAAAAAGTAAAAAACATTAACTAGAATTATCATTTCTCCAAAAATAAAATCCAACATAGATCCATCTTAAACCCGTATCTATCAAGCACTGAGAGGGATCCAATTTCTTGAGGTGTATTTCTTTTTTTAAATTTAAACTCAATAAATTTGATCTCTATTGATATTTTTTAAATACTTTCCAAATACTTTTTACGTTTTATTAGATGGTTATAGGAATTTTTTTAATACGTTTTACGTTTTATTAGATGGTTATAGGAATTTTTTTAATACGTTTTACGTTTTATTAGATGTAACGCTACATCACACACGTTAGAAGATCTCCCCCATACTGGGTTGTAGAGCACCTCGTTTCACTCGGTGCAATAAAAATAAATCTTATTTTTTAAAACCTTAAAGGTAAAAAGTTTAAAAGTCATTACCTAGACTTCACAAATTGAACTACCAAATTGGCTAATACCACAATGAAAACCTCTAGCCATTTAAAGTTTGGAGTGATATTGAAAATTTGAACTATTATTAATAATGAAATATATTTTCAAAATTTTAAAATTTCTTAAATTATTTTGCAACATAAATCCTTCATATACTCCATAAATATTAATTATAATATATATCTCAATTTCATAAATAATAATGTCTTTGTAATAATAATGATGATGGATTCTAATGATAGAAAATGAATGAATGATGGATGGTACTACCCAATGAATTGATGAGACCTACAAAACTCAGCTAATTGCCTATGAAAATGCATCAATCAATGCACCATGTTTTTTTTCCATGAAAAATGGTATGTTCATGCTTTATAAAAAGTAGAAACATTTTACATGACCGCATAGGTCTCTCAATATTGACTTATAGCACGTATCTTTACATATATCAAAAATATAGATGTATAAATACATCCCCAGGTGTCGAACATAAGTTCAAAAAAGATCATAAAGATCAAAATACATGAGATCATGGTATCCAAAACCATATACAAAAAACATCAGTACTAAAGGATCAAAACATAATAGGCCCTAGACTGTAGTGCACAACTTGCCCAAGATCACGTGTCCAAGTCTACCATAATCCATCCCCAAGAATAAGACATCTCTTAGATAGAACATCTGAAAGGGAAATAGTTGATATAAAATGAATGAATGATGGATGGTACTACCCAATGAATTGATGAGACCTACAAAACTTAGCTAATTGCCTATGAAAATGGATCAATCAATGCACTATGTATGAAAGGGAAATAGTTGGAATTAAGCATGCAACTTTTAAGACTTATGATATTCATGAGTTATTTTAATGGTTTTCTTTCATGGTAAGGCCATAAGCTCATGATCCAAATTTGTCTCATAACAAATGCACTTCCTTAACTATTTTCTTTTATCTATTTCTATGTGTTTTTAATTCCACAAACTATCGTCAACATAAATTATCTAGGCTGTATTTGAATTATATTCCCTTTCAATTGATTGTGTTAAACTCCAAGGTGTTAGAATGCATGGATTTTTCGCTCTCAAAAAATTTATAATTGTTACAATATAGCTTTTCGATACGACATTCTTAAGAAGTACTCCAAGTTAGAATTTCAGCTTCCAATGCAACATTGCTTCACTCTCATACACTAAGGAAAAGAGAGTTGGTGAGTGATCATTGTATCAATAGTACAACACAACCCATCCACGTAAAGAGGTCACTCACAAGTGAACACTCAAAATTGTGAATTTGTAATGACAATAATGACAATAAAAGAGACAACAAAATAAATTGATAATTGTGAATTTGTAAGTAATACTACAAAATCCATGAAATCCCAAAAACAATAATGACAATAAAAGAGACAACAAAAGAAAATAATAATTGTGAATTTGTAAGTAATACCCCAAAGACAATAATGGTAATAAAAAAGACAATAAAAGAAAATGATAATTGTGAATTTGTAAGTAATACTACAAAACCCATCAAATCCCAAAGACAACATTACAATAAAAAAAGACAACAAAACAAAATGATAATAATAATAAAAGCACACATAAACAAACTACATCTCCTCCATGAGCACACTTGAATGATCATGCCATCAAAAATAAACAGAATAAAGGGATTGATAATACAACCAGATGAAATACTTGAAGAATTAGAAAAGAGCCCACAAGATAAAAGCATAGCTTGGTGCATTTTGGACTTTGGACATGAAGCATTAGAACAAGTAAATATGATTCCAAGGATGTTTATGCCATTGAAAAATAATTTTATGGAAAATTAAAAATAATTATTTTTTAAATTCTAATATTTTATTTTTAAAGTCACTTTCTAATTAATTCAAATCTAAATAGATTAAATTAGCCATCACATTATAAATCCAAACATATTTGATTGACATTATAAATCCAAACAAATTTGAATCCAAATCCATTATATTTAAAATTTCTAATTAATACAAATATAAACAGATTAGATTATCATTAACCATCACATTATATATCCAAACATATTAATTACTTTATAAATCCAAACAAACAAATTTAAATCCAAATCCATTATATTATAACCTGCATAGAGCTATAATATCATGAATAATATTCAAAAGCTTGTTAAATAGAAAATAACCCAATAACATCTATAAAGCTCTAAGCACAATCCAGAGCCATTACATTATAAGCTGCCTACAGCTATAATATTATGAATAATATTCAAAAGCTTGTTCAACGGAAACTGGCCTAACAACATACGATTCGCTAGAAAGCTCCCTCTTTTACACTAACGAAATCATTTGAAAAAAATAAACCAAGACGGTACCGATAGTCCTGTGAAGACCGTTTGCATAATCGTGAGCAACAGTATAACAATGGCCCCCGCCAAAGCTAAAGCTCTCCACGGGGACGAGAAATGTTCCTTCACAAGCTCAGCAATCCGGACCTTCACTTTATTTCTGTAATGCGAATTCACGTTTGTTATCAGTTTGGGGAAGGTAGCTTCCATATTCACGGTGACTCCCTCGCCTAGACCGTTGAAGAGCTCGGCAACATCTGCGTCACACCCAAGATAATTTGTAATGATGCCCATTTCGCTTAGCAAAGCCACGTCTTCTTTGGAGTCGATCAACTCGTCCATGAGAGACACGTAAGACGCAACTTTGTTGTTTTGAGATGGCTTGCACATCTCAAAAGCTATTAGATTACGGAAGATAAACTCTGTGTTGTCATTGACCATGATTGAAGGAAGAAACATTGTGGCGCTATTCTCGTCAAATTTAATATTATTGATGCCGACGCATTGCTTAAATTTGATCCCGACATTTCTTAATTCTACTGCACGAGGGATGCTTAGGATGTTTATGTCATCATTCCTTTGTTTGTCACCGTCTTGGTGGCACATTTCTTTGCACCAAGCAGCGCATTTGCTGAAGAGGCCGATTTGATCTGCAGGCTCATCGTTATGGGATTTTGGAGGCACAATGAATTTGTGCACCAAACCCAGAATATGATGAACTTCTTGTTGCGCCCAGGACCATTCGTCTATAGCTTTCTCAGTACACTCGCCGGGGAAAGGGCAGAAATAGGCCATGAGCGTTATGATACTTGCTTCCAAATGCTTTTTCTCGATATGAATATCGGTCGAGTTGAGCTCCAATTTTAGTAGCTTTTCAAGAACTACCAACGGGATTTGATTTTCTAGCTTCAAAATGTCCCTCAGTATATCATTTCCAGTATGTTCAATCTTTTTTATGTCAAAAACAGGTTCATAATGAGGTCCTGGAGAAATATCGCAACTCAGAGTCCTCAATATCTCTAGAATGAAGCATCCGTCCAAAGTCAGCATCAAAGCTACTGTGTTTCCATCGCAATCGATTTTTTCTTCATAGCTGTTCCTGATTTGATCCTCTAGCTCCAAGATCTCCTTCTTCGCGCAAACGGAGAAATACATATCATTTGGATCTCTGTCGAAGTTTTCATTGAACCTCGTCATCATTCGACGCAGGGCTTTTCCTTTGTGACTATCCATTGGAGGAAGCTCTGCGCTTCTGTGATGATATGGACCCAGCGAAACTCTTGTAGGAACATAAGCTTCTCTTTTGGTCGACTCTTTGAGGAGGATGTTGGGAACTCTGAATATGGACGGCGATTGCAGGCGATCATCATCGGAGGAATTCTCTCGGATATGAATAGTCCATTCATCTTCGGTGATCCAATCCCGCGCTTTCACATTATGTAATTCTGTCCGTTGCTCCAGCTGCGACTTGAAATGAGACTCGGACTCTGGCTGTGAAACGTGCAGCAACGTCGATCTATCATTACTCTCGGAATGAATATCAGCTTCAATGTCTGCAGACGCTGGCTCTTCACGGGCAGACATTTCACTACAACAATTCCTATGCAGAGATTACTGTATTTGGGTATTTCAGCTATGCCTCTATTTCAGTGCAGCTATGAAACCAAAATGGCACCAAACATTCCAACTTCACTCGATTGAACAATAGCGAGTTGGATGTTCCGCACTGAATATTGAGAATAAGTACTATCGACAAAACCAAGCATCATAAATTACATGACTCATAAAACAATCTTTCTGTCAAAGAGTTCATAACAGCTCTAAGATTATACAATGGGAAGGTCGTCGCCTTCTGAACCTCGGATTTACTTAGATACCAGGCATAGTTAATGCGTCTTTGAACCAACAAAATAAGAACCCTAGGAGTTCGGAACTACCCTTCCCTCCGAACTACCTTTCCTGGTGAAATAATATTTTTGAATGGCGAGAGCAGGACAGCCATTCAAAGAGAGTGCTGTTACTGTGTCCCTCCCTTCGAGGTCCTCAAACGTGTTGACTAGTACGTAGTCCCCTTTGCTTTGCTTCTGTGATTCATAGAGAAAGACTTTGAAAAGAGTGTCGGATGGATCCTGAGTGCGATAGAAGGATAACAGATCGGCTGGCTTCAATGGCGGAATGTTGCCAGGAAGACAAGTGATGAGCTTCTCTGGATTTTTCGCTTGGCTTACTGAAAAAGTTACAAACACAAGTACAGTTATGATCTCTTTTCATAGAAAGCTAAAATAATTGACAAAATAATTGACAAGAAGAATTCAGGATATATATGGGAACAATGTTAAGAAGAAAATATGAATGAGCGTTTTATCATTCATTTTCAATAAGTCATGCTTGATTGCATCTAGAGTAATCAGGAGCCGATACTATGTAAGAAGTAGGTTTAGAAGATGTATCATAACTGTAATTTCAGAATTACCAGTAATATATCCCTAATAGAAAACGAAGTTCGTGTAGCATTCAGAAATTCATGTTTGATATAGATAGGAATTGGAGAGACATCAGAGAAACCATTGACCGGAATATGTCCCTCGGAAAGAAGGAAGTTGGCGTAGCATTGAGAAACGGAGGAAGCAGCACATAGAGGCCAGAAGATAACCCTCGGCACTTTCATATTGCTTGCCACTTGCTCCGTGCAAGACATGAAGGCGTCTGTGACAATGAACGTAATGGGTGGAAATGATCGTGATTTCTCATCAGCTGTTCGAAGCAGTTCCTCCAACGCGGGGCCTAACTTTTGCAGCACAAGAAATAACTCGTCCAGGTTGGAGGTACGGCCATGGTCGGGCGGTAAACCATCCGGAATAGACACAAATCGAATTCTCCTTTCTTGCTGCTCCGCATTGAGATCGTCTCCGGAAACAAGAGATTTAGATTTCTTTGAAGCTTCCACCATTTGTTTGTGTATCCAGTCAGTATTGACGAAAGTGACAAAACATCCTCTTATAGCGAGCAGCTGTGCCAAATTCATGAGAGCATTAACATGACCCTGTGCAGGACCTGGTACAATCACTGCATGCGAAGCATGTTCCCCCTCCCCCTTTTGATTGAAGAAATCCATATATTAATAAATATAGCCGGACTTTATTGGTTGCTCTTCCATGAATCAAATACCAGAGTTTACTGCTATGGATTTGAGCTGCGAATCATGCACCTTCTAAAACGGATTATAGCGATTACGCTCAGTTCTTATAATCGAGAAATATAAATGCATGACTCAATGTAAATATCAACAGAATTAATGTGTGCTTCATTTGTTGAATTGATATAAGCAGGTACGACGAGCCCTATGTCCTCCCTATGATTATTACGTCTCGCTCTCCTCCACTTATTGAATTGTAATCAGCAGCTCCGACGATCCCTATGTCCTCCCTATGATTATTACGTCTCATTCTCATTCTGCTTTACCGGCACGTCTCCCCCGCTCATCTAAGCTTATAGGAAACTGCCAAGCAAGTTTTAGTTGATTGGAATGGTTACTTCCAACTTGTGCCAAACTTGTTATTTTTCATCAATTGATGGGTAAACCCATCAGCGGAGGTAAGGATATGTAATGCTCCTCCACCTCACGAGGCAATGTCATGAATCTATCAAATTTCCTAGCTAAGTCTTCGTTTATTGAGAAGATTTCAGAGACACACATAGGATAGGTACTTATTATCATTTTTAATTATGGTATTTGAAATGAATGGGAATACCTAATTTTTATTTTTATATTTATATATTAATTAAAAATATTGAAATGAATGGGAATATTTAATTTTTATTATAATATTTATATATTAATTAAAAATATAGAGATAGGTTATTATTATTTTTAATAATGGTATTTCAAATGAATAGCCATGTCTAACTTTTATTTTCATTTTTAAATATTAATTAAAAATATGGAGAGATCGATTATTATCATTTTTAATGATCATGGGCATACTTAACCTTTATTCTCATTTTTATATATTAATTAAAAATATGGAAAGATGGGTTATTATCATTTTTAATAATGATATTTGAAATGAAGAGACATACCCAACCTTTATTCTCATTTTTATATATTAATTAAAAATATGGAGGGACAGGTTATTATCCTTTTTAATGGTGGTATTTGAAATGACTGGGGCATACGGAACTTTTATTCTCATTTTTATATATTAACTAAAAATATGGACGGATAGGTTATTATCATTTTTAATGATGACATTTGAAATGAACTCCCATACCTAACCTTTATTCTCATTTTTATATATTAATTAAAAATATGGATGGATAGGTTATTATCATTTTTAATGATGGTATTTGAAATGAACAGTTTATTCCCTTCCCTCGATATTTTGTCCTCAGGATGAATCCAATTAAGGATTCAAAACATCCACAGTAAAAATGTCGAGAGTGGATAATCTGAAACCCACTCTTCTAACACTACACCACCGAAATCTCATATCTTTAATCACTAATTAATCACTAAGGGAAATCTCTAGTTGTTGGAAAGACTACCAACATAGATCCAAATCCTAGGCTCTACTCTAGTTTAAGTCTCATATTTACTTTTTACTTTGTATTATTCTTTTTTGTTTATGTCCGACATAATATTTATTACTTTTTTACTTTGTATTATTTTGTTAACGACATAATTTATATCACCTAATCTTAAGCTCTAAAGTCTCTAGTTTAAGTCTCATATAATTTACTTTTTACTTTGTATTATTTTGTTACTCGACATCACCTAATCTTAAGCTCTAAAGTCTCTAGTTTAAGTCCCATATTTACTTTTTACATTGTATTATTTTGTTACTCAACAAACACTAGACAAACTCGACAAACTCTCCACAAACACACACATGTTACAAGATCTCCCTCTTACTGGGCTAAAGAGCGCCTCTCGGCGCAAGGACTAAGAACTCAAATAGAGAAAAGAGTTGCTGAGTGAAGAGATGTAAAGAGAACTGTGTTATCCCAAGGTTCGCTATTATAAATATTAATAAAAATCACATGCACTATTCCTATTATTAATATTAAAATAAGTATTATGAGCTTGAACAATCACCAATCAAACTATTAATTGTTTGATCTGAACAATCACCTATCCTCTTCTTTATTAGACTTGAACAATCATCATCATTAATAATAATACTAACCTCATTACTTATGAATTATTGCAATTATTAAGGACAATGAGGTTATTTTTATTATTATTATTAATAATAATGATTATTATTGAGAAAATTTTATAACAATGAACTATTAACATTAATAATTCTCACATCGATATTTTTATCGTAAAGATGAATGCATTTAAAGATTCTAAATGTAGACACATTCGAAAGGTCAACAGTAAAAATGCCCACCATAGATAATCCAGAAACCCACTCTTCTAACACTAACACCACAAAAATATCAAATCTTTAAAAACGCTCAAAAAGTGATTTTTATTACCTAACCCTTTTGAACTTTTTCAATTATTGCCAAATCTTAAATAATTTTTATTACTTGACCTTTTTGAAATAACGCCCAATCTTAAATAATTCTTAGTACCTACCATAGTAGGTTGTTCACTAGTCGGCGGGGTCTTAAATCGAATTGACTTAGGTAAGATATCTTAGGTTTTATTTGAATATTTACTAATAAATAAAAATATTTTTAATTTTTAAATATTTTCTTAATCTGTAAGTATTAATTATTAATAAATTTTACATAATATATAATAATTGTTTTAAAATATTGAAATTGTATTAATATTCAACGAATCAACATTGGACAACCTTAGCCTTATCTATATGCAACAATTTACTTTTGCATGTGATAACTTTTCCTGTTCACAACATCATAAAAAAACACAATAATGCTTAGAATATTTTTTCCAACATCCGTGAAGCTACGTAGCCCATAATAAAAAACCACGTAAGAAATTACATCCGTGAAGCTACATAGCCCATAATAAAAAAACCACGTAAGAAATTACATGCGTGAAGCTACATAGCCCATATTGTTCACAACACAGTCCAGATGACTTAATGGTTCATAACAACCACAGTAACACTATCAACATGCCAGGCCATATCGGGCCAAATAGCACACGACAACTTGTTCGCATCCAAGACGATGGTTTTCAATATTATAGCGCACTCCCTCTTGCATTATATACAAAATAACTATTAACTGCGACATGTCCGGATGCTAAATATACGTTCAAAAATTATCGAAGGTCACTCGGATTTAATTTTAACCCGGAGCATATTTAATTATGAAATGACATTATAGAACCACTAAAGATAGAATGTGAATAATTATTACATTATATTTAAATTAAATTATTAAAAAGGAAAATAATTATTGTTATACGAAAAAATTCAAGATTATAAAAAATTACTTAATCAAAAGTGAATATGTGAAGATATAATGATTTTTAACAATTCAGGCAATATAAGAAGTGATAGATCCCTTGTGTTTCTAAAATCTTGTGTTAGATGTTTTAGTGACCTAAGCCCATTGTCAATTTAAAGGCTTGTAAATAGTGATTAGGTGTTAGGGTCACGAGCATATTTTTTTTTGATAGTGGTGAGTTTGGATTTTGTTTAGGTGCAAGATTATGATCGTAATTATATGGTTTATTTAAAGAGGAATATATCATATTTTTTATTATCTTTAAATAATTTATAAAATAGAAAAAAAAACTCTTTGTAAGTATATTGAAAACTTTGAACGTTATTGATTTTTTTATGGTGATCAAATGTAAAAGGTAATTTGTAATGCTCCTCTACCTCAAGAGGCAATGCCATGAATGTATTTAATATGGAGGGATAGGTTATTATCATTTTTAATGATAGTATTTGAAATGAACAGATATAACTAACTTTTATTCTCATTTTGATATATTAATTAAAAATATGGAGGGATAGGTTATTATCATTTTGAATGATGGTATTTGAAATGAATAAGCATACCTAACCTTTATCCTTGAGAGCAACTCTTCCCTTGATATTTTGTCCTTAGGATGAATCTAGTTAAGGATTCGAAAAGTCCATGGTAAAAATGTCGACAGTGGATAATCTGGAAACCCACTCTTCTAACATTACCCACCACAGAAATCTCAAATATTTAATCACCAACCGACGGGAAATATGTGATGATATCTATCAAAAAATAGAGAAGAGTTGTTGATCTAGCAAGCCTGAAAAGATGTAAATAGAAGTGCATTATCCCCAGGTTCCCTACTGTGAATGTTAATAAAAATCAGAGGCACTATTCCTATTATTAATATTAATAAGTATTCTGAACTTGAACACTCACTAATAGAACTATTAATTGTTTGATTCTTAACAATAACCTATCCTCTTCTTTATTAGACTTAGACAATCATCATCATTAATAATAATACTAACTTCATTGCTTATGAATTATTATAATTATTAAAGACAATGCAGTTATTTTTATTGCAATTATTAAGGATAATAAGATTATTTTTATTTTTATTAATAATAATAATGATTATTATTAAAAAAAATTTATAATAATGAACTATTAACATTAATAATTTTCATTTTTACATATTAATTAAAAATATGAAAGAATAGCTTATTATCATTTGTAACGATGGTATTTGAAATAAACAAGCATAAATCATAAATCTCAGTAGTTCGTTTCGGCTAAATGAGAGGGTTGACGTAAGCCCTTTCTGACTCATTGCCAAATCTTAAATCATTTTTATTACGTAACCCTCTTGAACTTTTTGAATTATGGACAAATGTTAAATAATTTTTATTACTCGACCTTTTTGACCTTTTTGAAATAACGCCCAATCTTAAATAATTCTTAGTACTTACCATAGTAGGTATTTTACTAGCCGGCGGGGTCTTAAAAGTGGGCGGAGTCTTAAATCGAATTGACTTGGTTAAGATATCTTAGGTTTTATTTAAATGTTTATTAATTTAAGTTGTACAAATAAAAAATATTTTTAATTTTTATATATTTTATTAATTTTACTTACCACTTATTAATATAATTTTACATAATATATAATATGTAATATTTGTTTTAAAATATTGAAATTATATTAATATTTAACGAAGCAACATTGGACAACCTTACACAACAATTTACTTTTGCCTGCGATAACTTTTCATGTTCACAAGATCATAAGAAAAAACACAATAATGCTTGGACTTTTTTTTTAACAGAAAAACAGCATACTATTAAATTAAAATAGCATATAAAAAATTAAATCCGTGAAGCTACATAGCCCATATAGTTCACAACACAATTCAGATGGCTTAATGGTTCATAACAACCACAGTAACAATATCAACATGCCATATCCGACCAAATAGCACAAGTTAGTTTTAAACATTATAGCATATTCTTTATTGCATTATATACAAATTAACTATTAAAGTTAGATATATGAGTAATTTGTGAATTTTTGAAGTCTATGAGGATGAGTTTCTATAACAGGGTGGCTTACTCTTGAAACCTTGTCACAACGAGCTAATGAGCAACCCTACTCCCTGCTAATTTTGTTCTTAATTATTAAACTCACTTAAGTGCTAAATATATATTAAAAAATGATAAAAAATCACTCCAATTTAATTTTAATCCAGAACATATTTAATTATAAAATGATATTATAAAGCCACTAAAAATATAAGGTAAATAATTATTTCTTTATATTTAATATATTTAAATTAAATTATTAAAAACAAAATAATTATTGTTATACGAAAATAATCAAGATTATAAAAAATCACTTAATCAAAAGTGAATATGTTAAGATATAATGATTTTTAACAATTTTGCCAATGTAAGAAGTGAGATCCCTTGTGTTTCTAAAATCTTGTGTTAGATGTTTTAGTGACCTAAGCCCATTGCCAATTTAAACGCTTGTAAATAGTGATTAGGTGTTAGGGTCACGAGCATATTTTTTTTAAACGCTTGTAAATAGTGATTAGGTGTTAGGGTCACGAGCATATTTTTTTTATAGTGGTGAGTTTGGATTTTGTTTAGGTGCAAGATTATGATTGTAATTATATGCTTTATTTAAAGAGGAATATCATAATAATTCATTTTATGTAAAGATATATTAAGTAGTTTTGTAATTGTACCGAGTGAAACGAGGTGCTCTACAGTTTATTATGGGGGAGATGTTGTAACATTACACGTTTGTCCTTATTATCGGTTAAAAAGTAAAAAGGTATTTTTTAATTAAAACATAATTAAAAAAATTCATGTCGGCTCATAAAATAAAAAAACATGGAAAATATTTAAAAAAATCAAAACATGGAAAGTATTTTAAAAAATCCATGTCGGCTCATAAAATAAAATATTATGAAAAGTAATTAAAAAATAGATGTTTGTTTAAAAAAAAAAAACTTAAAATTAAACCCGGATCTATCAATCAAGAGAGATTAAATTTGTTGAGTTTAAATTTAAAAATATAAATACACCTCAAGAAATTGGATCCCTCTCGGTGCTTGATAGATACGGGTTTAAGATGGATCTATGCTGGTATAATTGCACCCAGAGGAGTAAGGTGCTCTACAACTCACTATGTATGGGGGAGATGTTGTAATGTTTGTTCCTAAGAAAATAATTAAAAAAATTCATGTCGGCTCATAAAATAAAATATTATGAGAAGTAATTAAAAAATCAATGTTAGTTTATAAAATAAGAACTTAAAACTTAAATTGAGATCTATCAATCAAGAGAGATTAAATTTCTTGAGTTTAAATTAAAAAGACAAAATATACACCTCAAGAAATTCGATCCTTCTAGGTGCTTGATAAATTCGGGTTTAAGATGGATCTTTACTGGTACAATAAACAATCAAGTTTTAAATTAATACATGAAGGAACCTTTGTGCACTTAAGACCCATAGACATTTCTAACCCATGCATGATCTTAAACTTGTGCATGTATTATGTAATGTTATATGTCTTGAACTACAAATTCTCACCTATGTTCTAGCATTTAGTAATTTTGTTTTTAATTTGACTAAAAATCATTTCGGACTCAACAAAAGAGTATAGATTATTGGGTGGAATCCTACTTATTCACTATGTATTGATTTTAGGTTTTCTATTTCTAAACATTTAAAATGATGGATGCTTTTGAAAATGAAATAAAATAACATAATTATGAAATCTATCCACTCATCATGTATACTGGTGTATACACAAAAGAGAGAGGAAAATGGTCAGGAATAGCAATAATTGTTGGAACATATTAAAACATGTACAAGAGCATAAGAAAAGATAAATCATAAGGCTTGTTGAACATTTTTATTATTGATTTGGTATTTTATAGTCATAGAACAATTTGTTTCAAATAAATTATTCATCACTCAACTATAGGTTTCTATCGACATCTAAGCAAGAATTTTGATCATTTAGTTTCCCACCAGAAACCATATATTTGATCTTTTTTCCCCTGGCCACAATCATATGGGTTGCTCATGCCTAAATGTTGGAAGCACATAGAAGTCACACACAGTTAGATTCAAGGATAATTTTAGGGGCGAAATTTAATCCACGGGCTATTTTTCCATTTTTTTTCCAAAAAAAAGATTCACCAATTTGCATTTTTTTAAGCCCCATTTCGCCCGATTTTAATGGGGTAATTTTTTTCACTCTAAAAATTACCAAATTATTATATAAACTATATAAAATCCTTTGAAATTGAAATAATTTTAGAAAAATATCGTCAAATATTTTATAGTTGACATATTAAGAATTGGTAAGATTTGCCAAGGTTTATAAACTCTTAAATAAATATTGGTCCTTACAATTATCCCTGATTAGATTGTAGAAGTTTTGAAAATGATGGCGAAAACTATCCAATGCAATGAAAGGTATGTTTCCTTCTGAGCTAAGACTTAGGTTTTAAAATAAAACAGTCAAACGTCCATTGATGTTAAAATAAGGTATAACATTATTTGTTTCAAAATGCTAACATAAATAGAATTTTGCAATTTTTAACACGAAAAGATATTACAAGAATAGTGTTCCAATTCATAGTGTTCCAATTACATTTAAAAAATAAAAGGAAAAATGTATTAAGCTGGAATCATTGCAGTATAGATACTTCAATATCACTGAATCTACGACAACATCTCATGTGAATCAGATGAAGTCATTCAACCCATGAAGAAAAACGAGGATGAAGATAATTAATATGTTAAAAAATAGTAATCCATTTCTGAGTAACACATGGGACATTTAAAAGCCTCTTCCTGGATTCGATGTATCCAACGATTTAGAAAAAAAATCAATTGTGATCAATTGCCAATTCTCAAATCTCGAAGGCTTTTGTACTTTGGTGCCATGATGGTATATAAAAATGAACTAATAGTTATTAATATTCGATTGATGGATTATTTAACAATATGTTCGATGGTCACATTAATAGTTATTAATATTTGATTGATGAATTATTTATTTACCAATATGTTCCATAGTCACATTCATGTAGTAAGGCTCTACCTCAAAAGAAATTTCTCCTATCCTTGATTTAAATTTTGCTAATGATTCTTTTCATTCGATTGAGTGTTAAAACCCTCCATTTCCCTACAATTAATCACATATGGTGGGGAATTCATGCATGAT
Source organism: Larix kaempferi (assembly GCA_027924585.1). Taxonomy (NCBI): domain Eukaryota; kingdom Viridiplantae; phylum Streptophyta; class Pinopsida; order Pinales; family Pinaceae; genus Larix; species Larix kaempferi. The sequence continues at coordinate 228,118 of BSBM01001489.1, read as the reverse complement.
CTTCTCACCTCGATACACGAAAGGGACTTTTCTTTAGATCACTATGTAATGAGGCCATATGAGCTAGAAGGTAAATAAGAGGAATAATATCAGTGAGAAGGCATATTTCTTTGGATAGATGGTTTTTCTATTACCATCAAGAAACATGATCTACTAAGTATTAACTCTAAATTGAATCAACCAATAAAATTCCCTTGCTCCATCCAATTGTATTGAAACTGCTCAACATTGATTGAATTTCCCAATCACTCACTACTGGAATTAAATGACCAATAGTAACCTAATGAAACAAGGAAAATAGGCAATCCTCCCTATTACTAACTCACCCAGATCTCCAATTTTTCCTCATAGACTTGGGTGAAACCACTTTTAGTTAATGTGACCAGTCAACTATTTTCACTGTATATTTTCATGGTAGGAATCCCATGAAAGCTACGATCATGCTTGTTCTTTATTCAAAATTCTCATGCTTAGTTCTTTGTTTGCAAGTGGTTTGCTTTTTCCTTTAACTTAGCTAAAGGGAACATTACAGAAACAAAAATTGTGATTTCCATGGAACTAAGCAAGCAAATGCATTTTTTAGTAGATTTTCTCAGCGGGGGTAGATAAAAAAAGTATAGATTAGGTTAGTAGGGAAATTTTTAGGATCTAAAAATATCGGGATATGATGGAAGGTATGAAGGAAGTGGAAAAGGTTACAATGAATGGGGTTCTTCTCCTCACCTTAAAGAACAATACCGGGAACCTTGTCCATACAATAATTTTGAGGACAAAGATGCATGAAACCAAGTATGCTTATAGTTGCTAAAATGATTTTAAATAGATTAGGGTTTATATATTTATCTATATATTTTTTGCATAAGGGTATCTATTGGAGATATTAATTACAATACAATGAAAACGCCCTTTAGCGGAGGTTATAGTGTATGCTCCTCCCAAAAGAGCCAAATATTTGTGTCTAGAAGAGGTTAGTAGCAGAGGCGAGCGACCAAAGGTTTTAGCAGAAGTTTTTATTTCGGTACGTTTTCAACATAATCGCACCAGTGAGTTCTTAACCTAATTGCACCAATGTGTTAACCAGTGTGTCCTAATTTGTCGCACCACGACCAGAAGCATCTTTATCAAAACTAATTAATTACCAAATAATAACGGTGCATTCCATCACATGCAACTGCACTGGTGTATTTAGTAGAAACCACTGCATTGCACACTCGTTTATTTAAAAAATAAAATATTTAGGTAAAAACTAAACTTGGTGCGTTCATTAATGATAGCCGCCCCAGTGCGTCGTATTAAACCTAACACATCTAACATTATTTTATGAAACATAATAATCTATTTTCTTTAAAAAAAATCTCAAAATTCTAATGGTTCGTTCATTGTTAAACATCCCGGTGCATTCGTAAGAACATAACGCACTGCCATTCCTTTTATGGAAAATAAAAAAAACATAATTTTATAATCGACAAAATATTTTATAACGATTATCCGTGCACTAAATGCTATTTACACACTGGTGCGGGTTTATATCCAAAACACACAGGAAAACATTTTTTTTTTGTAAGTAAGAGAGGCAGATCCTTCTATTCAACCAAGCAAACTATACATAGTGTTACAAAAAAGATGCCACCCTTTCCCGTAAAGGACAAAGTGATGGGCATCAAACAACATGAAAAAATTTCCTTGTGCTCGAAGGGAACCACAAGGGATGCATAGGAAAACAACATGACACAAGACGAAGACCGGGAGAGAGGATCGGTTCATTGAGTGGACCGAGCAAACTGATTTCTCCCCTTTTTCTTATGAACATCAATCCACCCTATGGAACAAATAGGAGTAGTAGAATTCTCCACCAAGGCCAACTGATTTGTGGGAATCCCATCGTTGCGCCCTGGATGGACTGCAGGTGCTTCCTTATCACTGTCTGAATGGTCTGATTCATGAGGACGTTTCTGAGCCCCTGAAAGCAGAGCTATGGCCATGATAGTATCATTTAACACATATTTCATTAAATTAGGAATTAAATAGTGGATCTACAATTCCAAATTAACAAAAAAACTCAATTCTGGGGTTATTCTTGTAATAAAATCTTTCCAATTTTAATGAAATCTGTGTTATTTGGTTCAGCATGTACTTGGGGGGAATACTCGGACTGAGATGTGGGATCTCAAGCTAGAATTTCTATTGTATCCGAACAGTGAACTGAGACCGAGGGCTTGATAATTAAATCCTCAGTTGGTTGTTTCTCAACTGTCCGGGGCTGTACAGGAGTTGTTGAAGATGGAGCGTCAGAAGATTCTTTATGATGTTGCTTGTCGTCTATAGAGGGAGTCGCTCGACTTTTGTGAGGTTTTGGGTCTTTCCATCCATTGGCCTTCTTCTGTGGCCCAAAGGATGAGGGAGGAGCAGGGAAAACGAGACAAGATGCCGTGAGATGCCCTGTTTGTTGGCATGAGCAGCACCTAAAGGCAATATTCTCATAATCAAGCAGTTGCACATAAGGGTCCTCCTTAATCCAGTCGATAAAAATCCTACCTAGAATCCCTTGGTTGAGGTCGATTTCAACACATATGCGGGCATAAGTGAAGAAGCCCTTCAGAAGGTGATCTTTATCAAGCTTGATAAACCTTCCTAGCTCATTGCCAATGGTGGGTAAAAAATATTGAGTATAAAAATGTAGAGGTAAGTTAGGGAGTCTTACCCAAATCAGAGTCTGCATGACATTCATAGTCATAGGGTTGAAAGAGGGGAACCATGGCTGCATGAAAAGACCAGATCTGCCCCAGAATCACGAACCTTTCTCTAAAACTCGTTGGCGATCCTCGTCTTTGGCGAAGTTGACAATGAAGAATCCTTTGGAGCACACGAACACTTCTAGATCTGGTGCCCATGTCTTGATGATCCATTCTCTTAGCGCCGAAGTGAAAGTCCACAATCCGTTGAAGTGACATATGAGGGCCCTTTGCTCATAGCTAGTAGCATAGGCATAGACGTGGGGTATTCTACCTCAACCGTTGCAGGTTCTGTGGATTTCTCCACAATGAAAGCAGATCCTGAGAGTGCCTTTGCTTCAGGACCAGCCGCCTTAGATTCCATTGGAGCCTCAAGTCCTATTTTCAATGCATGTTTGTAAGAGTTAGGGGGGGTGGAATAAGGATCCCCTCCCCTCAGCCTAGCGACAAGAGACAATGTTGAATTCGTCATATTCCCTAAGCTATGAAGCCAAACTCCATCCTCAAGCTGGCGTCCCTCATAAATCAGCCTTTGAAAGCAGGGCGGAATCCCTGTTACTTGATAGAGCTTGATTTTAAGAATGCTTGCACTGTCTAGGGGATGAGTGTGCATGCATATTGACGAGCGATCAAGGACCCTCATGAAAAGAGGAAAGCCTACAACGCCCTCTGACTCTGCTGCAGCCAAAAGAAGGTCTCTCTGCTCCTGGGATTGTGAATGTCGGCGGTGAGGCAAGGACGCATCTGGCTTGGGGATAGGACGATCGTTCTCCTGAAAATCGATGACATATTCAGTGTGCAGAAAGACTTGATGGGGATCTGAGGTCAAGAGTATCTCCTCAGGAGGAGACAAGGGCTTCCCAATTGCGGCCAGGCGACCATGAGGCCCTACAGTGGCTAGGATGCATGATAGGCTTCTTGTGGATCTCTGCATTCTCATCTATCCGAAAATCATTTTATTAAAAAATATATACTTTGTTATTTTATTTAAAAAATGTTATTTTATTTAAAAAATGTTATTTTATTTTAACATCGACTCATTCTGGTGCTCTCAACTATGGATGGCACCGATGCGTTGTAATATTGAGCACACCCGTGCAGGGTTTAATAAAAAACATTCTGCAGTTGAAAACTCATTTTTACCCCACTTCAGTACATTTGAGCCCCTCTACACCACTGTTGCACTTCACACACTTGGATGCCTTGACATCCGTGGTCCACATGGACGCATCCTTGTCCTCTATTGGCGGTTCAGTTCGTTTGAATTTTTTCAAATCGTTTTTGAAAATTTTAAATTTACCATACATCGCTAACATTCGTCCCCGACGAGTTGTTCAACAAGTAAAATGTTTGTCAGTTCACAAAATAATTCTTTAGCGGTATATGCACTGTTGTATGGTGCGCCCTATAAAATTTATAGGGTGCACCATCATCGATGCGAGCTGAATGACGAACGCACCACTCTGCACAGAATAAATAAAAAATAAAAAATAAAAAAAACCCACAAAAGGCTACTGGTGCATTACACATTTAAGAGAACTGGCATTCCAGTGCCCTTAAGTGTAATACACGCACCGATAACCACACCATTTATAAAAAATAAGAAATTTTTAAATGTTGCGCTGATGCCACGCATGCACACTAGATATCGGTGCAATGACGTAGTGTAAGCGCACCATTGATAGCCCTCATATAACACTGAATTCTCATAGGCAATGGTGCGTTTAGTACAATAAAGGGCACCGGAATTCCAGTGCATTTTATTGTCTAGAACACCGGCATTGGTACAATAAAAGCCATAATAATTTATTCGGTACGCGTATGTCATGTCATCGCACTGGCATCGATGCAATTACGTGACATACGCGCACCAATGACACCTTTGATAAACTCGTGTCAAGTCAAGGCACCCATGTATGGTGCATTGATTTGGCATAGGTTCACTGTAAATATATTTCAAATAATTTATTAGTTTTAAATTCGGTGTGTTTGAATAATGGTGTGCTAATAAGATTTAGGCGCACCGTCCAATATATAACCAGTGGTGCAGTATATATAATGTGGCGCACCACTGGTTGGTGCCTCCAGTATATAAGAGCACCACTTATAAACCTGTGAAAACACAACTAACGGTGCTCCTATGTCATGTCAAGGCATCGGTTCATAGTGCACTGACCTGGAATAGGCGCACTGTGAATATATTTCAAATAATTTTTTTCTTTTTAAATTCAGTGTGTTTGAATAACGATGCGCTATTAAGATTTAGGCGCAGCATCCAAATCAATTTTACAATTTTTGATATATAACAAGTGGTGTGGCATAGATATTGTAGCGCATCGCTTGTCGGTGCCTCTAGTATATAAGCGCACCGCTAGTGGTGCTTTTCTAATATTTATGGCAAACTGGTTTTCTTTTTTTGGAAATATTTTTAATATTTGATCTTGGTAGATATAATCTTGCTATAATTCTTTTACCTGTATGCTTATGATACTGATTAATATTATATGTGAAATAGAGACGTGATCGCTGTGAGGCACAGTAGTAGCACAAGGCACAGGTAGATCACTACAACTTCTGCAAAGAGTGGGAGGCCATGGAGAGGGATAGATATTTATACCCTCATCCCTTTACGCCTCATACCAGACACATCTTGAGAGTTGTCGACCTCCACAAGTTCTATGAGGAGGAGACATCACTCAAGGGGAACAATACGTTGCTGACCTATTTGATCGCACACTGGAATCATTTTAGGTAGGCCTTTCGAGCTGGTCTCGATGGGTGGTTCCATCCCACTCATGATGACATTTAATTTATCACCAGGCTCTCTAGGAGAGGTGAGGACCTTCCTCAGTTCCCTTTACGCCTCATACTAGACACCGCTTGAGAGTTGTTGGCCTCCTCAACTTCTATGAGGAGGCGACATCACTCAAGGGGAACAATATGTTGCTGACCTAGTTGATTGCACACTGGGATAATTTTATGCAGGCCTTTCGAGTTGGTCTCGATGAGTGGTTCCGGTCCACTGAGGAGGACTTTTACTTTATCACTGAGATATCTAGGAGAGGTGAGGACCTTCCTCAGTTCCTTGAGGTTCCACCTGGAGTTGTAGCAATGACTTAGCTGGTATATGTTCAGAGATATGTTTATCACAACATCCTTGAGCCTTCTTAGTTTCATTTAAGTGGTGAGAAACATTCCATTTGTACTTTTGGTAGAGAGGATGTGAGGTGCCTCTCTTTGTTGGTGACAACTATTGCGCATTACACCACTGATGGGTAGCACATTAGTTACCCTTTGTTATTTTATGTTGATCCTTTAGTGCATGAACCTAGATGCATTAGGTGGTCTGATACTTTTTTATGATAGTTTTGTTATGCTCTTAGTCGATGTCGTGCGTGTATTGGCGGGAGGGGGAACTTCCCTTTCGGTTCAAAGTTGTTTTGTCTATTTTTTGAGAGATTTCTGGTGACTAGGCCATCTTTTGACTGGCTCCCTCCTAGGTTGATGCCAAATGTGCATATGTGCATGTGGGGGAAGATGATTCCTAAGAGGGGACATTTAGAGTTTCCTGTGAGGATCACTGTTGATGTGCTTGACATGCTAGGTGGAGAGGACCAGCCTCGATTAGATATGGTTTCATATCCATATGTGGGGTTGGATTGGAGAGGGTCTACCAACATCTTCTTCACCCAGCAGGAGCCACTTGATCATAGAGTTAAATTTAGCATTACTATTTTCATTTTATTCTCATTATACTTAATAAAAATGAAATATGTTTTAAATTATTATATTAAATTCATGTTTAATGAAAATTTATAATTATTATTGTGTACTATATATATTACATATATTGACACATTTGATGGTGATGTGGGTCATCCTCCAAGGCAAGCTGATGAGGATGAGGAAATATAGATGCAGGATCAGCCAGAGGTGCCTAATCTAGCTAGACCTGGCCTTCAACGAAGGCCTGAGCAGAGGTTCAGACATGATATGGAAGATAGTATGGCCATATTATTAGTAGATTGAGGGGTTCATCCTGCTCCTGTCATGGATATTCGGAGGTGGGACCGATATGTTGAGAGATGGAGGATGCTTCCTCTTGATATGAGCAGCTCGATGTAGCACATTGATGGTGCTTGCATTCTTTTGGATCACATCCCTCATGGTAGTTCATTGTCTGATGAGAGCGGATATCCTTGACCTCCAAGTCCACCTCCTTCTCCATCAACTGCTTCGACTGGTGGGGGAGCCTCCACATCCAATACAGTTCCTCCTCATCCTCCACCTCCTACTACGCCACCTTTGACATCTCATCCACCCCCTCCTCCCCCATGTCCTCCACCTCCATCACCTCCTTCATCATCTCCTCCACCTCCCCCTCCTTTGACAAATCCAACATCTGATACTTTATACCTATCTGATTGACCATCCTCTATTAATTCATCGGATCCCCATGATCCTTTTCAACTACTCCCATCATCTTTGGATATGATGCTCAGATCGGGTGGGATGATCCAGATTCCTAGAGATGCCTTTCCTATTGATCTACATGATAGACTATTTCTAGTAGAGGTACTGATCATGCCTCGAGCTCTCTCGTTGGAGGTGCCGATACATATGGTGGTTCAAAAAATAGTGATAATGATATGTGTAACATCCCCAAATTTCGAAAAAATTTAAAATTTTCTAGATAACATTAAATGATTGTATTTGTTATGCGGAAAGTATTATTAATGATAATTTATTTCATTTAATCAACAGACTGCTTATCTTCTATGACGACACTTACTTCAATGGTCGTTAGTATTTTTAAATGCATTACATTGTTTTCATACAGTGAATACTATACCTTATTGTAACAATCTTTTAATGCAAGCAACAGATTGAATATATGTACTAAATGTATTATTGCTTGTAAATCTTCGATGTAGTAACTGCATTTAGTTCCATGCATTGTCTTTGTTGTATGAAAGTATGTTTAAGTGAAACATTTACTTTTTAAATGTCGTAAACAAAATTTATAGCTATAACCATTAATGTGAATTTAATACTTTTCTTCTTTTGAATGAAGGGTTCCTAAGGGTACCCGTGGATTACTTAGCTACTAGCTAGCTAACGCATCGTAATACTCCTTTACAGACTTTGCAGGTGAGCAATGGTACTTCCAAGTTTATACATTTTTAAGGTCGAGGTTTTCAAGTGTATGACTATTTCATCCTGGAATTATTATGTCAGATACAACGCCCTTAGCATGCATGTGAAATTAAGACTTAATGCGTAGAGACATTTTGTTTTCATAATATGGTAATATGATCAAGGTTTATTACATAAACTATTTGGTTTCCAACACTAAGGTTTTTATGCATGTATCTATTTGATATTAATGTGGAAGGGTCCTAAAACCCATGACCACGAATATGAACTTGTAGCATAATAAGTGATAGTTCTAGGATGAATACGATTTATCTATACCATAAACTATGCAATACATTAGTATGTTATTTGTCAAAAGATACGTGGTAAGGTTATGCCATAGCTATGGTTTTAAATCTTGGATGAATGAATTTGTATAAAGGCGAAACTTAGAAATGGTCAAGCCTTAACTATAGTCGTGATCCAAGATTTCAACGGTGGTGGAATGCAAGGCTGGCAAGAGTAATAAAACTCGACTGCGTTGATAATTACAACTCTTTAATGCACCGTTAGTGGATTTCATAGGGGCACTCTTGTGACACTCTCGTGGAACTCTCATGGCATGGTTATGTAGAAGTCCAACGATGGAAAGGAGTTTGTATGCATGCAAGGTACACCAATGTAACCATGGTGGAATGCACTGTTGACAGAAGATTGGACCTCGATAGGGTGTTTATTAAATGCAAAATTAATGTGTTTTGTAATGTGGCAATCCCTACACTATTTAACCACGTGATGGCCTAGGGTTTGGGTAAACCCTAGCTTCGTATTGAATGACTACTGAGTAGTGATAACTCCATTCATTTGCATGGTTTACTGTTTTGGATGACAAGATATCGAAAACATCGGGGTTTTGAACTTGTATTAACACTATCAGGGTTTCGATGGTGGATCTCATCCTTTCTAGGTTTTCGTTGACTACAAACATGTTTACAAGTTTTTAATGGAGAAGCTCATTGCGCTGCTTCAATTTATGATTCATGGAACTGAAGGTACACTACCCCTTCCAAAACATGACAAGGTTTTGATTGGCAACTTCGTTCTTATTTGCATTAGGATTTCCTTTCTCAACTCTTTTAACCCGTGGTCGCACGTTTTTGCTGTTAGGTTTTGCCTCACGCCATTGTTGGATTTAGGGGGAACTACAAGGGAAAATTCTAAGGAACTCTACTGCTCTGGTAAGCCCCGGTGATTGTAACATACCCTTTTTACTAGAAAACATTTTGTGTTAGCAAACATTATTATAACTTTTATTGTAAAGTTTTATGTTCGACAGGTGTCCAAGGATGATTGTAATTTGCACAATATATTATTATTAAATAAATAAAATAGGAGACAAACACCTAAGAGGACTGTTGAAAGAGTGGTTACTGATCCACTAGGTGGAATGGAATCTGGGGTAGAAGACAATGGACAAGTGGCAGCATCATGATGCAACTAACTAGCTGTTGGTATGGGACAACACCCTTGAAATGTGGTCATAGTGCCCTGAAAGATGGGACTGGAGCTTGAGGCTCATTTATTCTAAACTGACTACTAAAGACCTAGGCAGTCTATATAATAGCCATCAAATTTTGAACTGAGGTTCATCACTTTTCCTGATGAGGAAATTTACATTGGGGTTTTGCTTTGTTTGCACCCAAGAGATTTGATGAGGGGATATGCTATGTTGTTGATCATGTTGTGAGTCTTCCAAACTCTTATTGAGTTCAGGAGGTTGATGCTGAGTGGAGAAGGCATGTTATTTCAAGAGGTTGATGCTGAGCGCTGAAGGCATTTTGAGTGCCTTGATTCTACACAGATTCCATCTACTTAGTGGTTCAGTAATCAGGCTTCGGGGTTCACAAGAAGCCAGCAGTTGAGCTGCTTCTTCTGGAATAGGTTGGGAGGAACAGGCCTCCTTGGGTGTTTTCCGGCCCTATCTACATTTACAAGTTCTATTTGTTTTTCTGTTATTAAGTAGTGTTGAAGCCTCGGGGGTGTAGGGTGAGTGCAAAGTGTTGGAATGGGTTCCAAGGCACACAACAGGGGATGAAAACCTAGCCAAAGGATTCAGTTAACCCTACACAAGAGTTACCCTATCCTTGAGCTGTTTGGTGTGGTAATCACCAATGGATAGTTGGCCTCTGCTAGCACTCCATGAGTAAAAGATTTGATCTTGAAAGATCAGTTTTCCCAATTTAGGGAAACAAAGGTGTGGAAAACAGTTAGCAATTCTAACTTAGTCTATTTAGAGGAGAAACTAATCTTAAGTCAGATCTATTCTAACCTGAAAAGTTGAGTGTTTATGCAAATCAACCTTGAAGTGTGAGAGAGAAAACAGTCTATCACCTTTAACAGAAATGCCTTTAGATGAGATATTTATTGACTTAAATTATGATTTATTTAATGAAAATTAAACAAAATAATCCAAGCTTTAAGACCATCAAGATGTAATCTGTTATCCTTTTGTTGATTGAAAAATCAACAATGATATATATGTGTGTGTGTGTGTGTGTGTGTGTGTGTGTGTGTGATCAATTGCAGAAATCGATAAAGAAAGTATTCAATCAAAGAAATTTAATCAAATATTTTCATACACACATGAGTAGTACAGAAAAACCAATACAACAGATCTATGTATTCATTATAAATCCAACAAGAGATCATATGTATAACGGATGACAATCTGGAACATAAAATTAGGAATCCTTAAAGAAATTTAAGTGATAATTAGTAGATGGATTCGAAAATAACATTACTATATTAAGATGCCTTGTACCAAAATTACAATGACTCTGACCACAGAGTATCTTCAATCTTATCTCCTGTTGAATTGCAATTCCAAAATTCCAACCCCTTACTAAGGAAAACCTTCCTCCTTATATACTAAATTTACATAAGAGTTCCAAAAGGAGAAGTTCTACAAAATAGGGATTACAAAATCAGATCTTATTAAAGATCCAGGAAATCCTACCATTTTTCATAAATATCTAACAGTTCATCTACATTTGGGAAAATGACATATTCCAGGGATAATTGAGCATTGCATGCACTGTTCTCCATATCATGCTTCGCTAGCTTGTGCCAAATACGTAGGTACATGAGAATCCTCCCTTCCATGATGACCGGTTCTTTAACCAAACGATCTACATCTTGGATGCGGACTTGTTCCAAATCCCGAATCTTCTGTGCAAATTCTTCACATCTGCTCTCAAGTTCTTCAAGTGTACATTTTGGTGGCAGAGCTTCCAAAATAGGATTCATGAGGGGAAAACCTAGGTCATTCATGATATTATCAATTTCATACCATCATCTAGTGCAGGTGTCCTATGACTTATTAATAATTTCCTCAGCCGATTCATTCAAATCAAGCCATGTGTTCAAAGATGCCTTAACTTTCTTTACCTGGAAAGTATTAAGGATTGGAATGTCCTCTGGAACATTCTTGATATACAATTTCCACTGACTAATTTCTTCTTCAACTTTACAAGCTTGGAGTCTCTTTTCCTTCTGTTCTTCATGAGTAGAAGACATCTTAGAAAAACTGATGAAATTTTCCCTGATATCATCTAAGGCAATATATAACTTCTTCAGTAATTCATGCTGACTCTGATTCACTTCAAGGGCTAAGTTTTTGAGGTCACAAGGTTTGAATTTGAGAACATTGGAAAAAGCTGCACTTGAAGTTGCATCTTCAACCTGCTTCTCCAAAGAGGCTATCTTTACGAGATCAACAGAATGTTGAAACTGCAAAAGGTTGAATTCAGTAAGAAGAGTAGTATTCTTTTGTTCTAGGTCTTGTACATTGTATGCCCAAGTTTTCCTGAGGTTAGCCACATCAACAGAATGCTGATCCTTTCTTTTAGCCAAATCTTCCTTCAGGTTTCTGATTTCTTCCTCCCTAAGGTCAACTTCTTTGTCCAAGACCTGGACCGAATCCCAGTAAGTAGAGGCAAAAGCCCCTAAGGCTGCTGCTGTTTCAACCGCTTCAATTCTTGGGTTATTAGTTCTAGGGGCCCATATTACCTGATCTGGTTCATGAGCTTCCAAACCACCTTGGGGCTGACCCCTCTTCCTGCTTCTTTTAACTATTGCCTTGTCATCTTGATGATAAAAGATATCTCCAAGAGGAACCACATCTGTGTTCGTATACTTAGTAAAGGACTGTGTAGGAACAGAAGTGACACTAATTGTGGAAACCAAAGAAGGTGTCTGAGTGACAACAGAGGTAGGGATAGGTAGAGTGACTTGAGTAGTAGCTAGAGGTGTAATGATGACTTAGGGAGCTGACACACCTTTGTCTGGGGAGAGAAGCAAGACCAAGGCTTCAGAAAGTGGAACCATGACAAGATTGCTGACTTCTGGGAGAGGAAGTGGATTCTGATCTTCACTAGGTAAGTGTGTAGGAGAAACCTTCGAAGATGCATCAATGGAGGTTATTAATGGATCAACTGCAGATGATTGCAGAGGGATAGCCACAGATTGGGGTTCTGCAATAACAGATGGTGGAATGGAAAAAGGAACTAAATGTTCAGGTAATGAAGTAGTGGAGTTGCTGAGGGTATTAAACAAGTGGGATAATGTAAATGGAAGTGTTCCTCCAAAAGGCACAGTAGAATTCAGTTGAACAGATGGCAACACAATTGCTGATGATGTGATTCCAGGGGCAGCATTGAACTCCAACACTGACTGTTCAGGGAAAGACTGATCCATATCAATGTTGTCCAATAATTCAATATCAGACTTAGTATCTCTAGTGACTTCTTCAACTATTGGTACTGGGGAAGGTGAAACTATTTCTTCATCACAGTCAATTACATCTACAGTGGAAATTTGTGATGAGGAAGGCATGACCTTCTGTCTTTTAGCTGGGTTAGCCTTGGTTATGACCAATTCATCATCTTCTGGAGTGTTTGGAGTAGAGAGGTGATCATCCAGTGTACCCGGTGGCTGGATTTTGTCTGTAGGCCTTGGTGGTTTTGACAACTCAGTCTATAACATCGATGACAACTGTGCCATTTGCTGTCTGGATTCACGGGCTATTTGCAGCGTCAGTTTAGCTTCTTCATTAGCTTTCTCTTTGAATAGTTCCCCTTGAATATCTTTACCTTTGTCTCCATCATGACTGGTGGGAAAAGGAGGATTGTTAGACTTCTGAGCTTCTTTCTCTCCCCTGTCCTTTCTTGCTTGTTCAACAAGATTCAACTGCATGGTCCTGTAACTTAGGATTCTATCCTTTAATTGTTTTTGATACTTCATAATGTCATGTTGTTCTTGAGAGTCCTTTGCTTTGGCCAGGACTTGAGAAAATATGTCTACCCCTTGATATATGGAATCATCGGGGATTGACTCATGTGCATAGTCTATCTTCATGTGAACTTGTTTTAGGTTTGCATCCAAGAACTTCTTAGGATCATGTTTCCTTTTCGGGGAAACAACTAATCTCAAAGAATCTATCTGATCACCCAGAACTACAGCCGAGGTTGAAGTCGGGATGACCAATTGACCCAGATTCAGAGGAAACTTAGGCCAATTTTTCTTCTTGGATCCTACGAGTCTCTTGTACATACCATCAGTGGCAGTTTGAAAAGCAATTCCTATATTACCATCTTGTATGGAACTGTTCTGGGCAACAAATGAACTGTTTCACTTCCCAAGATTCTGATGTATGAAAAGTACTCACCTACATACCAGTCACCCATTGTATTGATAAAAGCTTTAGCATCCTCTGAGAATGCAGGTGGCTGCTGCTGGAAGATCTTGAAATAGATGGTACCCACAAAATAGTCAGAGATGTCATATATCATAGGTGAAAAATTCCCTTCCCATAGTGATGAATGGTAGATGTGTATAGGTGGATCTGAAGAGGTCCAATGCCAACCCAAATTAGAGAACTAGAAATCTGAGTAGAAAACATCTAGAACATATGCAGATAGGAAGAAAGGTGTCTTCTTATGAGCTGGTGCCTTCTGATATTCATGGATGGAATTTTTTAATTATGCTAACAAGATAGAGGCCCACGGAAAAGACTCACTTGTAAGTAACACATGATGCGCTATGGGTTCCCACTCTGCTTTAAAATGGGAACAATTGGGTTGACCGAAAATCCGGCAGAGCATGGCTGTGAGTAGGGAAAAGGGTTCCTTAAACCAGATAATAGGATAAAGGTTATCTGATTTAGGTATAAAAGCATTAGGCTTGTGCATCCAAGACTTGATCATTTGATCGAAATTATACCGGGTTTTGGACGATTGTATGAACTCAACAGAGAGGGTCTGTACATGGGGTTTCAGAGCAAAAGCTTGAACAAAAACCTCTGGGCGAAAACTTGTCAATTGACAACCGGTACTGTCATTAAAAGAGCGGTCTTTCACATCAACATTCTCAATTATCCACTTAACTGCATCTATGTAGGGTAAGACAGTAGGGCGTGCAGTGATGGCATGAATTTGGGAGGCCCTAATTTTCTCGTAGATTGGTCTATCATTCTCGATATGGGAAAGGTCATCATTATCCAAAATGGCGTATATCCTAGACAAATCCATCTGGTATGTTTCAGTAACTCATTCACTGGTGTCAGAGAGAAAACCAAAATTTGGGTCTTTGATCAGGGAATCTTTATACGACGATTTAGACCATGTATTTCTCGACATGGTGGAAGAACTTTTCAATATCTAATTAATACAGAAAATCAAACGAAATTCAAACCAGAAATAGCAAAATTGCAAGCTAGCAGCGTAAGGATAACAGTGGACTTACCTGAAATAACCAACAAACTGAAAAACGGCACCTGACACGCAATCCACAGTAAAATGATAATGTGACAGCGTAATTTCTTCAACAGTTATAATGTAAAACTAAATGGTAAAAACCCTATTAAATACATTTTCCAAAATAAAACCAACCGTAGGATCATAACAAATGGATGACTGAGATTCACCACGGTGGGTGCGGAATCGGGTTCAAGTATGTTGACGAAACTCTTATTCAAAGGTTCCGCAAGCCGAAACCCGAAAGTATGGATTTGCGGGTTGTGGGTTCACAAAAATGGAAGTGGGAGAAAATATTTCCGAAAGCCAAAAACCGACCATGCGGGTCGGGGGTTTCGGGAACGTGAAACTGTGAGGAGGGATAACAATTCTGAAAGCCAAAAAATGACTATGCGGGCGGTGGGCTTCGGAAACATTAACTGTAAAATAACCATCCCGAAAGCCACATCCCGAAATTACGGGTTGCGGGATTCGGGAAGACACACCAAATAAATGAAAAACCGCAATCCCAAAAGACGAATGCCGCCATTGCGGGGTTCGGGTTTTGGGGGTGTTTATTTCTTAATCTTATTAATGAATGACCCCGCAATCCGCACCTGTCGGGTTGCAGGTTTTGGAATTAGAAAAACCAAAACTAAAAAAAAACAACAGCCCCGGAATCCGCACCTGTCGGGTTGCGGGTTTTGGGTTCTCTAAATTTTGGGTTTCGGGATGAGGATGACAGCCAACAAAATACTCAAAATTTTGGCTCTTTTCAGACCGAAACACACTTTGGAAGGAACAATCAAACCTTTACAAGCAAGCAAACCAAATGCATGAGTGAAGAATTTCGGAGGTAAGATCAAAATCGAATAATTACAAGATAATTCACCCAAATACCTTTGCATTTATCTAGAAATGGGGTTCCCTTACTTAAGTGAAGCATGGGATCTGTTGTGCCCACAATAAGTAGTTAAATCTGTTTATTGCAAGTTTCAATTTTAAATTACAGAATGTGTTCTGGTTTAGATAACCTTACTTTTAGTGTCTCAAACAAATTAAAATTTTAAATACCCTGCCTATCTCTGCATTTTTCCCCATGCGATAGGAACTGCATCGTACTCCAGTACAGAGACAAATTAAGTTGAATAGATAAATGATAGGTAGGGTAGCCATATGAATGAGAAGATCAAAATGATGTATTTTCCTAAGTTACCGTTTACTATTAATTTCCTATATCAGTGTTTTCCTTATTATTTCTGCATAGATAATTAATTCCAGAATTTACAGTAATGTTTTTCTTCCTTTTATAAATATCAGTTGTTTATAAATAAATAATTTTTTCTTGTTTGAAATTCAAATGAATTATTTTCTATGATATGGTATTCAAAAACATATATAAGTTTATATCGTACAGTTGCAGAATCTGAATCTAAACATATAGCATATTATTATCATTTTCCTATTTAGAAATAGTGCTTAGTAATAAACACAAATTCTTCATGTACAGAATTATCTACATTTATGCTAATTATAAATTCAATATGGAAAACAAATCTTCTTATCATAGAACAAAAGTCTCATGTTACAAATCTAGGGTTTACATATTTTTGATTCCAAACCAAACCTTCAAACTTTTGCATTTATCATCGAACGATAGCAACATAGATGCTAAAGAATATCTCTACAATTTAAATAGAACCAAGTTATGGTTTTAACATCACATAGTGGAAAACCTAGTTAGCATTACCAATTCTCATCACAGGTTTCAAATTTAAACTTATAACAAACATGGTGCTATTTCTCATAAATCGACACAGTTAACACTTAAACCCACCATAAGCAATAATTCAAACCAAGAGTTTATTTCCATAAAAAACAAACGTTTACACAGTAATCGTTCCTACGGGTCGAACAGTCACATTTTTGATATCATCTCCAGAATTTAGTTAACATAAATGTTTGTAGGATAATTCTAAACAGAAATAGCAAAACATCAGTTCGATGCTGAGACTTTATCAAAAAGCAACATCAACAACTATACATTCCAAAACAAAGACAAACCCTAACCCTGGAATCTTCATCAGAGTGAAATGCAGCAACATTCTATAAAAATGACGAACTTTGTACAAGCCGAAACATTCCATATTCTTCCAAACATCTGTCATTATCCATTGAAAACATAATTTATTACATTATCACAAGTCTGTGAGAGAGAACAACTCCATATGACAGTTACAATAGATCAGGCTCGTGCCTTTTTGGTCGAGGAACTATCCTCCCCAATCCCTTACATTTTTACAAACCCTAAAGTTGATGAAATACAAACTCACCAATATAAAAATGAAGACACGGAACAAACACATGTCGGACAACACTTCCCACATAACCAGAGCTACAAGGCACCTCCGAGGCTTACTGGTTGGTGTAGCCGCAGCCAACCTTCAACTCTCATACTGGAGAAGCCACTGAACATTGCACCTGCAAATACAATGAAGACGTGGTTAAAACAGTAACCCTTAAAAGAATGATTACAGTATCGAATGCAAACAACCATTACTATTTAATGCTCATGAAAGGAAGCTATAGGAAAGAGATTCGTAGTGCATTACCTTTCTATTTTGGTACAAAACCGAAGACGCCAGACAGAAGGATACCCCACACCGAGCTATCAACTTTAAAATAGTGAAACAATACCGAGAAATGTATCAACCATGGCGAGGACCTGGCCATTCATCATGAACCCTGTTTTAAAAGATAAAACCCTCAACAAGTCTGAGAGTCGAACCACGTAAAGAGATCAGACCCAAGTTGCAAACCATAACAAATATCCATTGTACAAAGAACTGGAGAGCTCAGCTGTATAACCTAAACAAGTCACGAGTTCAAAACGCAGGAGCTACGCCTCTATAGGCAAAACAAAAACCCTACAAACCCTCAGCTTGTCAGCCAGACGCAGAGCCACCACTATCAAATGCCAAAGATCACAATAAACACAATGAATGTGACGGAGGTAGGGTTTATCCCTAATCCATCCTTTCCCTGCCAGATCAACGGTGGATATCACCGGTTAGATTCATGAAAAGACAAGTCAGCTACCTTATTAAATGAGCCATCATTGCAATTGCCACGACGAAGCCACGAAGGAGCCAGCTCATTAACTAGTGATCTAGTATGTCTACACATCATCACAAGGGTGGTTATCACCACGGTATTGGCACGTGATCGAGCTCTTACACCAGCCACGATGGAACTCCAATATCTCGAGAGTTGCATGCCTTCAATGTATAGGTTACGGTTACATCTGCCAACTTGTAACATTTTAACATTCACATCATAACATTTATTACGGTGGACATTGCTTATGGTAAGGTCGTAATACACCACCCTGTCACGTTATTGTTTCATAAAGTTATCATAGCATCACATATTTGCATAGTATCACATATTTGCATAGTGTCACATAGGGTTACACTAGTGCACACAACGCACATTTCCTAATGTGATATATATATATTTAGAGTTTTGATAATGTTTCAAAATACATTACAATTAGACTATATAAATAATCAAAGAAGATTGTTTACACATACATTCTATTGTATGGTGTAATGAAAGTCATGTCGATAAATCAATTTATCACTACCATTGTAGAGTATAGTCCCTAGGCATAATATTAAAACAATTATTATATAGAATTTCTACAAATTGCTTAGAGGGAAAAGATAGATAGTTATGTATAGCTCAACACACAACTTAAATGAAAGTTATATATATTTCTGAGTACAAAACTGAGACACGATCGATATCGACCTTCTCATGAGTCAAATACAAGATTATAGATTACATAAGTTAAGATTCACTATTTGCGTCAGAAATCATTTCAGATGTCTTCAACTTAAACGACTTTAAGTCTCGAACCAAGATTCTCACCCGGTAGAATGCCCAAAGTTTTATCTCTTCAAACATTTACAAAGCAGATTACTGAAAAATTGTATGGTCACTTGTTGCAACTTTAAATCCTTACCTGTAAACTGCTACAAGTACGAATTCACATGCTTTAGCACGAATGTTAAGTAAGACTTGGGGCGTCCGAAGGACCCCTTCATCAATCAACAAAAGCACATTAGTCAAAGATAGTTGAATCATCAATCATAACAAAATTTGCAATAGTATAGCCAAGCATAAATAGCATCAAGACATAAGCATGAATCATTTAGTCGCAAATCGTATACTGTAAACCAGCATGGCATTTAGAACATCAAGATAATCTTTTATGCATTGTTTTATTTCTGCACACATTAAATAAGCATTAATTGTCACGTCGAAAATTTTTAAATTTTTGCGATTTTTTTGGGATGTTACATGTGGTATCAGAGCGCAAGTTCAAACTCTAGGCCCGATTTAGGCTCATGCGCGCAAAAAAAAAAAATCAGAAAATTTATATTACTAACTTTTGTAATTTAATTTTATTTGTACAGAACAGATTGACCTTTAAATTGCAGGTATGGAAATACCAGAAGAATCAGCAGAGGACAGATCTCCTCGTAATGAACGTATTAATCATAATAATTCTGAAGGAATTTATGTAGAATTAAACAACCAGTCTTCTCAAATTTTACGCACTGTACAGGATTTAAAATTTGAGTTAAAAGCTGTTAAAGAAGAAAATGAACGGATCCTTAAGGTACAGGAAGAGTTACAACAGAATTTAAAAGGAAACTATCATAGTGATGAAAGAGGCAGACAATAAGAATTGAAGGCTGATTCTGAAATAATGTCCCACCAACATAAGCATAAGAAAACAAGAAATGATAAAAGGAACAGTTACTCATCCTCTAAATCTGATTCAAGTAATATTGACTTAAATTATGACAGCAGTAACAGTGAATTCTGCTCTAAAAAGAGAAAACATAAATAGCATGAACAGATTACTGGGGAATTTAAAAAGATTAAGCCACCCACTTTTAACGGTGAAAGTGAGAAGGGTGAGACAGCATAAGCTTGGTTGTCTGGAATGAAAAAGTACTTTAATATTTACGACTACTCTTCTCAACTAAAAGCCAAGATGGCTATTTACAATTTGACTGGGAAGGCAGATATTTGGTGGCAGGATCTTAAAAGAATCAAGAGTATAAAAGAAAAAGAAGTAACTTGGACTATGTTTAAAAGTTTGTTTAAAAAGAAGTTTTTGTCGGAACAATACTTTGAAGATAAGTCAAAGGAGTTTTACGATTTAAAGTTGGGTACAATGAACATGAAAGAACTGTGTAGCAAGTTCCTTAGCTTGCTGAGGTATGTGCCCTATATGGTCGAGGAAAAGAATAAAGTGCAAAGGTTTCTCAATTGTCTACCTTTTAATATAAAAGACCATATTGAGTATGATAATCCTTCCATTTTGGAAGAGGCCATGAGGAAGGAAATTTTTTGTTTTGATCAAAATAGAAAAAGAGAAGGAACAACTAGCTGGAAAGGTAGTAAGACTAATCAGTTTGACTATAAAAAGAAAAATTTTAATCATAATTATGGAGGTTTTAAGAAAAAAATTAATAACAGAAATTTTCCTAATAATTACCGGAATAATACACCTCAGAACTTTACTGCTGCAAGAAATGTACCTAATAATAATAATCACAGCAATAACAATAACAACAACAATAGGTATGTTGAACAGACAGGACCCATAAAGTGCTCTGAATGTGGCGGACCACATAAGAGAGCAGATTGCCCACGCAACAAGAGGACAACCAACAATATTCACATTATGCAAGCAGAACCTACAGTTGGAGATATTGCAAGAGAAATGCCCAGGATAAATGCAGCACTGGAGAACCGTTAAGTGAACCATCAAACATCGATGGTTGAAATTGAAGGTATGATACAAAACGAGTCTATTTCTATTCTAATAGATCCAGGTGCAAATCTGAGTTATATTTCACCTACTTTAGTAAACCATTGCAAGCTAAAAATAGAGAAATTTGATAATGCATGGTTAGTTCAGCTTGCAACAGGAACTAAAAGAAAGGTTACAGATTATGTCAAGAATTGTGAAGTATTTTTAAGTCAGTTGAAAACGCAAATTAATCTGAATGTTTTACCCTTAGGGTCATATGATTTGTTGATTGGTATGGACTGGCTTGAACAGCATAGAGTTTTACTGAATTGTTATGATAAATCTTTTACATTTGTAAATAATGAAGGTAATTCAGAAACAATTAAGGAATTCATAGAAAGATTTCAGTAAGGCAAATTTCTGCTCTACAATTAAAGAGAGCTACCAGAAAAAGCTATAAAATGTTTGTTGTTAATGTCATTAATGATGAGTATACATCTAAAGAAGACAAGTTAAAACTAGAGGATATTCCCATCCTTAGGGACTTTTCTGACTTATTCCCGGAAGAAATTCCAGGATTACTTCCAAAAAGGGAACTTGATTTCACCATTGAGTTAGTACCAGGTGCGGTACCAAACTCGAAGGGCCCCTATAGGATGAATATTCTGGAGTTAAATGAGTTAAAATCTCAGCTGAAAGAATTAATAGATAAAAACTACATAAGGCCTAGTGTGTCTCCTTGGGGAGCACCAGTAATATTTGTTAAAAAGAAGGACGGTACCATGCGTTTGTGCATTGATTACTGTCAGCTTAATAAAATGACAATTAAGAACCGATATCTCTTACCCCGCATAGACGATCTATTTGATCAAGTATGTGGAGTAGAGAAATTCACTAAAATTGATCTAAGGTCGGGTTATCATCAAGTCCGGATAAAAGACGAGGACATATTCAAAACTGCATTTAGAACGCGTTATGGACACTACAAGTTCGTAGTTATGCCTTTTGGGCTAAACAACACACTGGTAGTGTTCATGTGTTTAATGAACAACGTTCTACATAAATATTTGGATAAGTTCGTAGTGGTATTCATTGATGATATTCTGGTTTACTCAAAAACTAAAGAAGAGCATGACGAACATTTAAAAATCATTTTACAAGTACTTAGAGAACATCAACTTTACGCTATGTTCAGTAAGTGCGATTTTTATAAAGATAAAATTCAGTATTTGGGTCATATAATTTTTAAAGATGATATTTTTGTTGATCCTGATAAAATAAAAGCAATTAATGAATGGCCTGTCCCAAAAGATGTAACTGATGTATGGTCATTCATGGGAATAACGGGTTATTATATAAAGTTTATTAAAGGGTTCTCTAGAATTGCTAACCCCATCACTTCTTTGCAGAAGAAAGGGAAGAAATTCGTATGGGATCAAAAGTGTCAAGAAAGTTTTAATAAGTTAAAAGAGTTATTAACTACTGCACCTATCCTAAAAATTGCAGATCCCAATAAGGATTTTGTCGTATGCACGGATGCATGCAACAATGGACTTGGAGGGGTCTTAAGTCAGGAAGGTCATGCAATTTCTTTTGAGTCAAGGAAGTTAAAAATACATGAAAAGAATTATGCTACTTATGATCTTGAGTTGGAAGCCATGATACATGCATTAAAAATGTGGCACCATCACTTGATCGGAAGAAAATTCATTTTAATGACTGATAATAAGGGCTTAAAGTGTTTATTGGATCAAACAAATCTTAACGCAAGGCAAGCTAGGTGGTTAGCTTTCCTTAGCGAGTACGATTTTGAGATTCATCACATTAATGGAAAGGAGAAAAAGGTTGCTGATGCATTGAGCAGAAATGCTAGATTGAGTTTTATGGCAGCAATCAGTACTTTTAAAACTGATCTGGAAAATCAGATCAAAGAAGGAATTAAGCAAGATAAAAATAACCAAAAATTACATGATAAAGTGGCTGAAAATTCATCTGAAAATTTTATAACAGATTACAGTATTAATGAAAAAGGCTTCTTAACATATAAAAACAGAATTTATGTACCTAATATTTCGAAAGTTAAGTTGCTGATTTTGGATGAACTTCATAAGAGTCCTTATTCAAGGCATCCTGGTTATCAAAAAATGATAACTATGTTAAGAAAGGAGTATTTTTGGCCCAACATGAAGAGTGAAGTTGCTGAATATATAGCTAGATGTTTTGAATGTCATATTATCAAAGTTGAACACCAACATCCAGCTGGACTATTGCAACCTTTACCAATCCCAGAATGGAAATGGGAAATTATAAGCATTGATTTTATTATAGGTTTGCCTTAAAATCAGAAGTAGAATGACTCAATCATGGTTGTTGTTGATAAACTTAGTAAAGCTGCTCATTTTATACCTGTTAAAACTACTTTCAAGGCTTCTAACATTGCAGATATTTTCATGAAGCAAAATTTTCGTTTACACGGATTTCCAAAGGTGATTATTTCAGACCGGGACTCTAAGTTCACCAGTAATTTTTGGACAACATTGTTTAAAGGATTAAATACTAAATTAAATTTCAGCACTTCTTTCCACCCACAAACTGATGGTCAAACAGAAAGGGTAAATCAGATTTTAGAAAACATGTTAAGATTGTATGTTAAAGATTAGCCATCTAAGTGGGAAGATTACTTACATTTAGCAGGATTTGCATACAACAATCATTATCAAGCATCTGCTAAGTTAAGTCCATTTGAAATTTTGTATGGAAGAAAATGTTGTACCCCTATTTCTTGGGATAACCCTGTAGACAGATTGATGTTAGGACCAGATTTATTGAAAGAAATGGAGCTAACCGTGAAACAGGTTCAAAGTAACTTAAAGGTTGCCCAAGATCGGCAGAAAAGCTATGCTGATTTGAAACGCACTGAAAGAGAATTTCAGGTAGGAGACTATGTTTTTATAAAGGTAAAGCCCAAGAAAAGTTCTGTGAAGCTTGGGAGCTATGCTAAACTAGCACCAAGGTATTGTGGACCATTCAAAATCCTATCAAGGATTGGAGCTGTTGCATATCAATTGGCATTGCCATATAATTTAAAAATCCACAATGTTTTTCATGTTTATGTTTTAAAGAAGTATGTGCATGATGCTACTCATGTGCTGAATTGGAATGACATACAGGTGGAACTCGAAGGAGATTTTCAGGTGGAACCGGACTGTATTCTCGGTCGGAGGGAAATTATGCTTCGGAATCGCATTATAGGGCGGGTAAAGGTGCAATGGAAGCACCATAGCCCTGATGAAGCTACTTGGGAACTGGAAAGTAATATGCGGGCGGCATATCCAGTTTTGTTCCATGAGGAACTTGATGATGAATAAGCAACATCGAGGACGATGTTGAGCTTAAGTGGGGGTGTTTGTAACATACACTTTTTGCTGGAAAACATTTTGTGTTAGCAAACATTATTATAACTTTTATTGTAAAGTTTTATGTTGGAGAGGTGTCCAAGGATGACTATAATTTGCACAATATATTATTATTAAATAAATAAAATAGGAGACAAACACCTAAGAGGACTGTTAAAAGAGTGGTTACTGATCCACTAGGTGGAATGGAATCTGGGGTAGAAGGCAATGGACAAGTGGCAACATCATGATGCAACTAACTAGTTGTTGGTATGGGACAACTCTCTTGAATTGTGGTCATAGTGCCCTGAAAGATGGGACTGGAGCTTGAGACTCATTTATTCTAAACTAACCACTAAAGATGTAGGAAGTCTATATAATAGCCATCAAATTTTGAACTGAGGTTCATCGCTTTTCCTGACGATGAAATTTACCTTGGGGTTTTGTTGTGTTTGCACGCAAGAGATTTGATGAGGGGATATGCTATATTGTTGATCATGTTGTGAGTCTGCCAAACTCTTATTGAGTTCAGGAGGTTGATGCTGAGTGGAGAAGGCATGTTATTTCAGGAGGTTGATGCTGAGTGCTGAAGGCATTTTGAGTGCCTTGCTTCTACATGGATTCCATCTACTTAGTGGTTTAGTAATCAGGCTCGGAGCTTCACAAGAAGCCAGCAGTTGAGCTGCTTCTTCTGGAATAGGTTGGGAGGAACAAGCCTCCTTGGGTGTTTGCCGGCCCTATCTACATTTACAGGTTCTATTTGTTTTTCTATTATTAAGTAGTTAAATTTGTTTAGTGCAAGTATTTAATTTTAAATTACAGAATGTGTTCTGGTTTAGATACCCTTACTTTTAGTGTCTAAAACAAATTAAAATTTTGAATAGAAATGATAAATGAAATAAATAATCTCTGCATTTTTTTCCATGCGATACAAACTGCATCGTACTCCAGTACAGAGACAAATTAAGTTGAATAGATAAATGATAGGCAAGGTAGCCATATGAATGAGAAGATGAAAATGATGTATTTTCCAAAGTTACTGTTTATTGTTAATTTCCTTTATCAGTGTTTTCCTTATTATTTCTGCATAGATAATTAATTCCAGAATTTACAGTAATGTTTTTCTTCCTTTTATAAATATCAGTTGTTTATAAATAAATAATTTTTTCCTTTCTGAAATTCAAATGAATTATTTTGTATGTTATGGTATTCAAAAACATATATAAGTTTATATCATACAGTTGTAGAATCTAAATCTAAACATACAACATATTGTTATCATTTTCCTATTTAGAAATAGTGCTTAGTAATAAACACAAATTCTTCATGTACAGAATCATCTACATTTATGCTAATTATAAATTCAATATGGCAAACAAATCTTCTTATCATAGAACATAAGTCTCATGTTACAAATCTAGGGTTTACATATTTTTGTTTCCAAACCAAACCTTCAAACTTTTGCATTTATCATCGAACGATAGCAACAAAGATGCTAAAGAATATCTCTACAATTTAAACAGAACCGAGTTATGGTTTTAACATCACATAGTGGAAAACCTAGTTAGCATTACCAATTCTCATCACAGGTTTCAAATTTAAACTTATAACAAACATGGTGCTATTTCTCATAAATCGACATAGTTAACACTTAAACCCACCATAAGCAATAATTCAAACTGGGAGTTTATTTCCATAAAAAACAAATGTTTACACAGTAATCATTCCTACAGGTCAAACAGTCACATTTTTAATATCATCTCCAGAATTTAGTTAACATAAATGTCTGTAGGATAATTCTAAACAAAAATAGCAAAACATCAGTTCGATGCCGAGACTTTATCACAATGCAACATCAACAACTATACATTCCAAAACAAAGACAAACCCTAACCCTGGAATCTTCATCAGAGTGAAATGCAACAACATTCTATAAAAACGATGAACTATGTACAAGGCGAAACATTCCATAGTCTTCCAAACATCTGTCATTATCCATTGAAAACATAATTTATTACATTATCACAAGTCTGTGAGAGAGAACAACTCCATACGACAGTTACAACAGATCAGGCTCATGCCTTTTGGGTCGAGGAACTATCCTCCCCAATCCCTTACATTTTTACAAACCCTAAAGTTGATGAAATACAAACTCGCCGAGATAAAAACGAAGACACATAACAAACACATGTCGGACAACACTTCCCACATAACCAGAGTTACAAGGCACCTCCGAGGCTTACCGGTTGGTGTAGACATAGCTAACCTTCAACGCTCATACTGGAGAAGCCACTGAGCATTGCACCTGCAAATACAACGAAGACGTGGTTAAAACAGTATCCCTTAAAAGAATGATTACAGTATCAAATGCAAACAACCATTACTATTTAATGCTCATGAAAGGAAGCTACAGGAAGGAGATTCGAAGTGCATTACCTTTCTATTTTGGTACAAAACCGAAGATGCTAGACAGAAGGAAACCCCACACCGAGCTATCAACTTTAAAACAGTGAAACAGTGGCGAGAAATGTATCAACCATGGCGAGGACCTGGACATTCATCATGAACCCTGTTTTAAAATATAAAACCCTCAACAGGTTTAAGATTTGAACCACGTCAAGAGATCAGACCCAAGTTGCAAACCATAACAAATATCCACTGTACAAAGAACTAGAGGGATCGGCTCTATAACCTGCACATGTCACGAGTTCAAAATGTAGGAGCTACGCCTCTATAGGAAAAACAACAACCCTACAAACCCTCATCCTATCGACCAGACGCAGAGCCACCACTATCAAATGCCAAAGATCACAATAAACACAATGAATGTGATGGAGGTAGGGTTTATTCCTAATTCATCATTTCCCTTCCAGATCAATGGTGGAGATAACTGTTTAGATTCACGAAAACACAAGCCAGCTACCTTATTAAATGAGCCATCATTGCAATTGCCACGAAGGAGGCACGAAGGAGCCAACTCATTAACTAGTGAACCAATATGTCTACACGTCATCACAAGGGTGGTTATCACCACGGTATTGGCATGTGATTGAGCTCTTACACCATCCACGATGAACTCCAATATCTCAAGAGTTGCATGCATTCAATGCATAAGTTAGCATAGCATCACATATTTGCATAGTGTCACATAGGGTTACACTAGTGCACACAACGCACATTTCCTAATGTGATATATATATATATATATTTAGAGTTTTGATAATGTTTCAAAATACATTACAATTAGACTATATAAATAATCAAAGAAGATTGTTTACACATACATTCTATTGTATGGTGTAATGAAAGTCATGTCGATAAATCAATTTATCACTACCATTGTAGAGTATAGTCCCTAGGCATAATATTAAAACAATTATTATATAGAATTTCTACAAATTGCTTGGAGGGAAAAGATAGACAGTTACGTACAGCTCAACACGAAACTTAAATGAAAGTTATATATATTTCTGAGTACAAAACTGAGACATGATCGATATCGACCTTCTCATGAGTCAAATACAAGCTTATAGATTACATAAGTTAAGATGCACTGTTTGCATCAGAAGTCATTTCAGATGTCTTCAACTTAAATGACTTTAAATCTCAAACCAAGATTCTCACTTGGTAGAATACCCAAAGTTTTATCTCTTCAAACATTTAGAAAGGAGATTACTGAAAAACTGTATGGTCACTTTTCGCAACTTTAAATCCTTACCTGTAAATTGCCACAAGTACGAATTCACATGCTTTAGCACGAATGCTAAGTAAGCCTCGGGGCATCCGAAGGACGCCTTCATCAATCAACAAAAGCACATTAGTCAAAGATAGCTGAATCGTCAATCATAACAATAACAATAGAAATTTGCAATAGTACAGCCGAGCATAAATAACATCAAGACGTAAGTGTGAATCATTTAGTCGCAAATCTTATACTGTAAACCAGCATGGCAGTTAGAACAGCAAGATAATCTTTTATGCATTGTTTTATTTCCGCACACATTAAATAAGCATTAATTGTCATGTCGAAAATTTTTAAATTTTTGTGATTTTTTGAGGATGTTACAGTGATTCCCATGGACACCCTAAAATCGTAGCTCTTGAGACAATGGTGATGGAGGACAGTCTGAGTGGTTCGTTGAGAAGCAAAAATCATTTCTAAATTTGTTTTAATGTTTGTTTGGCCACTGTATGCCTTACGGAAACTCTGTAATGAGTTTATAGGGTATCAATCCCTCGAATTGTAACTCATGTAATTCTTGCTTGGGAAAAAGCTTTGGTAATGGAAAATGAATTCGGTAGTTTACCAAAATGTTAGCGTAAGGAACTTGAAACCCTTCGGGGTTGAGTCCTATATTATAATGTTTATGTTTTGATTTACTGGGCATGAGCCAACCCTTATAAAAACTGGCATTCTGTACAGTTTTAAATTTAATATGAAAAGATAAATTTTTGGCATTCGAGGTTTATGCCAAGCTTGAAAGCGTTGTAATTTAATGTCTGACTGTGAACACACAAATGCTTTAGCATTAAGGAACGTATTTAGCAAGACCAGGTCTCTGCGTTAATTTTGTTGTGTATTTAAAATGATGTCTTAAATATAATTTTAGTAAACTGATTTTCATATTGGTTAAGTGGTTACTGAGCTTAGTTTCGCAATTGAAAATTGTTATATTTATGGTTTTGCTTACGCAAAGTTTAAATTCTATTCAAAGCCTAGCTTCTAGGTTGAAAGTTTAAGTTATAAAAACTGAGGAACCTTGATAAATACTCATAGTATTTAATGTTATAGGGTAACTTATTATGCTTTGTTAAAGTTATGAATTATTCAGGGTTAAACCCTAGCTAAATCTCTTGGATTGTAAAATATTATTTGCAAGGTTTATTAAATGTTTATACTTTTGTTTATAATGTAGAAACGGTATATAAAACTGAATATGAATCATTACATGCATGACATTAATCGGAGATTGGATGTTAGGTATCTTATTAAGGATTATAAGTGTATTCAAGACCTAAATATTTGATTGATTATTTAAAATCTAATCTTACTGATTCTGGGAGCGTTGCTATTTACAGTTAATAAGGTATATTAATAAATGTCTTGGAAGTCTACATCAATTCTGTGGTTTGCTTTGAGCCTTAAAATGTAATTATTTACTGCAAATGTAATACTTTGATTTGGCTTAATTATATACTCTTTGCTTGGAAGGAAATCGATGCTCATATACATATACTTATAGAATATTGTAGAAAAGGTACTTGTAATAATACCGAATTTGTATAAAATGTTTAACCTAGACTAGACTATTATAATGAATTCCAGGGTTTTGTATAATGATTCTGTATAATAAAAATATCCTATTTGGCTGTAAGTAAACTCTATTTTTAGTTTCATTAAAAGATCAAATATATATAAAACAGATATCTTTGATAATTGAAATATTTGTACATACCTACAGTAAGTAGTATTTTTCTGGTTTTTACAATAAAATAAAATTCATTTATACAGATCTTTATAAAAACAGTTCTATTTGAGATATTTGCAATCATGTTGATCTATTTATAATTCAACTCCTCTGTACTAAAGTATGACACTAAACCAATGTGTGGAAAAATATAGGGGAGTATTTCTTTCATTCATACTACATTCAATCAGAAAAAGAACTATCAATCTAGCAACTAAACAGTTTTTAGAAATAGATAACAGTCCAGAATTTAATCATTCAGAAAAACTAATTTAACAGAAAGTAAATAAGATAACACAATACGGAACTTGTCAATTATAGTGGCTGACAAATAGCCAAAGGAGCCTGTTAGCACTCCAAAATGTTTTGTGATTAATTGTCTTATGGCGACATTAATTGTCTTCTGGCAAGCATCGATGGTGCAAAATTATAGCTTTTTTCTCCTGACATGGGTTTCAAAGCTTGGCCGAGAGAGAACATTTGTCCTCAATTGCGGACACCAGGATTGTGAGAGGAAAAATAGTTTCAGAAAAGCTTCAAAAGTTTGGCAAGTATTGGTCTTACAACCCTTCTCTTCTAACCTTGGACAAAAGCCAAAACTTCACGAAGATTTTTTATAAAGGGGGCTAAGCCAAAATGAAGAAAAGGGTTTGATGTTTTATGTCTAAAGTAAAAAATTTATGAGGAAAAGGCTTTTAATTCTTAATAGCCTAAGGGAAGGGTCAAATTTATAATAAAGCCAAAGGTTGAAGTTTATGGAACAAAGGGATTTTTAATAAAGCCAAAGTCTGAGTATTAATTAATTTTTTTGTGAAGAAAATATTTAATTTTTTTGTATTGGGCCCAAACTCAAATTAAAGGTGGAGCAAAAGGTAATGCGCCCAGCACCGAGGGCTTGTCAAGTGACCAAGAGCTGAGCCAAGGGGACCCCACATACCCTCCACACTCCAAGCGCCATGGACGAGAGCCTCCCTCTCTTTTGTTACTTAGCATACATGATGAAAGAAAAGAGTATATACATAATTGAAAGGAGATTGTTTCTTCTACATGTGGGATAAATCCCCCAAGGTCGACAATTAAAAGTATGAGCGAGGAGTGAATATCCAAGCTAGCATTTGATGTTGAAAACCAAGTCACTGGTGGGGATGCCACGAGTTCTGCCATGATAGACGCCCGGAAGCAAATAGAAAATCAATGGTCCACTTGGATGTAGCATGGTCGAAATGCTCGGAAGATAGCATATGAGATGCTTGCGATGATATAAACCACTATTACATGTGTCACTCTAAGAGCTCATCGCATACATGTGAATGGTAGTGTAAACAAGCAAGTGGATCATGCGATACCACCCTTTGACGATAAAACCACTTGTGGGGGGGTAAAAGGAAAAGTCATTCTATTTTCGGCGACTTGTTTCCCTTTTGATAACCGAAGCGTCAATTCCTCAAACCCTACCGCCAATCTCTAAAGAAAGGGTAAGACCCCACTAGTCAAAGAGCTAGCAATAGTTCGCCGTAGTGTTGGGAGGTCAAATAGACTGAATAAGAAATCATATCTGTTACGCTGGAGCATGCTGTAAGTTTGAGAAACGAAAGCACAACCATGAACTCATTTTCGTGTTCAGTGACCGGTTCGTCAGAGTCGGAAGCCACATCCATGGGTAGGCTTTATGGGAGAAGGCAGTTGTAGAAAGTTTTCCTGGGTTCACTTCCTACAAGATCTGGAACACGGCGACATCCGCTACATACTCGAGAGTAAGCTCATCACACGCCTCATTACATTTAATGATTTGGAGAATTCTCCTCCCTTCAACAAAACTTTCAAAGAGCTCGAAGCAAACAAGTTTATTCTGGACTTTGCCAGTTGTATCCTTGACGTCGTGATTTCGATGGACATAACTACCATTATGTCTAATCTTGAGGGAGGCGGTGATGACACTAGGGATTATCTTTCGGTCGGTGAGACCCTTCTACTGAAGCTCTATGTTTCACTGTCTTTGATATATATTGTGCTGGCTAGGGTTTGGATCTACGTGGTTGTGAGAAACCATCTTGCGTCCTATCGGATCCATGTATTCAAGGCCGTCCTCGTCTGCCTAAAAGCCCTGAATCTCATCTGCGAGGCAGAAGACAAGTCTTGCATTAAAAGAACCGGAACAGTCCATAAATGGGATGATCTATTTTATTTTCAGTTTTCTAAAGGGAATTATGTTTTTTTACCTTGATTGTCTTGATCGACACCTGCTGGTACTTCTGGAAACCCTACCTGGAAGACAAAGAGAAGAAAGTTCTCATTTATATTGTCATTCCCTGGCAAGTTTCAGCCCACATTGCAACTGTGGTGATCAATAGGACCGAGTCGTATGCATAAGGATCGCCTGGGGTAACCCATTAGCCTATTAAGGTATTGTTAATTTTTCTGTCCTTACAGCATCAAAACAATGGTGAATGAATTCTATCCCCTTGTTTAGTAGGGTTTTGTAGTGGCCTTGATAAAGATCGCCGTCAATATAAACATGCACAGAGTCTTGATGCAGTGATAGTTCTCTTTGCTTCGAAGAAGTTGCGTCTATCTTTTTCACATATATGGAAATAGTGGCTTATGGTTGAGCTAACACACATCTGAAATTTGCAGCAAGATTTGACAGTCATGTAGTTGACTGCAAGGAATCCGAGACATTTGGCAGAAAGGCAAGACATCCCCAAGTTTTTCTTTAGCTTAGAGGCAAGCGAGATGGAAGTAAATTTTTAACACAATGCCTTAAATAACAATAGATGTTACACATGAGCTTGAAGGTGAAGGAGGTATCCGGGAATGCTACATGGTTACATTATGAGCTTGGATTTCATTTAAAAAAAAGTAGAATTGGTCTTGTGGCTGCTCTCCCTCATACTTTGTGTTTCTCATTCCATAAAGAAAGAAGATTATGAGTTATTGTTTAGCAACCCCGTCTCTAATGTTACATGGGTTACTGTAGTTTCCCGTGCTCTCAAAATTATTCAGAATTCTTGGAGAGATTCTGGCACAGGTATTAAGGGGATAAATGTTGCAGTGAGAGATGTTGTCGAAAGAATGAAGAATGACTCGAGCTGCTATAATTTAAAAGGTTGAGTGATGTGGCACCTGGCATTTGAAAGACAAACAGAAATGAAGAGTTCAGGGTTGGAGGAGCAGCCACCTGGAGGGAATCTATAGTATCTTCTGTCTTTTGTTTTGTAATGAATTTATCATTTAGTGAAAATTGCTGCCGGATGTAAAAAGGAAATTAGGTTTTATTTCATTTTTCTGTTTTGAAAAGATAGGGGTAGATTTGTAATTGATGAGTTGTCACTTAGACATGTAACTATTTTCTGTTAGAATTAGTTTGAGCAAGGTTCTCAGGATAGCTATATAATCTTTGTAATAGAAGAACTAAAGTGAGTGAATCATTTGGCTGAAGCCTAGGAGAGCTCAGCTTTGTTTTCTGAGATTTTATTGTTAATACATCAACAGTGTTTGAGGCTGGGTTATTTTGCAGAGATTTCCTGTGTCATCTTTCTTGCAGTCTGTCTTTCCTTTCCCATGTTAATTTGTTTATGTTTCTTTGTATTTCATTATGTTAAATTTCTCTCATGCTTGGATAAGTGTAGCATTGGAATGGGATTCATAGAAATAATGCCCTGTTCCTTTCATTTCAGGCATTTCACCACTAGTTTCTGCTAAAGTTGGCATAGGATTCATCCTTGTTAGATGCCCTATGCTGATGGACTATTCATTCTTCTTCTGTTTCACCCCTTAAAGCTCTCTGACTGTGCATGGGTGGCTACCTTGCCTCTGTTTAGATATCTTATGCAGCTGCATTGTATGTGTTTTATGATTCTCTTTTGACTCCATTGCCCAACAATTCTCCTCCTGATTCCCTTACCAAGGTTTTAAATAATTTGTTTCAGTAGAAATATGATCTTCTGCACCTGTTGTTCAGTGAATCTCTAAAATGTTGAATGCTGGTTTGTTTCTTCATTATTGACAATCTTGATGATTTCCAGCTTTCTGTGAGTTAAAGAGAGATCCCTCTCTGTTTGTGTTAGGTCAGAAACGCAAACTAAAGACTGGTTAGTGGTTACCCAGAATTACCCTCTCCACAACCTAGGGGGTCAATTTTGGTGTTAACAAATTGGCACCGTTGCCAGGGAGAGATTGTTTCACAATCCCTGGGAGAACGACAAAGTTCGGATCTGAATGCTGATGGTGAATAGCATTCAGACATCAAGAAGGTTGTATCATTAACTTGGCGACTCCACTCAGAATATTTCTAGTGCAAAGGTGACTCCACTGGGAGGATCAATGACTCCATATCAGAATTTGAGATGTTGAAGGTTTCATGGTGACTCCACATTCAAGAAACCCAGCAGCCCATTGTTTCACAGGCTAGTCTCCTCAATTTTCAAATCAGAATTTATAGCTTCAAGGTTTCAAGATGACTTCATTGTCAAGAAGGTATGCTCCTTTAAGCAGGTCTCATATTCTTGGTTTTCCAAATCAGATCCCTAAAGTAGATTGGAAAACCTACTTACCTAAATTCAGAGATGAAGATCAAGACAATGCTGCTTTGCATTTAATCAAATTTCATATACATGTACACAAGTTGAATATTATGTTTCATGAGGACTGTCTTATGAAAATGTTCATGGCTTCTTTAGAGGGAAAAGCAAGGGATTGGTATGAAAGTTTGAAACCTGGAAGCTTGTTTTCTTTAAAAGAATTTCACACAACATTTTATGAGCATTATAAAGGGTATTTTCTATCTTTATCTTTAGTGGAAGATTGATGTGGTCAATTTGAGGATTTCATAAAGTACATTGAAAGTATTAATGAAGATCTGGAAAGTATGAATGATGAATACTTATCTGAAGCCGTTTATCATTTTTTTTCACAAATTCATAGTCATGTTATTCAAGAAAGCTCTCAAGACACAGTTACACCCTCAACTGAAAATAAAGAAAGTAGTAACCATGTAGATGATATTTATATCTCTTCTCTCGAGATGGATGAGAAGTGTTCTCAGTTTTGTCAATAATCCTGTGTTTCTGAAGAATATCAGATCAGTCCCATTTTATGTCATATTATTTCAAAAGTTGTTGATCTAGAGAATCCTGTCTTATTTGATTCATTTGAAGGACAACACGTTGATGTTTGTCTTAAAACACAAGAAGCAGATTAGGTCTCAAATGATGCTGCTGGTTTTTCATTAGACAAGAAAGGTAAGCAGATCCTCCATTGTGCTTCTAAAGTTTCTCCTCTTTCTGAAGATGAGATAGATCAGCTCCTGAAAGGTCATGTTACGATCCCACTTGAATCAAATCTGCAGTGTTCACATAGTTCAAGATCTATAAGTAAGACTTCCTCTATTTCTGAAAA
Organism: Larix kaempferi; assembly: GCA_027924585.1. NCBI lineage: Eukaryota > Viridiplantae > Streptophyta > Pinopsida > Pinales > Pinaceae > Larix > Larix kaempferi. The sequence continues at coordinate 193,366 of BSBM01001489.1, read as the reverse complement.
TGTAAATCTGATTCTAAAGGAGGACAGTCATAATGATATTTTGAAGGAACTCATCTGTGATGAAGATTCTCCACAAGAAAATCAGCTATTAAACACCATTTTCTTTCATCAAGAAGATAGGACTGTCATGTGTAATGATCTTGAAGAGTGTTTGTTGTTTGAAGATGCTTTAGATTATGATATGAGGGAGTATGAATATGAGACAGATAATGTGCCAAAGAATGAACCAGAGATGCTCATGCTTGAGGGAGGTATAGTCAGCACTCAATTAGCAGAAGGTCACAAATCCCTATGTATTCTCTGGGATCGACAGCCAAATATTCTAACAGGTCAAATTGAAAGAGGTACTTGCATTTTTGTTAAATCTCAGGACATGGTAATGTTTCAAATTACTGAAGATCCTTATGTTAAATTACTGCAATCTAAGGGGAAGATGAATTTTCTTGCACTTATGGAACCTGAGCTCATTACCGGTGGATGTTTGGAGTGGCTTGTTTTATGTATTCTTTACTTATTCAAAGAGAGTGTAAGCATGATCCATGCAACTGGCCGGTTACTGGATTGGCTTCACTGGCACTTTTGTGTCATTTGATTTAGCAGTTGCATTTCAGTAAAGTAAGATAGGTAAGAGGAATAAGTTTTCTTAGCGAACAATTTTCAGTATGTACAGTGTTATTTTTTCAGTTTGCAGCATGATTCAGAAAATTTCAATTTGTTTTTAGTTTCGGCAGTTAGCAGTTTTCAGTTTTCGTTTTCAGATGAAGAGCAGGTTGCAGGTTGCAGTTGTCAAGGTTGGGAGCCGCCCAATGGATCAAGCACTTGGTCTACGGGTTCTTTGCTACCTCGCAGGGAGGATAGCATCCTTGGCTGGAGCCAGTTGTTAGCACCCCAAAAAATTTTGTGATTAATTGTCTTATGGCGACATTAATTGTCTTCTAGAAAGCATCGATGGTGCAAAATTAGAGCATTTGTCTCCTGACCGGGGTTTCAAAGCTTGGCCAAGAGAGAACATTTGTCCTCAGTTGTGGACACGAGGATTGCAAAAAGAAAAATGGTTTGAGAAAAGCTTCAAAAGTTTGGCAAGTATTGGTATTACAACCCTTCTCTTCTAACCTTGGACAAAAGCCAAAACTTCATGAAGATTTTTTATAAAGGGGGCTAAGCCAAAATGAAGAAAAGGGTTTGATGTTTTATGTCTAAAGTAAAAAATTTATGAGGAAAAGCTCTTAATTCTTAATAGCCTAAGGGAAGGGTCAAATTTATAATAAAGCCAAAGGTTGAAGTTTATGGAACAAAGGGCTTCTTAATAAAGCCAAAGTCTGAGTATTAACTAATTTTTTTGTGAAGAAAAGATTTAATGTTTTTGTATTGGGCCCAAACTCAAATTAAAGGTAGAGCAAAAGGTAATGCGCCCAGCATCGAGGGCTTGTTAAGTGACCAAGAGCCGAGCCAAGGGGACCCCACATAGCCTCCACACTCCAAGCACCATGGACGAGAGCCTCCCTCTCTTTTGTTCCTTAGTATACATGATGAAAGCAAAGAGTATATAAAGAATTGAAAGGAGTTTGTTTCTTCTACATGTGGGATAAATACCCCAAGGTTGACAATTAAAAGTATGAGCGAGGAGTGAATATCCAAGCCAACATTTGATGTTGAAAACCAAGTCACCAGTGGGGATGCCACGAGTTCTGCCACGATAGATGCAGGGAAACAAATAGAAAATCAATGGTCTGCTTGGATGTAGCATGGTCGAAATGCTCAGAAGATAGCATATGAGGTGCTTGCGATGATATAAACCACTATTACATGTGTCACTCTAAGAGCTCATCGCATACATGTGAATGGTAGTGTAAACAAGCAAGTGGATCATGCGATACCACCCTTTGATGATAAAACCACTTGTGGGGGGATAAAAGGAAAAGTCATTCTATTTGTGGCGACTTGTTTCCCTTTTGATAACCTAAGCGTCAAGTCCTCAAACCCTACCACCAATCTCTGAAGAAAGGGTAAGACCCCACTAGTCAAAGAGCCAACAGTAGTTCGCTGTAGTGTTGGGAGGTCGAATAGACTGAATAAGAAAGCGTATCCATTACGCTGGAGCATGCAGTAAGTTTGAGAAATGAAAGCACAACCATGAACTCATTTTCATGTTCAGTGACCGGTTTGTCAAAGTCGGAAGCCACATCTGTGGGGAGGCTTTAAGGGAGAAGGCAGTTGTAGAAATTTTGCTTAGGTTCACGTCCTACAAGATCTAGAACATGGCGACATCCACTGCATACTTGAGAGTAAGCTCATCACACGCCTCATTACATTTAATGATTTGGATAATTCTCCTCCCTTCAACAAAACTTTCAAAGAGCTCGAAGCAAACCAGTTTATTATGGTCTTTTCCAGTTGTATCACTGACGTCGTGATTTCGATGGACGTAACTAACATTATGTATAATCTTGAGGGAGGCGGTGATAACACTAGTGATTATCTTTCGGCCGGTGAGACCCTTCTGCCGAAGCTCTATGTTTCACTATCTTTGATATATATTGTGCTGGATAGGGTTTGGATCTACGTGGTTGTGAGAAACCATCTTGCGGCCTATCGGATCCATGTATTCATGGCCGTCCTCATCTGCTTGAATGCCCTGAATCTCATCTGCGAGGCAGAAGACAAGTCTTTCATTAAAAGAACCGAAATAGTCCATAAATGGATGATCTGTTTTATTATCAGTTTTCTGAAGGGAATTATGTTTTTTTACCTTGATTGTCTTGATTGGCACCTGCTGGTCCTTCTGGAAACCCTACCTGCAAGATAAGGAGAAGAAAGTTCTCATTTATATTGTCATTCCCTTGCAATTTTTGTCCCACATTGCAACTGTGGTGATCGATGGGACCAGGACGTATGCATAAGGATCGCCTAGGGTAACCCATTAGCCTGTTAAGGTATTGTTAAGGTTTCTATCCTTACAGCATCAAAACAATGACGAATGAATTCTATCCCCTTTTTTAGCAGGGTTTTGTAGTGGCCTCGACAAAGATCGCCATCAATATAAACTTGCACAGAGTCTTGATGCAGCGATAGTTCTCTTTGCTTCGAAGAAGTTGCGTCTATCTTTTTCACATATATGGAAATAGTGGCTTATGGTTAAGTTAACACACATCTGAAATTTGCAGCAAGATTTGACAGTCATGGAGTTGACTGCAAGGAATCCGAGACATTTGGCAGAAAGGCAAGACATCCCCAGGTTTTTCTTTACCTTAGAGGCAAGAGAGATGGGAGTAAATTTTTAACACGATGCCTTAAATAACCATAGATGTTACACGTGAGCCTGAAGGTGAAGGAGGTATCCGGGAAGGCTACATGGTTACATTATGAGCTTGGATTTCATTTAAAAAAAGCAGAATTGGTCTTCTGGCTGCTCTCCCTCATACTCTGTGTTTCTCATTCCATAAAGAAAGAACATTATGAGTTATTGTTTAGCAACCCCGTCTGTAATGTTGCATGGGTTACTGCAGTTTCCCGTGCTCTCAAAATTATTCAGAATTCTTGGAGAGATTCTGGCACAAGTATTAAGGGGGCAAATGTTGCAGTGAGAGATGTTGTCGAAAGAATGAAGAATAACTCGAGCTGCTATAATTTAAAAGGTTGAGTGATGTGGCACTTGGCATTTGAAAGACAAACATAAATGAAGAGTTCAGGGTTAGAGGAGCAACCACCTAGAGGGAATCTATAGTATCTTATGTCTTTTGTTTTGTAATAAATTTATCATTTAGTGAAAATTGTTGCCGGATGTAAAAAGGAAATTAGGTTTTATTTCATTTTTCTGTTTTGAAAAGATAGGGGAAGATTTGTAATTGATGAGCTGTCACTTAGACATGTAACTATTTTCTGTTAGAATTAGGTCGAGCAAGGCTCTCAGGACAACTATATAATCTTTGTAATAGAAGAACTAAAGTGAGGGAATAATTTGGCTCAAGCCTAGTAGATCTCAGCTCCGTTTTCTGAGATTTTATTGTTAATACACCATTAGTGTTTGAGGATGGGTTATTTTGCAGAGATTTCCTGTGTCATCTTTCTTGCAGTCTGTCTTTCCTTTCCCATGTTAATTTGTTTATGTTTCTTTGTATTTCATTCTGTTAAATTTCTCTCATGCTTGGATAAGTGTAGCATTGGAATGGGATTCGTAGAAATAATGCCCTGTTCCTTTCATTTCAGGCATTTCACCAGTTTCTGCTAAAGTTGGCATAGGATTCATCCTTGTTACATGCCCTATGCTGATGGACGGTTCATTCTTCTTCTCTTTCACCCCTTAAAGCTCTCTGACTGTGCGTGGCTGGCTACCTTGCCTCTGTTTAGATATCTTATGCAGATACATTGTTATGTGTTTTATGATTCATCTTTTGACTCCATTGCCCAACAATTCTCCTCCTGATTCCCTTACCAAGGTTTTAAATAATTTGTTTCAGCAAAAATCTGATCTTCTACACCTGTTGTTCAGTGAATATATTAAATGTTGAATGCTGGTCTATTTTTTCATTATTGACAATCTTAATGATTTCCATCTTTTTGTGAGTTAAAGAGAGAGCCCTCTCTATTTGTGTTAGGTCAGAAACACAAACTAAAGACTGGTTAGTGGTTACCCAGAATTACCCTCTCCACAACCTAGGGGGTCAATTTTGGTGTTAACAAATTAGTGCCGTTGCCGGGGAGAGATTGTTTCACAATGCCTGGGAGAACGACAAAGTTCAGATCTGAATGCTAATGGTGAATAGCAATCGGCCATCGAGAAGGTTGTATCATTCACCTAGAGACTCCACTCAGAAGATTTCCAGTGCGAAGGTGACTCCACTGGGAGGATCAGTGACTCCATATCAGAATTTGAGATGTTGAAGGTCTCATGGCGACTCCACATTCAAGAAACCCAGCAGCCCATTGTTTCACAAGCTAGTCTCCTCAATTTTCAAATCAAAATTTGCAGCTTCAAGGTTTCAAGATGAGTTAATTGTCAAGAAGATATGCTCCTTTAAGCAGGTCTCATATTTTTGGTTTTCCAAATCAGATCCCTAAAGTAGATTGGCAAACCTACTTACCTAAATTCAGAGATGAAGATCAAGACAATGCTGCTTTGCATTTAATCAAATTTCATATACATGTACACAAGCTGAATATTATGTTTCATGAAGACTGTCTTATGAAAATGTTCATGGCTTCTTTAGACGGAAAAGCAAAGGATTGGTATGAAAGTTTGAAACCTAGCAGCTTGTTTTCTTTAAAAGAATTTCAGACAGCATTTTATGAGCATTATAAAGGGTATTTTATATCGTTGTCTTTAGTGGAAGATTGTTGTGGTCAGTTTGAGGATTCCATATAGTACCTTGAAGGTATTAATGAAGATCTAGAAAGTATGAATGATGAAGACTTGTCTGAAGCTGTTTATCATTTTTTTTCACAAATCCATAGTCATGTTATTCAAGAAAGCTCTCAAGACACAGTTACACCCTCAGTTGAAAATAAAGAAAGTAGTAACCATGTAGATGATATTTATATCTCTTCTCTCGAGATGGATGAGAAGAGTTCTCAGTTTTTTCAATCATCCTGTGTTTCTGAAGAATATCATATCAGTCCCATTTTATGTCATATTATTTCAAAAGTTGTTGATCTAGAGAATCCTGTCTTATTTGATTCATTTGAAGGACAACATGTTGAAGGTCGGAAATGCAAACTAAAGACATGTTAGTGGTTACCTAGAATTACCCTCTCCACAACCTAGGGGGTCAATTTTGGTGTTAACAGAGCCCGTTCCACCCAACCTTCTCCTGAAGATAGCCAAGTCACTTGCCTTAGGACCCTTGAGCCTGTTCACTGAACCACTAGGATGAAGATGCTTTGTGGAGAATGGAATAAATTCCTCTGCAACTCAGCAGTAGTACTTAACAATAATACATCTTCCTTTACCAATATTGGACTCAACAATGAGGCTATACTAGTTCAGAATGTAGTATTAACTCACTCAATCACTTCCTAGCTTTCCCCTCATCGAATCTCTTGTGCTCTCTTCTTTTTCTCTTTCATAAATTATCACAAGGTAAAAACTGGGCAGCCTCCTGCTGAATTCGATGGGTGATAAATATCATGCCTAGGTCTTTTGGTCAGTTTCTTAGTTATTGAGCCACCTTCTCAGTTCCACTTTCTTGGGGAACATGACCATAAAAATAGGGAAGTTGTCCCCTATAACAGCTAGAAGTGAATTGAGGATGTTGCCAAGTGTTAGTTTTCTATCCACCCCAGTCCATTCCTCCTAGTGGGTCAATGAACACTCATTCAACAGCCTCCTTTGGATATTTGTCTCCACTTTTATTTATTAATAATAAAATATTAGAGTAATTAATTATAGTCATCCTTGACCCCACTTGGTCAATAATCATAAAACTTTACAATAACATAAAACATAATGTTTTTCTCTTAACATAAAATGTTCAAGATTTGGGTATGTGACAATATGGTTCCAGGGGTGGACTAGACATGTATATCTGGCATTTATCATCATTTTGATGCTCTTGTTTATATATATAGATATAGATATAGATATCTACGACATTTTCCATTTTGCAGATGTTGATGTTTATTTATATGTTGATTGTCATGATGTGTATGTTAGGTTAGGTTCAATGATGTTCATTAGATGCTTGTGTTTTCCATTTTGCATACGTTGATGTTGATGTTTATTTATATGTTGTTGGTAATGTACTTGTGTATGTTAGGTCATGTTAGATGATGTTTAAATCTATAATATGTATATGTTAGATGAATATGCAGTAAAATAATGTTTATGATGGTATGTTCATGCTTATTTTTATTAGTTTTATGTTAATGATGGTATGATGGTGTTTATTTTTATGTTTGTTAGATGGTGACAAAGATATTAATGATGATATGTTTATGTTTACATAATATAATTGAATAAAAAATATCAATGAATTAAATATTTTTTTGAATTTTGTATTGATAATGAATGAAGTTGTGACAACTAGCTATATGATTTATGTTGGTTGTATAATTTGTCATAGTATCATATTTATGAACATCACAAAAAAAATCTAAATTATATGAACATGAATATGACCTGTCAATGTATCATTCAAGATTTTTAATTTGTTTACAATAGATCACTTTACAATGCCAAATATCAAATCTTTAATAAGAAGAAAAACAAATAGTTAATTAAAAGAACACCCTTTTTCTCTCAACTAGTGTAAAGCCACAACTTGCATTTTCCAATTATATCATTATTATTAACCATTAAGTTGATTCGATGATCTTCAAGCCATTTTTTATCTCTTATGCTCATTCAGAAAACATTTGCAATTATAATGCTTAGCATTATTTATGACAAAAACATCATGATATACAAACATTCAAATATTGATCATGTAGAAATTTGAGAGCACATTTAATTTTGTTGTTATAAATTTCATTGTTATCAAGGCCATAAATTAAGTCATTGTAGAGGTCAAGTACACTAGTAAAAGAATTTTTGGATTTACAATCTCCACCAAGGTTTCAAACGTGTCATTTTCTATGTTGGAGTTAACATTATAAATACAATAAAAAATCCAAAAACATTACACTATAACACAAATTCAATTTAACTGAATTATATAATAAAAAACGTTACATTCTAACATAAATGTTCTAAATTAATGCAATTATAATTCATGGCATTATTTATAACAAAAAAATAATGAAATACAAGCATTCAAGTATTGATGGAGAAATCAGAGAGCACCTTAAAATTTGTTTTACATTTCATTGTTATCAAGGCCATAAATGAAGACATTGTATAGCTCCACACTTGTAAACAAATTGTTGGATTTTCATTCTCCATTGAGGTTGCAAACATGTAATTTTATATGTTGGATTTAACATTATAAGTACAATCGAAAAATCGAAAAAAAATTACATATTTATAACTAAAATTCAATTTAACTGAATCATATAATAAAAAACCATTACATTCTAACATAAATTTCATAAATTAATGCAATTATAATTCTTAGCATTATTTATAACAAAAACATCATGAAATACAAACATTCAAATATTGATGGAGAAATCAGAGAGCACCTTAAAATGTGTTGTACATTTCATTGTTATCAAGGCCATAAATGAAGTCATTGTAGAGCTCAACGCTAGTAAAAAAAATTTGGATTTTCATTCTCCATCAAGGTTTCAAACGTGTCATTTTCTATGTTGGAGTTAACATTATAAATACAATGAAAACATCGAACAATATTACATTATAACAAAAAATCAATTTAATCGAATCATATAATGAAAAAAACATTACATTCTAACAGACAGGTCATAAATTAATAATGCAATTATAATTCTTAGCATTATTTATAACAAAAACATCATAAAATAAAAGCTTTGAAATATCAATATACAAATTTCATATTACCTTCAAGTCAGGAATCAATAAATATGTTAGCCTTTACGTTCACAAAAATAAAATCGAATCATGTAAGTTGTTTTTCATGGTGTATATATATGTATACAGAAAACATAATATGATTAATTTGGACAATGACATATACTCATTCTATACAATCATAAATTACTTCATAAACATAAATCATATTTCACATCATATAATTGGTTCTTAACCAAATGAAATTGTTTAAATACTGCATCCAGTAATCAACTTTCCATTTCCACCGTCATAAAATGAAAAATAAACAATATAATTAGACAATCAAAGTTAACAGTAACAAAATGATATCTCAATCTATAAATGAAAAAATAAAACATGTACATATCACTCTTTGTTGCCATCACCCTCATTATCTTCCTCAGTTGGCATGATATGATTGTTGTTCTTAGAAACATGTTTAGATCTAGGTTCGTGTCTTAATATGAACAACCAATCTCTATCCAACACATCCGGGCGAAAGAACACTTGGTCTTAGTGTTTTGGAAAAACATAAGGCTCCTATCCAACATCTTTCTAGAGTTGATATATATCAACCTACTATCACAATCTTCCTTTACATTATTCCTGTCAAATGTGTCTCACCACCTGCACCTAAAAATAACACATTGGAAAGATGAGAAGTCCACTTGAATGATCTCTTGTATATTTCCGACATAACCCAACATCCCTCCTACCAAGTGTTAACACCAAAACTGACCCCCAAGGCTAAAAGAGGGTAATATCGGTTAACCACTAACCAATCTTTGGTTTATGCTTCTGATCAAATGTAAACAGAGAGGGCTCTCTCTATAAACTCACAGAATACTGGAAATCTGTTAAGTTTAAACCAAATAGACTAGCAAGATCACTGAAAGAAGCATAATCACAAGATAGACACAGAATTTACCCTAGGAAACCCTCATGGGGTAGAAAACCCAGCAAAGATTTCCTCAATAAGATGATCAACCAAAATATAAGATGTGCTCCCTCCTTCTTTGTCTCCTTAGCAAATCTCCTAGACAAGTGCGCTACTTTTCTCAAGTGAGTGAGTGTGTCTAATGAGGAGTTCACCTCCTCTATTTATACTAACTCCCGACTGACCAAAATAACTAATGGGGCCGACCTCTCCTAGAGAAGTCTAATAACCCCTAAAATATGACATCAGGGCTGACCCCCACATGGTGGATCTAATAACCCTAGTTAACACAAACCCCTGGAGGAATAAACATCTCCAGATACATGATAGGGTTACCTCGGAGGGATAAAACATCTCCGGAATAATAAAGTACAAATATAATATTCTTAGAAGTTACAATATTCAACACTCCCCCTTAACGAGAAGGATATTATAACAACATCTATAGGAGCAAGGAGTCATCATACATGATACATCTATATATCATCGAAAGCTTTCTTCAATTCATCTTCGTCAATAGTGTCAATATCACTTGATCATCAGCATCGACATCTCACGATCATCAGCATCATTAGCATCGTCATCAGCATCATCATCACAAGATCATCAACATCATCATCACACGATCATCAGCATCGTCAGCACTGTCATCACACGATCATCAATATCATCATCACACGATCATCACCATCGTCATCATCGTCATCACACGATCATCAGCATCGTCATCACATGATCATCAGCATCGTCATCACACGATCATCAACATTATCATCACACGATCATCAGCATCGTCATCAGCATCGTCAGCATTGTCATCACACGATCATCAATATCATCATCACACGATCATCAACATCATCATCATCGTCATCACACGATCATCAGCATCGTCATCACACGATCATCAACATCATCATCACACGATCATCAGCATCGTCATCATCATCATCATATAGGATGATCAGTCTTGCTCTCTTTAGGACATAGGTCCATGGATGATACAATCTAGATTGAGTTCCAGGATGATCAGTCCTTATCACTTTAAGACAAGTCTCATGTCTAGGGACGATGCAATCCCATCCGTGCATTTAGGACCATGTCCAAGGATGACTTAATCCTTAACCGTACATTTAGGACCTCGTCCAAGGATGACTCAATCCTCAACCGTACATTTAGGACCACGTCCAAAGATGACTCAATCCTCAACCGTACATTTAGGACCACGTCCAAGGATGACTCAATCCTCAACCGTACATTTAGGACCACGTCCAAGGATGACTCATTCCTCAACCGTACATTTAGGACCACGTCCAAGGATGACTCAATCCTCAACCGTACATTTAGGACCACGTCCAAGGATGACTCAATCCTTACATGTATTCTCATCAATACATCTAACATCAAAAGCATGTATTCTCACTAATACATCTATCATCAAAAGCATGTATACATCTAACATTAAAAGCATGTATTCTCACTAATACTTCTATCATCAAAAGCATGTATACATCTATCATCAAGAACATGTATCAAAAGCATGTGTACATCTATCATCAAGAACATGTATTAAAAGCATGTATACATCTATCATCAAGAACATGTATCAAAAGAATGTGTACATCTATCATCAAGAACATGTATTAAAAGCATGTATACATCTATCATCAAGAACATGTATCCTCACTAATACGTCTATCAGAAGCATGTGTAAGTAAAAAACTAAGTATTCTAAGTATAAGAGTCCTAAATCTAAATATTTCTAAGTATCTAAGTGTAGTGAGCCGGCAACCTTATCATCGACTTTGAGTTTGATGAGGCAATCTCATCATCAGTGACTATACTACTCCCCCTTTCGAGGAGGGTCCTTTTGAACTACACCAAGATTGTCTCTGAAGTATTCAAATTTCACTCAAGACAAAGGTTTGGTCAAGATATCAGCAATTTGGTCCTCAATGCTTATATACTCGAGCTTGATGGCTCCTCTTTGCACCATATCTCGTATATAAAAGTATCGAATCTCTATGTGTTTTGACTTATCATGGAATACAGGATTTTCTGTCATCTTAATGCAGCTTTGATTGTCACACATAATCACAGTGGGATCCATTTCTAAGTTAAACACTCCTGATAATAGCTTCCGAAGCCATACTGCTTCACAGCTGGCAGAGCAGGCAGCTATATATTCTGCTTCAGCAGTACTGAGGGCCACGCTAGATTGTTTCTTGCTGAACCATGAGATCATGGAAGATCCAAGACCATAACATCCACCTGATGTACTCTTTCTGTCTGAGACACTTCCTGCCCAATCAGAATCTGAGTAACCATGTAACCTGAGTTCATGACCTCCAAGATAATATAGCCCAAAGTCCAATGTACCTTTTAGGTACCTCATCACATGCTTTGCAGTTATTAAGTGAACCTTTCTAGGTTCTACTAGATACTGACTTAGAGTATTTACAGCAAAGCATATATCTAGCCTAGTATTTGTTAAATACATTAATGATCCAATGATTTGTCTGTATAGAGTTAGGTCCACTAGTTTCGATGAGTCATTAACTAATAGCTTCAGGTTGGAGTCCATGGGAGTGGCCATGGGTTTACATTCCAACATATCAAATCTTTTTAGAATCTCCACAGCATATTTACCTTGATTCAGAAAGATTCCTTTTGGTTCTTGCCAAACCTCTAGGCCTAAGAAGTAGTGCATTAGTCCGAGATCTTTCATCTCGAATCCTGAAGAAAGCTTCTTCTTGCTTTCAATAATTTGTTTCTCATTTCCGGTTAGAAACAGATCGTCTACATATAACAACAATATAACTGGTTCATCATCCAACACTTTGAGGTAAAGATTTGGATCAGCTTTACTTTTGGTAAAGCCCATGCTTGTTAAGAAATTGTCAATCCTTCCGTACCAAGCCCTGGGAGCTTGCTTTAATCCATATAATGCCTTTTTCAATTTGCATACATGAGTCCTTCCGTCTTTAACCTCAAACCCTTATGGTTGATCTATGTATACTTCTTCTTCAATTACACCATTCAGAAAAGCTGTCTTAACATCCATTTGGTGTAATTTCCACTTCATCATGCATGCAAGTGCCATGATAGTTCTAATTGAAGTATACCTAGCAACTGGTGCAAATGTTTCTTCATAGTCAATTCCCTCCTTCTGAGAGAATCCTCTGGCTACAAATCTTGCTTTGTATTTTTCAATGCTTCCATCTGCAGCATGTTTTATCATGAAGATCCATTTGGAAGAAACCACACTTTTGTCTTCTGGTTTGGGAACTATATCCCAAACATCATTTTTTATTATTGGCTGATATTCTTCTGTCATTGCTTCTACCCATTCTTTCTTCTGAGCTGCCTCTTCATAGCTAGTAGGTATTTGATCCACAAGATCACACATCAAGGCCATATAGTTGGATACTAGCTTTGGTTTCTTTCTTTCTCTGGTGGAGCCTTCAGGAGCTCCATATCTTTCAGCTCCTTGAATAATGTCTCTAGCCCATGCTGGCCTTCTCTTTCTAGATAAGTCTGAAATAGGGGGTTCTTGAGGTTCTATCATGTCATGATCTTCTGGAGTATCATCTTCAGGTATGTGTACTGCTTCTGTGATTCTAGGAGGTGTATCTTCTTCATAGATTTCTTCAAGTTGACACTTCTTGGATTTCTTGAGAGCTGCTTCTTCATCAAATGTTACATCTCTACTTATTTCCATATGATGAAAACCTGGTATGTAGATTCTGAAAGCTTTGGATGATTCACAGTATCCAACAAAAATTCCCTTCTTACCAGAAGGATCCAACTTGGTTCTCTTTTCTTTTGGAATGTGAATGTTCACAGGACAACCAAATATTTTGAGATGACTTACCTCAGGCTTCTTTCCTGTGAACACTTCTTCTGGAGTTTTGAATTCAAGAGCACTATGGGAAAGTCTATTTTGCACATAGACTGTTGTCCTAGCTGCTTCATCCCATAAATACATAGGTAGATCTTGATCATGTATCATGGTTTTTACAGCTTCCATTATGGTTCTATTCTTTCTTTCAGCCACCCCATTTTGTTTGGGATTGTAGGGAGTGGTTAGTTCCCTCTTGATTCCAGCTTCCTTACAAAAGTCTTCAAATTCCTTTGAAGTATATTCTCCCCCATTGTATGTTCTGAGAATCTTGATTTTCTTTTCTGAGAGATTTTCTATTAAGGCCTTGAACTCCTTGAATTTTCCGAAAACCTCATTCTTACCTTTTAGAAAGTATATCCATGTCTTTCTTGAATAATCATCAATGAATGAAATATAGTATTCAAAACCACTTAGGGAAGTGGTAGGCATTGGTCCACATACATCTGAATGTATTAGCTCTAAGATGTTCTTAGTATTTATTTCACTTTTTGGAAAAGGGTTCTTGACATTCTTCCCTTTTTCACATCCTTTGCATGAGCCATTATGATCAACCTTTAAGTCTGGTAGACCTATCACCACCTTGCTTACATAGGGTAGGGCTTTATAGTTAATGTGAGCTAATCTTCTGTGCCATAGCTCACTTGGGCTAGATGCTTCATGGGCAAGGGCAACTTCTGGATGTCCCTTGAGCTTATAGAGGCCTCCTTCCTCTTCACCAATGACAACTGCATCTTCAATGGATTTTTCCTTTGGCCACATGAGTACTTGACCATCTATGAAGGCAACTCCAAAACCTTTCTTATCTAGTGCTGAGATAGAGAGTAGGTTTTTCTTTAGTCCTGGCACATATAAGATTTCTTTCATCTTCAAGGGTGATCCAGAATCTAGCTTATAGCTTGCTTCACCAATCCCCTTGATTGGATATTGGTAATCATCTCCTAGAGATACCTTTTATGAAGAAGACTTTTCTTCAAGTTTTGAGAAATTCTTTCTTTGACCTGACATGTGCTTAGAGGCACAACTATCAATGAGCCATGTATCTTCTCCAGGGGATACAGATCCAGAGAGTGCAGAGAATAGGACATATTCTTCTGGATTTTCTTTCCTTACTTTGGATCTTTTCTTTTGAGGCCTTTCTTCCTCTTCTTCTTCTTCTTCTTCTTCTTCACTATCATCTTCTGCCATATGAGCATGGTGTCTTTTGTGTATAAACTTCTTCTTCCTTTGTGAAGGACAAAATCTGGCAACGTGTCCAAGTTTAAAGCAATTGTAGCACTGGACTGTGGAGAGATCCCTTACTTGATTGGGTCTTTTATTCCTTTTGAATTTAGAGAAGTGTTGAGATCCCTTGTGTTCAACTTTCTTGAAGTGACCCATTCTTTTCTTGGTGTGAGTAGCCAAGGCTTGATCATCCTCTTTGAGAAGTGCTTCCCTGTTGGCTACCCTAGCCTCTTCTTGAACACAATCTTCCCATACTACATCAAACTTCATACTTTCCTTTCTGGCACACATAGTTTGTATAAATGATTCCCAAGATCTAGTGAGGCCATTTAGAGCAGTCATCACAAGTTCATCTTCATCAAGAGTATCACCAATGGCATCTAGTTGTTCCTTGATTTGGGAGATCCTTGAGAAGTAGTCTTGAATGGACTCCCCTTTGTTCATCTTGGTACTCTTTAACTGAGTTCTTAGGTTCATCTTTCTATTGATGTTCTTTCCTTCATACATTCTTCCTAGGGCATCATACATCTCCTTTGGAGTTTTCTTGGAAGCCACTTGGGGAATCAAGTGGTCTTTAATAGAATCAGCTATGATTCTCTTTTCCCTACTCAAATCCTTTCTATGCTTCTCTTTGGCTTCATCTCCTTCCGGTTCTACAACTTCATCTTTGATATAATGAGCAAGATCATTCTCTTCAAGAATGAGACCAATTCTGTATTTCCATGCTTGGAAATTTTCTATGCCTTCTAGCCTGTCTTCAAGCTTAGTGTTTGGAGCCATCTTCTCTTGGGGGAGTCCAAGAGATAGAATAGTACTTACCCAGAAATATTTACCTTTTACCTTTCCGGATTCTGGAACATAATTTCTAGATGATCGCACTTTTGGTAAAATTAGGGTTTTGATTTCCCAGAGTTCTACCCAACCAAAAAGTTCGATCTAGGTCTCAAAAGATAGGTATTGAGAAGGGCTATCCAGCCATGTAATCAGAATTCAATAATACCAATTTTTTGCTGAAACCCTAACTTTCACCGGAGAGAGAGAGAGAGAGGTATTCTTACCTTGTGAAAGATGTTCTATTCAGTCTAGCTCTGATACCATGTTAAGTTTAAACCAAATAGACTTGCAAGATCACTGAAAGAAGCATAATCACAAGATAGACACAGAATTTACCATGGGAAACCCTCATGGGGTAGAAAACCCAGCAAAGCTTTCCTCAATAAGATGATCAACCAAAATACAAGATGTGCTCCCTCCTTCTTTATATCCTTAGCAAATCTCCCAGACAAGTGCGCTACTTTTCTCAAGTGAGTTAGTGTGTCTAATGAGGAGTTCACCTCCTCTATTTATACTAATTCCCGACTTACCAAAATAACTAATGGGGCCGACCTCTCCTAGAGAAGTCTAATAACCCCTAAAATATGACAGCAGGGCCGACCCCCACATGGTGGGTCTAATAACCCTAGTTAACACAAACCCCTGGAGGAATAAACATCTCCAGATACATGATAGGGTTACCTCGGAGGGATAAAACATCTCCGGAATAATAAAGTACAAATATAATATTCTTAGAAGTTACAATATTCAACAAAATCTTCAAAGGTGTCAATCAACGAAAACATACACCAGCATTCAAACACTAAAGATATTCAATTACGATAACGCACAAGAAGATTAGATTTCTGTTTGTGGGACAAAGAATGATTTAAGAGTTACATGGTTGAAAACACATGGAATTCATTTGGGGCGATGGAGTCACATTTAACTAGTTCTGCAAACATTATTCACAAAGATTTAGCAAACGCCTTCATAAGGGCAAGGTAGCAAGCATCTAGTAGTCAAAGAGCTTTAATTTGTGGAACAGAAGAGAGAAGAGACAATCCATCAATGTAAGGCATCTAACAAGGATGAATCCTACATCAACTTTAGTAGAATAGATTTGGTGAAATACTTGGAATAAGCTAAGCAAAGCATAATCTCTATGAATTCTACTTAACTGTCACCTGATCCAAGCATGAAGGAAATGTCACAGAATGGAATAACAAAAGATAGAAACACATTTGCACATGGGAAAAGAAAGGTATAGACTACCAGACCGATTACACAAGAATCCTTATAAAAAACGCAGGCATCAAGCTCTGCAAATTCTATTAAACAACTCCAAGAAAATTTATTACAAACTGATCATCAAAATACAAATACTTTCTCATAAGAATTTCCAACCCTTGTGTCTCTGATTACAACTGTATATATAGGTGGCCTTGGGCTCTAGACTCGACTCCCTCTCAACAGAAATTAGTTACAACCAATTGACACCTATCTAATGGCCAAAACGAATATCGTTTGCTGTTGCTATCGTTAAACAAATATCTACGGGACAGATTTTAACTGTCATTTACAATTACATAGCCACTTCTCTACATAGTCCAACTATTTTAAACAAAGTGCAAAAATACAAATATGTAGCTGCTTCCAGCCAGATTGCTTCCATGAGCTCTTCAATTCCTGGATACATACACGCTGGATGCTCTTCTGTTTCCCCTGCACCATTTCACGTCACCAGCTTTAACTTCGCTTTTCCATATTTCTCGACCAGCTTCCAGTGTTCGGGTGAAGGTAAATCCTGAGAAGTGAGCTCTTTGAGCAATATTCTTAGCTCAATGGGCTCAATATATGAATAACCCTTGTGAAGAGTTCTAGCCTCTTTGAAAGATGCTACCATTTCAAAATCACCCTTCAGTGCATCAACTAATGTGCCACCTGTCAAAGGAGCATCACCACCGAGGATACCATCTTCACTCACTCTGCGGTCCCACAACTTCGCTCTGTATTTGGCTTTCATGAGCATGGTTCCATCTTCATCCCAAAAGGGAGGCAGCCCATTTACGAACAAAGGATCGAAGGCTTCTCTAAAGAGTCGTACCTGGTTTGATATGATATCAATTCCTAACTGAACAACCTGGACTTGCTGGTGTTTATTAATCACCTTCTTAGATATCAAGATTATTGACACTCTGTCCTGGATGTTTATAGCTACAGTTTTCTCATCTGATAGGCCACCTAGAAATTCAACTGCATTCTGGGCATGTTCCAGAGGATTTTTGTTCAACCTTTCTTTCGCCACTGTCACACCCTGTTGAACCAATTTTACTACCACTCCTTTATCCAATATAAAATTTAGGTATGGCCTTAGATCATCAACCTATTTTATGATGTCATCCCATATGATTCTCCTAGCCTCCAGTAGCACCTTCTATCCTATTACCTGTTCCTTCAAGTGATCAAGGTCAGACTGTGCATCTTGTTACTTGGTTTCCCAAGCCTCCCTTTGTTTTTCTGCAGCATCCTTCAAAACTCTCAAATTGGTAACCTGTTTCTCTAATCTAACCAGTCCAGCATCTTCCAGGATGGCCTCAGCTATCTAACTTACCAAGGAAAAGTCCCCAGCTGCAACAGAGGTAGAGGCCTCTTGTCCCACTGCTCCTTCGCTTGTCTTCATCTTCCTCTCTAGCTCTTCAAACTGGGCCTTCCACGAGTCTGCACCAGTCTCTAAAAAAGCTATGTCCGACTTCATTTTCTTTTCCCTTTCCTCAAGCTCCACCAACTTTGCCTTACAGTCTAACAACTCTCCTTTCAACTTCTCTTTCTCCTCTTCCAGCTCCGCTATTTCAGAACTTCTTCCCAACTGAGTGGCGGGGATTTTCAATTGCTTTTTTAATGACAGGATCTCTTGGTCCTTCCCATTTAGCAATTCCTGGACGTTTTTCTTTCTATCCTCATTGGTCTCATTTTCCAGCAGCAGTATTTGGTGCTTCTTTGCCTGCGTTTTCAGGGACTTGTTTTATGCTTTCTCAAGTCCCAACTGCTTCTGGATCTTGGATTAAAAGGTATGCATTTTAGACAATTCTATTAAAACCTTCAATAGCCTATTGTAGATGACTTCCCCTGTCTCTTTGTGTAAATTAATGATATCAAGGATAGGGATGTCTTCCAGATTTAGTTTCACCTCTGTAGCCTTTCTCTTTGTAGCCATGTCCAGGTTTAATGTGTTATGGGCCAGATTTTGGCCAGTAACTAAGGCCACGTCTTTCTTGCCCATTTTCGTTACTTCAGAATATAATTTGGCTTCTGCTGCTATGTTGTCGGCATTTTCATCATAACCTTCCAACAGTTGGTTCCTGGTGATAACTGCTCCTGTAGGCTCTTTGGGCGGTTTCCCAAACACGTGCTCCTTTACCTCATAATTAGGCATGAGAAGCTTGACCTGCTTTTTCTTAGCTTTATCTTCTTGTATCTTCACTACTTGCTGACCTTCTCCCTCCAGCTTCTTCCTTTTAGCAACTCTCTCGGGATCACTATCTACATCCATAGGGCTTACAGCTCCCGAAGAAGTGGCCTTTTCCTGAAGAAGGAATTTTGGAGTTTGAGAGACATCTGGATCATCAACTTCCATCGATCCTTGATCCACATATTCCAACCAATTGGATTTCTCAGGCATTCTGGGCATCTCAACATGATCATATCCTTTTCTGTCAGCTGCTCTCCTTGTTTCCGAGATTATGTGATGTGGATCGTAGTTCAATGCAGCTTGGGATGGGAGTCCTAGGTCTTTCGCAATCCTTTCTACTCCTGAGAGGGCCATCTTGTGCTTGACCACAAAGGAACCCACAGTCCAAGGGAAAGTTATGTCAGAAGACTTCTTGATATCTATGAAATGTTCCCGTTCAGCTGTCAGCTTCTGCCTTATAAACTCCAGATGGAACAACCTAGGTGTTAGAAATGTAGGGAGTACATATGGTGGATGTGAAAAACCATAGACTCTAATTATGGTTCCATGTTTTAGCATAAACCAGACTCCAATCCCTTTTTCCATAGGGGGTTGTAGCAAGTCCTTCATCTCCGGAAGCACTCTAGGCAAAACTTTCTGAAAAAAGGCATGATACACCCGCGCCATCAAGTCATTCATGAAAGGCATGTAATATGCATACATTTCTTTGGTAATTTTCAGCCCAGGTATCTGCAGGTTGTCTTCAATTGCCACTAGGAACATCTTCAACAAATAAGACTGAAATTTGAATGACCTTGTCTTAGGGAAATCAATCAACTAAGAATGGATACTCTCGGCTAGGGCATCATCGAACCTCAGGCATGCTGTCTGGAAAAAAGAAGAAGGGTCCGTCTGCTCCACAGGGCAGGAACTCAAGATGAACATTAAACTAACTAATGTTTCTTGAACCTCCTGGTCGCTATCCAACCCTAAAAACTGGGCTATCATGGAGATTACCCATTTGGACTCTTCTCTGAACAGACTAACCTCGTTGGGGAAGGGTGAATCTGGGAAGAAGGCATTTGGTACTAGAGCATCGCGGTAAAAACTCTGTTTGAGTTCCTCAGGGGCTAGACGAAAGTACTGAACCAGATCTTCCATTCGGTATTCTAGGGCTTTCTGACCAAATTCATCGGGGATGGCTAAGGCCTTTGTAACAGTCGGGGCTTTTATTGGGCAGAGGGCTTTAGTGCCAGAGGCGTTTAGGATTACTCTCTGCTCGGTGGAATAATTTGTGGCACACCACTCGACGAATTCGGGACAGCTAGGGGTCTGGGTAGTGGTGAACAGATGAAAGAAGGATTGATAAACTTTGTGGACATCTATTAGCCTGCCTCTTATAACCTCCAACCTTTCTTTGGCCATATCTACGGAGATGTTTGCCATTATGGTATTGTATATGTCACCATCTTTGTCCTCCCACCGGGGACCGATGACTGGGGATTCAACACCAGGGGAATCTCCTACTTCCGTCATTCACACAATTCCATGGAAAACAAGAAAAGACAAAATCAACCTGGTGGTCCAACACCTGGACAATCCTCCTGGGCTTCTAGTTGGTTGGTTGGCTTTGCGAGATCAGGTTCCTTCGCTTTCTAACGTATCTGATACAGGTGGAGTCCAGGTCTTTACACCACTCTATCTTTTATAACGTTGGATGCCTTATCATCCTTCCAAGTGTGGCGATGGTAAAGCCATATCAACCATTGATCTCTTTCCTGCCCAAACTTGACGGTTTGATAGTTTTAATTTCACCGACCGTGCCGATTTGAGATGAGGTTAAATCACCGGCGAGAAAAATTAGCGTGGTGATCTCTGGCCTTTGATTTTCCCTTGGAGAATCTGTGCCGTTGATAGTTGAGAGATACATAACTCGATCGCGGCGATTTTGAAACATAACATGTTTCGCACTTGTTGGATCAGCACGGGAACTGTGCGTCGTAGATCTTTCTATACGCCGATCTCTGCCATCGGTTGATTTTATCACTTGCCAGCCGATTACCACCCGCTCATTATGCATTCAAAATAGCATGGTCACTGGGACTTTTCTCTAACATTACCATGCCCTAGGATAATTCTATCGCTCGTAATTCGAATTCTTCCATCTCTAAGGATGTGGCTCGAGGGCTGGCCCTTTTCTTCGGGGATTTCTATGACCATGAAGCGTTTTATTTTCATGAAACCCGCTAGAGAACCTAGCGCAATTTGAGTGCTAACAACTGGCTCTAGCTGGGGATGCTATCCTCCCTGTGAGGTAGCAAAGAACCCATAGACCAGGTGCCTGATCCATTGGGCGGCTCCCAATCCTGTCAACTATAACCTACAATTTGTCTTTTATCCGAAAACTGCAACTGAAAACTGCTAATTGTCGAAACTGAAAATATACTGAAATTTTCTGAACATGCCGCAAATTGAAAAAGTAACACTGTACCTACTGGAAAACTGCGTGCTGAGCAAACTTATTCCTGCTGCCTATTTTACATTACTGAAAT
The DNA here is from genome assembly GCA_027924585.1 of Larix kaempferi. Classification (NCBI taxonomy): domain Eukaryota; kingdom Viridiplantae; phylum Streptophyta; class Pinopsida; order Pinales; family Pinaceae; genus Larix; species Larix kaempferi. The sequence continues at coordinate 172,045 of BSBM01001489.1, read as the reverse complement.
TAATGAAAATGCTTGACCTTCAAGTTTATTTATATACAACCGATCTCCTACCCTACTTGCGTTGGGCATAAGGACCAACTCAGGTGATCACATATTCCCAATGAAGCTAGTCAAGCAAATGACTTCCAAACTGAAATTCGGATCTAGCCTTTCCAACCTGAAAAAAGAACTCAGCAAATGATAACCCCAACTAAAAATATTTTTCCATCCTTGCATTCCTGAATGACCTAGCCTCCATCTTTTCTGATGATTCCAGCAATTTAGCAAAAGGATCTTCAATTAAATGGAAAGGTCCTACATTTTTATGACCAACCCTGAGAGCCTCTTCGACGGGTTCTTGCTGATTGTCCACATTATCCATGTCATAACAAGGCCAATCAAACTGCAATTTTACTTGCCATCTGCCAGACTGAGTTTCATAAAGATTTTGAAAAGCATATTCATTTTCTTTGTCAGGAGGTATTGGACAATCAAACATATGTACATCAGCCTGATAAAACTGAAGCTCTTCTTGGGTTTCAATCGAGATGGTATCAAGACCTTCAAATGTATTAAAGAAAACAATTCCTTCTAGGAAACAAGAATCTGAAGTCGGATGGCATGGAGAAGAGCTCATCTGACTATTATGATCTTCTTCTAAATCATATGACAACTGGAAAAACTGAAGAAAATTTTCATCCCTCTTAGGAGCATAGATATGGAGGTCATCACCAATTTTATCCGAAATCTCGGAATTTGGAACCTGCTCTTCTCTATCAAACACAACAGAAATATCATTAAATTTTTCAATAAAATTTAGCGCAACAAACTCTTCTTGATAGAAAATTTTTGAATGTGAAAGAGGGATTTGATTTTCTGTTTGGTACTTCTCTTTCCTATGGCAAATTTCTGCTTCTTGGGATTTATTACACACTTGCCTCTCCTCTTTATCCTCACTTTCAAAAAAGAATTGGAAGCTTTCCATTTTAGACTTTTGTTTTTTATTAGAAGCTTTGATTCTTTGTTTTAGAAATTCCAATGAGGCATAATAGAGGGGTAAGCAATCATTTTCAGCATGTTTATTTTCATAGGTTTGGTCATGGACAGTGACCAGATTTGATTCAATAACGGTCCTAGAACTCGTAAAGTTTTCAGCTAACTCAATACCCGAGCTGTCTTCTTCATAATCATCATACTCATCATACTTAGGTGGACTAAAATTATTTTTAATATCATTACCACCAGAAATTTTAGCAGGGTGATTGTAATTTTCCTTAAATGAATCAGAATTACCTTCTTCTGGTACATCACCGGGCTGATCATCTCTTTGTACATCCTGGGAAAGACTGGAATGCAAAGCGAGTTCTCCTTGTTCATGTCTTTCTTCGAATCTCTATTCCTCTTCAATATATTCATCGTTATATTTACTTGATAATTTTCCAGACACTCTAAGATTTTCTTCAACCTCCAAAGCATCTATAAACATATGCTGCAGATTTGGAGACCTTCTCTCCAAAAGAAGAAAAGATAAATCAGAAGGCAAGATAGATGCATAGTGTAACTTGGTGGCATTCTCTAGGGGTCGAATTTCCCTTGGCATATCATAATAAAAACTTGCAAACCTTCTATTAAAACTGGACATGATTACCCCTTCCTGCATTCTCATGGAGTAAAATTTTGAAAGCACTAGGTACCATGATCTTCTCTTACCCCAAAATTCCAAGAAAACATTAGAAAACCCCTGCCATGTGTCTATAGACTCAAACTGCAAATGGGTAAACCATTTCTTCACATCTCCCTGGAAGGATTGGGCGAAATCCCTCATACAAACATCATCATGCTCCACTTCAAAAAGATCCAAAAAATGTTCAAAGCCTTGAAGATGTTTCTCAGCAGTTGGGTTTTCGGATTCTCCATCAAATATGGGAAGGTATCCATGGTATTTGGGGGGGTATTCATGAAGAAAAGGGGGCAGCTTTAAAGGACCATATCTCAGCTGAGATCTAGGAGGGAAAGGAATATGTACAGAGGAAAATTCTTCAGCCTCATCCTCATGGGATTTGTAAGGCTGGCTATGGATCTTGTATGTTTTAGAAGAAAGAATGGGGTCAGCTCTAGGGTTTGAAGGAGGATATACATCTGTAAGATCTAGAGAAAGATATACAAAAGAGAGTCTCTCATAGCCTAGAGCTCTTCGGTGGAACAAAATTTTCTTGATATATATACATAGAGGTAAAAGGAGATTGATACAGAAGACCATGATTTCTTTGAAGGGACTGATGCTTTGATACCTGAACCTTGATTCTTCCATTTTTAAGGTGGTTGAGCTCATTCTCCAGTGGAGTCTACAACTTGAATTGAATCTTGAGTAGAGTTGCCAGGTGAATGGTACAACCTGCTCATTGTCTGATTGCTATTCACCATTAACATTCAGATCTGCCCCTTTGTCGTTCTCCTAGGGATGATGAAACCTTTCGTTTGAATCTTTCTTGGGGCCAGGATGACTTTAGAAATTCTTCAGTAGTTTATTTCAGCTTACTAATCTTTCTCTAGTGGATTCTTGTTGAATTGTCTGGTCTCAATAGGTGGAGTCGCCAGGGAAAAATTATTCAACCTTCTTGAAAAATACGGAGATCTCTGTTTTCCCATAGGGATTTCTCTTATTCTTTGACATTTCGGACATGTATGTCGTTCTTCCAGGGCTCGATAAACAACTCACGCTCCCCGGCAGCGGCGCCAATTTGGCGACACCAAAACTGACCCCCAAGGCTGAAAGAGAGTAATCTCGGGTAACCACTAACCAATCTTTGGTTTACGCTTCTGATCAAACGTAAACAGAGAGGGCTTTCTCTATAAACTCACAGAATACTGGAAATCTTCAAAGGTGTCAATCAACGAAAACATACACCAACATTCAAACACTAAAGATATTCAATTACGATAACGCACAGAAGATCAAATTTCTGTTTGTGGGACAAAGAACGATTTAAGAGTTACTTGGTTAAAAACACATGGATTTCATTTGGGGCGATGGAGTCACATTTAACTGCTTCTGCAAACATTATTCACAAAGATTTAGCAAACGCCTTCACAAGGGCAAGGTAGCAAGCAGCTAGTAGTCAAAGAGCTTTAATTTGTGGAACAGAAGAGAGAAGAGACAGTCCATCAATGTAAGGCATCTAACAAGGATGAATCCTACATCAATTTTAGCAGAATAGATTTGGTGAAATACTTGGAATAAGCTAAGCAGAGCATATTCTCTATGAATTCTACTTAATTGTCACCTGATCCAAGCATGAAGGAAATGTCACAGAATGGAATAACAAAAGATAGAAACACATTTGCACATGGGAAAAGAAAGGTTCTCCCACTGTTCTCCCACTGTTTGGGTCTGTCGGCCGTCAAACACCTTAGAAGGTTTCCCAAACTTCTATTCACCACCTCGGTCTGTCCGTCTGTCTGCAGATGATATGCCGACCTAAACTGCGGGTTCAAGTGGCCTCGGGTCGGCGAGTAAGCCCGACAAGGCCAATAACGATGCTGGCTGGGAGGCTATCCAAAGCCTTAGGACCGAAGTCCCTCTCACTCTCTCGCATTTCAGGATAGTCAACAAGCTGGGCAGCAGGGACATTGGCAGCGTTTATCTTGTAGAGCTCAAGGGAACGCAATGTTATTTCGCGATCAAGGCCATGGACAAGAGGGAATTGTCGGGTCGGAATAAGCTAATGAGAGACGAGACAGAAAAATATATTTTAGAAACACTGGATCATCCATTCTTGCCGACACTGTACGTGCATTTGGACGAGGCCCATTTCTCATGTCTAGTCATGGATTTTTGCCCAAGCGGGGACCTTCATGTTCTCAGGCAGTGTTAGACGGGAAAAATATTCGGCGACCATGCTGCTAGGTAAATTATTTTATTCGGTAGTGAATTCGCGACTAGGTTCTGAAGGAGAAATTCATGTTTGATTTTCTTTGGTTTGCAGGTTTTATGCCTCGGAAGTATTGTTGGCGTTGGAGTATTTGCATATGCTGGGAATTGTATACAGATATCTGAAGCCAAAGAATGTTCTTGTTCATGAAGATGGCCATATCATGCTCACAGATTTCGATCTTTCCCTGAAATGCATCATCTACTCAATGTTGCTTTTGAAGCCGAAGGGATCCGTGCCCATGTTCGACAATGATTTCGACAATTGGGCAATGCTACCACCAGCCATGCCGACGCCATCGTCTATTTTTCATGCATACGTGCTCCCTTGCACGAGCAGCGTGCACCGACCCTGCCACCACCACCACCATCCAACAACCGTTTCTTGCCTTCCGATGTTCCACCATTTGACCAAAAAGAAATCCAAGTCATCGAAACTCCATTCTCTCTGCCACGCAGAAAGCTCCACCGCCATTCCAAACACTCTGCAGCTCTTGGTTGAGCCGACGGATGCTCGCTCGATGTCGTTCGTGGGCACACACGAGTATCTAGCACCAGAGATCATTGCTGGTGAGGGTCAGGACAACGCTGTCGACTGGTGGACGCTCGGCATCAAAAAACTTGCAAGATAAAACCTTGCCGCAAGCGGACAAAACCTTCACAATCGCACCATCCACGTGGCAGCATTCCATTCACTCTATGAGCGAGGAATCTAGCCGACGTGGATGGTTATGCTTCTCGTTGGTGAAATGCCCACGGCGTAAATATAAATTTAAACAGTCTACATAAATATTTTTTAAGGAGATATCATTAGTTGATAAAATAGATTGTGGTATTATGTTCAACTTTATATATATAATTTGTTTTCTTATCATTTAGGACATCATGCTAATGTTAAATTTAATAAATAATATTTCAGTAAAAATAAAATAAAATAAGTTGAATGTTGTTTTGATTTTGTTATTTTATTATTATTTTTTTATATAGTTATATTATAATTGAAAACAGTTTTTATTAAACAGTTTTTTTAAAATTTTCGTGACGTAACCACCTACATTATTATGATGATAACTATCAGATACACATTTATGAATCCATTCAATGTTCTTGTTAATGTCAAGGCCGGCCTAATTTCTCTGTATTATTTTTTGCAAGCGATTAATATTCTTTGAACTTGTCTCTCATTCTGGGGCCTACCTGGCTTCCATTGCTGATTGGCAATTTCTTTCAAAAGTCCGTCTGATGTAGTTTTTACTTTGAAGTTTGTAATCCTTACCTCACGGCCACGCCCAAGGCCACAACGTTTTATCATAACCTATCCATTTTCACTTGACATGGACATGGATCTATCAATCCGTTTATATATCTAGTTGGCTTTTCAAGTCACATAAGTGACTCATAGTTAGAGCTTGTGGCTATGTAGATTTAATTAGGTAGATTTAATTTTAACCGAGAGTGCATTTGATTAAGAAATGACATTATAGAACAAATAAAGATAAAATATCTGAATAATTATTAAATTAAATTTTATTGAAAATGAAATGAATTATCATTTTATGCAAAAAAAAAAAGAAGAGAAAAAGAAAAACACTTAATCAAAAGTAAATATGTGAAGATATAATTATCTCAAACAATACAAGCAATGAAAGAAGTGAGGGATCTCTTCTGTTTCTAAAATCTTGTATTGGATGACTTAATGACCCAAGCCCATTGACAACTTAAGCCTTTGCATATGGTGGTAACGTGTTTGAGTCATGAGTTTATTTTTTTTTATGGTGGTGGGTTCAAATTTTGTTTAAGTGAAAGATCCATGATAGTGATTATACGCTCTATTTGAATCGGAATCACATATTTTTTTTATATCTTTTTATTTCTTTATGGTGGTCAAATGCAAAACTCCTAAAATAATGCCTCCTTCACATATAAATACATTAAGTGGTTTTAGAATATAATACAATGCACAATCCTCTTTTAAATTGATCCACATACACATTCTAATCTTTGCAAGATCTTAAAACTATACATGCATTCTGTAACGCCATGACTTGGTAGGCTAGTAGGCACCATCCATGGTGGTTTGAAGTGGCCCAAAGAAATAGTGAACATGGAAACGAATGTATGGCATTTTTTTACTACACATGTGTTTTCTTAAGTATGACTACAAATTCTTTATAACACGTGTGTTTCTGAGAATCCATGCACATGCTTGAGAACACATGTGTTATGGTACCGATACCACTTTTTCTATCACCAACTTCTTTATTCTAACACTTAGTAACATATTTTTGAGGTTTTGAGATTTGACTCAAGAAAATTTGGGACTCAACAAAAGATTATAGACTACATGGGACCTCCTACTTACCTAATATCTATTGATTTTAGGTCTTTTACCTCTAAACTAAAATTGAATAAAATAACATACATTTGACATTTAGCTACTCATAATGTATTTGGTGCATGTACACAAAAGAAAGATGAAAAAGGTCTAGGAATTATAATAATCATATCAATTGAACCCACGGATTTTAGAATGAATCAACCAATATCACCCTTTTATTAATTAGACTTAGCAATAACGAGCACAAATGTGAAATGAAATAAAAGCTCCTCATAATAACAACACGATTTGGAGACATAGTAGTTTCTACTTCTAGCATCAACATATTGGAATATAGTATCATGTACAAGAAGATATGAAAAGGAAAACATCTAAAGTTTGTTTAACTTTAACTATTTGTTTGATTCATGATGCGACTTTTAATAGTCATAGAAGCATTTGTTTGAAATATATTATTCCTCACTCAATTATAGGTTTGTCTCATCATAAATTTATGCTTTGCTCACACAAAAATGTTGGAAGCACATAGAAGTCAAATAGGTATACAACCATTTCTAAAAACTAGATGGTAGAAGTTGTGGTAATTGTGACATTTCTAGAAACTAGATTCCATAAATTTATGCTTTGCTCACACAAAAATGTTAGAAGTCTATAGAAGTCAAACACGTATACAAGCATTTCTAAAAACTAGATGGTAGAAGTTGTGGTAATTGTGACATTTCTAGAAACTAGATTATAGAAGTTATGGTAACAGTGAAAAAAGATATCTAATAAAGTGAAAGCTGTATTCATCAGCTAAAACATAGTTTATGAAATGAAATAGTGCATGAAATGAAGGGATGCATGATCAGATGGACAAGATGGGAACAGAGGCATTCCTCAGCCCCTACTGGGTCATGCAAAATCCTCTGGCTAAGACTCTGTTGGAGAATGAAAGTTTCAGTGAATTGGTAAATTAGGTTATGGGGAATATGAAAGAGGATATGTTAAGAAGCTGGGTGGACTTGGAGAGCATCATGGAAATTGAGAGGCCCGCATTCGGTCGGCCAAAGCAACCTTCAGACCCCTAGGCAGAAGCACCATCTTAAGCGAAGGACAATGCAGCGAGGATGGCAGCAGGAGGAATGGTGAACTCTCTGGTAGAGGATGAGGAGAATTCTCGTGCAGCCCGGGATGGCAAAGAAAAATTCCCCGACGCAGGGGAGTGTGGATACATGGGCGACGAGTAAGGAAGCTGGTATGTTCTTTCGTCAAGTTTTTTTCTCTGTTTTGTAATGGCATATAAGCCTGGAACTTTGGGTAATGGAAATTTTGTCTATTGTAATGGATTTAAGCTAAGTTTATGAGTATGAGGTGGTCGATTAGTCTTTTTGTTTCTGGGAAACTATTAGTTGGTCATGCATGGTACAGGTGGCTCTGATAGATAGAGACAAGTGTGTTTAGTGGTCTACTAAGTGGATTTGGCACTTTCTTTTTATACTACGTACAATTTTATCTCTAGTTAATGAAAGCTTCTATTATTGCTAAAATAATAATAATAAACTAAAATTACAAATAATAATTTTTTTTAAAAAACTAATTTTATTTAATTAATATGATTTAAAATCATTTTACTAAATTCAAATGAAAAACTACAAGCCAATTACTCTAATCCGTTGTTGAAACCATAGAGGAACTAAAATTATATAGTCTATTATATCTATGTTTTCCTATAATCATTTTGAAAGCATAGAGGCACTTAAAAAATTATAGGTTATTATATCTACGTTTGTAGTGATATAAACATAACTCAATAAATTGTTTACTTCTTCATTGCAAAGTATGACTTATTTATTTCTGTGAAAAGTATGACTTGTTTACGACAAAGTATACGCTCAACAAGCTACTCCACTTAGCATATTCAAGAGTATCATATCTCTGTAAATAATAATAGTTTTAATATATTCACTAAATTTGTAATCGTTCTGATATATTCACCAAATTTATTTTGAAGATAAAGATAATTAAAATGTTAAAACATCTTCAAATAAGTCTTTTTAAATATTTGAAATTAGATATGTATAAAACTATATAAATGAGATAAATTAAAATCTTAAACATTGCATTATACATTTGGTCAATATTTCTATATTTCTAGTTTAAAAAAGAATTTGTAATTTTGAAAGTTTTGATTTCTCTTCCAGTTTTGGTAAATCCCTTTTAGATAAATCTATGCCCATAATATTTATCATATTTATCTATGCTGATAATAATGCTGATGATAATCATCAATCGCTTATTCTCGATATTTCTCCAAACTTTTCATGACATCTTCTGAAATCCAAGTCAAATGGCTTCATTTTTGGATTGTAGTTCTTTTCTCATCGTCATGTCTTTAACGAAGGTATTTATGTTCACAAAAGACGATCCTCCTGGGAGGACTGCCTTCCTTGCAGACTCCTTCAGCCTCACAACGTTGTCCCTCATCTTCTTTCCTTCCGATGTTCTCATCATTTTCCTCACAACATTCTCAACCTCTTCTTTCAGGACAACTTTTTGGTCATCCAGATCCACATCTTCAAAATCCAAGCCGATCTTCCACATCTCCTTGGAAAATCTGCAGTTGAGAAACTGGTCGCCAAAATATGGGAATCCCAACACGGGAACTCCCATGCCCATGGTCTCCAAGGTAGAGTTCCATCCGCTGTGTGTGAGAAACAATCCCACTGAAACATGGGCAAGGACTTTCGACTGTGGCGCCCAACTCACAAACATTGCGCGATCCTTTGTTCGTGCTTCGAAGCCGTCAGGTAAAGCAGCAGCCTGGCCTTCAGCGAGATCCAATCGGAGAACCCACAAGAAAGGTTGTCCGCTGCCCTCTAGCCCCAGCGCCAGCTGCTCTAGCTGTTTCTCAGATTTCACAGCGATGCTTCCAAATGAAACATATATAACTGATTGCGGCTGTTGCATATCCAGCCATGTCAGGCAACTCTCCTCCTCCTCCCACAGACTACAGCCCGAAGCCCTTCCATCTAAAAAATTGGGAAGAAAAACCGGTCCTATGGCCAGAGCAGGACAGCCATTCAAAGACAGTGCTGTTACTGTGTCCCTCCCTTCGAGCTCCTCAAACGTGTTGACTAGTACGTAGTCCCCTTTGCTTTGCTTCTGTGATTCATAGAGAAAGACTTTGAAAAGAGTGTCGAATGGATCCTGAGTGCGATAGAAGGATAACAGATCGGCTGGCTTCAATGGCGGAATGTTGCCAGGAAGACAAGTGATGAGCTTCTCTGGATTTTTCGCTTCGCTTACTGAAAATGTTACAAACAGTACAAGTACAGTTATTATCTCTTTTCATAGAAAGCGAAAATAATTGACAAGAAGAATTCAGGATATATATGCGAACAGTTTTAAGAAGAAAATATGAATGAGCGTTTCATCATTCATTTTCAATATGTCATGCTTGATTACATCTAGAGTAATCAGGAGCCTGTACTGTGTAAGAAGTAGGTTTAGAAGATGTATCATAACTGTAATTTCAGAATTACTAGTAATATATCCCTAATAGAAAACGAAGTTTGTGTAGCATTCAGAAATTCATGTTCGATATAGATAGGAATTGGAGAGACATCAGACAAACCATTGACCGGAATATGTCCCTCGGAAAGAAGGAAGTTGGCGTAGCATTGAGAAACGGAGGAAGCAGCACATATAGGCCAGAAGATAACCCTCGGCACTTTCATATTGCTTGCCACTTGCTCCGTGCAAGACATCAAGGCGTCTGTGACAATGAACGTAATGGGTGGAAATGATGGTGATTTCTCATCAGCTGTTCGAAGCAGGTCCTCCAACGCGGGGCCTAACTTTTGCAGCGCAAGAAATAACTCGGCCAGGTTGGAGGTACGGCCATGGTCGGGCGGTAAACCATCCGGAATAGACACAAATCGAATTCTCGAACATTGCTGCTCCGAATTGAGATCGTTTCCGGAAACAAGAGATTTAGATTTCTTTGAAGCTTCCACCATTTGTTTGTGTATCCAGTCAGTATTGACGAAAGTGACAAAACATCCTCTAATAGCCAGCAGCTGTGCCAAATTCATGAGAGCATTAACATGACCCTGTGCAGGACATGGTACAATCACTGCATGCAAAGCATGTTCCCCCTCCCCGTTTTGATTGAAGAAATCCATATATTAATAAATATAGCCGGACTTTATTGGTTGCTCTTTCCTGAATCAACTACCAGAGTTTACTGCTATGGGTTGAAGCTGCGAATCATGCACCTTCTACAACGGATTATAGAGATTACACTCAGTTCTTATAATCGTCAAATATAAATGCGTGAGTCAATGTAAAAACATGAGCACGCCTACATATCCTTCGAGTTCTATTCCCAAAATATCTCCGACGAGCCCTATGTCCTCCTTGTGATTATTACGTCTCATTCTCCTCCACTTATGTACGTCTCACTCTCATTCTCCTTTACCGGCACGTGTCCCCCGCTCATCTAAGCGTATAGGAAACTGCCAAGCAAGTTTTAGTTGATTGGTATGGTTACTTGAAACTTGTGCCAAACTTATTTTTCATCAATTAATGGGTAGAGGGGTCAAAATTGACGCCCATATGCGTTTTCTAACTTTTTCACAAGTAAAATACAGGTAAACTTGGAATTAACACGTCAACTTGGAGATCGTCAAATTGACGGGTACAACTAAAAATTGCCCGTATTCAAAGTTTATCTTAGTCGACATCATATCTGATCTCTCTTGTTACGTATCCATCAGGCGAACTCATCACTATAACCGCCATGGTTCCTGCACCGCCTGTCATCACTGTCACTGCCATGGTTTTCACCACCTGCAGTGTGCACCTTCTCATCACCGCCTGACTACCTTCTCATCATCATTCCCTGCCTGCCTTCTCCAGTATCATCTACAAATTCCCTTCCTGCCTTCTCTTACAAAGAATGATGTTTCAATGATGTTTCATGTTGTGCAAACAGTCTTTACTGTTCTAGCTGTATGTACTTGCAGTCTTTACTGTTCTAGCTGTATGTACTTGCAGAGGTATCGAGGAAGGGAATCTGCAACAATCGTCTACTGTAATCTAAACAATCTGCAACACTAGAGATTCAATAATCTTTTCTCTACCTTATGCAGGAGATTCATCCAAACAATTTTTTTGTTGTTCAAGGTACAAGCTGCTATGTTAACTATTATTATGTTACTAATTTTTCATTTATTAACCGATGCAATTCATAATAGTATTGTCATTGTTTTCATCTCTGAATTTGTTTCAATACTTCTTCCATGTCTTGTTTCCTACAGGTTATGTGAATCTGTTTCAATACTTCTGGAATGTTGTATTCCTACAAGTCATGAGGTTGCATGATAAAAAAACTAAAATTGTAGGATTTGCATAGTACCACAAAATGGCTTGAGTGTCGTGTAATTCGTACCTTGGGTTATTCTTCTTCTCAAAGTTGAAAACTCAATGTTTGAATGTTTATATCATTTGTGTATACTTACTTGCCATTGCATTGCGATCCTGGACAGAATTGTGAGCATGGAATGAATCTGCAGAGAGCCAAAGGAACTTAAAATTGTTTGTTTGTCGAATAAGCTAGAGAGCAAACAAACTCATTAATAGTTTTGTTACTGCTTTTCTTTCACCGTTCCCTGGAGGTTATTAGTCCTCACCAGTTGCTGATACCTTCCCCATAGGCGTGCCAAGTTGCACAATTCGACGTTGGAGCTGTTTTATCCCACACTATTATTGCCACGATCCCTGCATTCCCATTCCTAATTCATCGATATATATATTGAAACCTGCAGTCGTACATGGACTTACCAGACACGGAAATTAGTGCTTCTAGAAGGAGACAAATCCGTGAAACAAAAGCTTTGGAAATGAAATACCTGGTTCACTTGGAATAACAAAATTCGTGTATTTCATTTAATTAGTGTAATAAGTGTTATCTATCCGTGAAAATGGCCTGATAATGATCATAATAAAATACCTGTTTCTGCTCTTCGTCTGTCATGGCGTCCTCATAGCTATCTCTATCTATCTCTAAAATACCTTTTTCACACATTAAAAGATCTAAAATAACTTTTTTCATTATTAGTAATCCAATATTTAAACTCTCGGATTTTGTAATCCAATATTTAATTGATAATTCCAGAGACTCGTGGCTTGACAGTGAGCTTGTTTTTAATTGATAGTTATTTGTAATTATTTTTCAACTCTCAAAAAGTATCTCGATTTTCTTAATTGAGATAATTCAGAGACTCGTGGCTTGACAGAGATTCCGAAATTTCATCGAATTTCAACATGTGTAGATTTACAAACCTCGGCATTATAATCCCGAGTCCCGAATTCCCGAGTCCCGAGTCGCGAGGGACAAAAATGAAAATATATTTTGAAGGGTTCCATGAAATGCATGCACCAAATTCTGACATACCACACTTAACATGTAAATAAAAAATTAGGTGTCCATAGATTCTAAAATCGAAATAAATGGATGTGTTAAAAATTCATTTATACACATTCCACATGTTATCTTATCTTTATATTATAGCTTCCTTTCTTAATATATACAAAATTAGCATCTTCTTGTTCCTCTCCATATTTGCACATGCGAAAGTATGAGATATTTGTCCACTTGAGCATGCTGGTTGTTTAAACAATTGTATATATGGAAGCACTAGCTATACTCCATCTTAGAAAATACGTATTTAGTGGGGGGTTATCGAAATGATAGGGCAAGTTGTGTTTCTATAATGTATGGAAATAGCACGATCATCTTCTTGGTAGGGTTACTATGTTATTATATTCATCAATGCTCCCATTCTCACGTTGACTTAGGAAATGATACCAACATAACAAGTTCATCCTTTGTGCTTATCCTTTCCACGTCAATAACACTAGTGGAGCAATAATTAACACTAAAGTTTCATGGATGATTTGGTTCGAATACGAGATTCTAATTGGAATTAGACGTTTTTTATTTTGCAAAATCTGAATTTAACTGTGTTTTAATGGCTATTTTGATGGTAGAAACGGATTCAACAGCATCAAAAAACTCCAGGGCACCCAAAATTTCAGAATTTCAAAGATGTAATGAGGGTTTTAAAAAATTTAGTAGAATTTTTTTCGATTTTTTTCAAAATCATGCCAGAAAATTCAATTTTCCTTCGTTATGGATGCCAATTTATTCTTAAACCCAAACATTAAGGAATACGCAAAATAGCACGTGTTAGATGTTTGGTTGATAAATACTTACTTTATGTGTTAGTTTTGTATGTCTTTGATTAGTGACAGTTCAAAATAGTCTATATCATTTAACATTAAAAAATGACAAGAACGTCAACTCCTTTATATTTTTCTAACAAGCAAGATAGCCAAAAGGTAGCAATGTCCTTGCATTTTAGTAAATTGAAATTCTGTAAAGAGATATTGATCTTGAAGAAATGTGAGTTAGCATAGTAGATCAATTGGTAGAGATTCAAATACAAATAACCAATTTTATTGTTGGAGATCATACATAGAATGAGAATGAAAGCATTGCATATCTAAGACAATCATCATGACATAGAGCATAAATTATTTTCCTAAAAAAAATTTGTGACAAATAAATAGACAAATATTTTAAATATGAGATATTGAAAATAGCTAAACAAATTCTCCATCAAGCTGTTATCCAAAAGATTGAGATGTGGTAATAACCAAAGTTCAAACACTAGCATGCATAGTGCCCTAATTATGTGCATGAGTGTGAGAGGGCCATTTTAAAGTGGGTTTAAACTTTACAGTGATAATGTAGACATGGGATTCATAACTCCCACTAGATCAAAACGAAAAAGCATTTACCTCGGCCAAAAGTTGATCAAGATAAATTCTACTAGCTTCGTGGTGTGTGTATTATATATCTCTAATGAAACTTTTAGATTTCGTTAAATGAATAGGATCGCATAAGCCTCTATTGGGTTTCATAGAACACAAAAAGGCCATAGAATACCACCAACAAATAATAAAATCAGAATTCCCATTAAAAGCAGTCAAATATTTGAGAAAAAAACGCAAAAATCCAAGGGGTAGATTGAGCATAGTTCGAGCAAAGGAAACACGTACATACATTCCCATTATTTCAGATAAAACATTTAAACAAAGAATGAATATCTTCATAATCTACCTACTAAGCGATTCGAACTCAGAACCTGAACTTGGGAACCAAACACATGATTCGACCTGTTTTTATAGAAATATTTAGTTAAATTTAATGGCGACTAAATGTGTTTAACCTAACAGCTAGTTAAGACTGAGATGATGAAGAAGAGAACAGGCTAGAGAGCACTGCCAAATGATGGCGAAGATAATGCTCCTAATAGTCATAACAAGAAAATTTCTATTTCTTTCTATATTTTCTTGTGCATATGGCTGAAGTTGGTCTCTGAAATTAATTGCACCTGTAAAAATAGTGCACAATTGGGCAAAATTAGCATTTTTTTGGATGATATAATGGTGCTCATTGTAAAGACTATACAATGGAGACAAATGGTGCACACTCAAAGTCTGGATGAGGAATTCAATTGTCTTAGAGATCAGAACAAAAAGTGCCTATATCCTTAATTTGAAAGAAATCATCAATAAGGGTATTTCCAGAATGCATGAAAGCTACTTTTTGGATAATTTATCAGAATGTAGTGAAGCCAAAATCCAGGAGAATCCAATTGAAGGTTCCTATTTTTTAAACAAGTTTTTATATTGCTTCAAATAACAACAAAGCAGAACCTCTAGGCTTGATTGGGCAAGAAATTCTCAATGTGGGTGACCTCCAAAGTGACCGATATTTTTCAAAAAATTTGTATGATGGTATAAGTGTGTGCCAAAGGTGAGAGTACATCAAAATGAGTAAATGTGATGGTAATGGTGCTCTCACAATAATGTGGAGGCATAGTTGGGAAACATGTAGGATGGAGTGACAACCATGTCTAATGATGAAAGAATAAAAGAGACCAATGATGGACATTAGTGCCATGTATAAGAGTGCATCCAAGGTATTACTATATGCATAATATGAGCAATTTCAATTGCAAGGAATAACCATGGGAGCTCTTGATTATTAGATATGGATATTGTATAAGAGAATGCACAGTAAGGTATGGGATAGGCACCAGGTAAAGGACATGCAGGTTGTAAAGGTGATGGGTGAATCAACCTTATGGGTAAGTGCACGTATGCTAAAAGAAGTTACAGGATCTGAACCAACAACTTAGGTGTAAGCAATAAGAATGGGTAAGGAATTAATTCCATTTGTCGAGAATTTATCAATAATAGAATAAGACATTCTAATTTGTGGATTTGTCATGTGGTTCATGGTAGTGATAGAGTGGTTGTGCAAAGGATGCAAATCATGGAATTAGGTATTCCTATGTGTGAATTGTTGCATGGTTCAAAATGGTGTAGAGTATTTGCATGGGAAAGGAAAGCAAGTCTCAGAGTTGAATGAGGTGCCAAGGAAAATAATGGACCTTGAAAGGACTCCCTATGGAATTGGAATGGAATAAGTTGCATCATTATTAAGTACTAGGAAGTCCAAGGAAGGGAAAGGTAGACTTGACTAGAATTTACCAAAGTAATTGGAGCAGCAAAACAATGTGAACTGACTACAATGAGAGCTATTTTAATGGCAAAGGAATGCTACACAAGGCTAATAAATGACTATAGCAGAAATTGGAGAGTGATCTCCCTGAGACAACATTGATAAAAAGGGGAATTTCTTACGTTAAAACTATTATGGTTATAGCATAAGAGTTGCATGCTAGGAAAGTAGCAAGTATAAACATCATACATGTGTATATGTATTGATTTGCTACTTGGTGAGAAACTCATAGCAATGATCCCTTATGTGCTTGGCAGAGAGGCCATGAATTGGATCAACTATGATATCAAAGAGGAAATTCCATGCTATGTCGATGAGGAATTGAAAAGGGAGAATTACTCAACTCTTCTCTTGCTGATATATTTATAATTTCTTAGTTTTATATGCAGAAAATTAGGGCATTGAAATGCCATAAATGCAAGAGGTTAGATAGTTGAAATGCATATGGACTAGTGCGCATATTATGAGATAATGCATAGTGCATGAAAATATGCTTGTACATACATATGATGTTGCAAACTAGTAGACATAGTATGATTTTTCATATGCAATGGACCACTAGCGATAATTATTGTGGTTGATGATGATTGTATTAATATATACAATGGAGATATGGCTGAAGATGTTGATGATGATCTTGCATGTGACCAGCAGCTTTGTGAAGAAATGATGGAGCAATAAAACCATGATCAAGAGGTTGGTGGAAGGACTGTGTAGTCCTTGGTAAGAGGCCAATTGATCAGGTAACATCATATATGTTGTTGGTTTATATAACTGCCTTGAGGTTTTCTATAAAGACCCAGGTTTTGCGCAGTTTGAGGAACCAACAAAACCCCTTTTCATCAGCCCTTTCGGCAACAATCTGCGAACATACTGAGGTCTCACCCAAGGAGAAGTAATGGGGGGGTTCTAGAATCAGGTTTCCACAACTAGGTGATGAGTGTTAAAAGATATTGGCGAGTAGTGCGCTACAGGGCTCACGCTGCGGACTTCAAACTGTGTGAAGTTCCATCTCTTCGCGACTGATACTTAGTCTATCGTGCATCCAAGGACTGCGCGATGTCGGATGGTCTTTCGACTAAAGGACAACGCAACTGATAACTACGCTTCCTCTTCGGACTTAACCAACTTTGATGACCCTACTTAGAGTTCCTTATCCATTCATCAATTGCCTTAGGTTATTTATCTTATGACTTATGCAATGTGACAAAACACCATGTACTGCGCACTTTCAGTGCTGCGCTCTGAGGGAGTTGCACAGCGCGAACTCCACTAATTCTATTGTTTACTCAATCAACTTATGCATTCATTTTGACTTTGAAATACTTATGCATCTAACATTCATCCACATATGCAATACTTAACATATTATTCCCATCTTCATTCTTTATGGTGAATACATATAAAAGTAAGAACATATAAACTAATAAACGAGACCTTAAACATTCACTGTAAACAAATATACAGATTCAAGCACATAAACAGTCACACAACATAGAATTTAATGTGATTCACCCCCAGGATGAGAGCTACGTCCACTTGAACTGTTGTTATATTATCTTTGGGAAGGGTACAACAACTCTAGTCTGCGCACTCAGTTGTAGACTCTTTTCTCCCTCTGTAGTTCTCTGCGCACGCAGCTTGCAGAGCCTTTTATAGTCTTCTTTCAATAGAGATCAATGTTCAACAAAAAATATTATCAACTCATGCATAGAAGATTCAATCTTACAGATATTCAATGAAGATTAACCCAACTATCAGAGATCAACCCTTTCCCATAAAATATGTGCCCTTTTATAGATCGTTCCCGTAGGTCACGTCTTTACAATGCATAGGCTCAAAACCCTAAGATTACCCAAAACTGGTTCGGTTACTCACCACCTTGCCTATCGCCGTCGACATCTTACTCCACTCGCTTCAGGCTGCCTTGTTGGGCCACTCATGGCTCTCACGCCCTTCTGACAGCCGCAGTCATCATCAAAACGGTTACAACCACATCGTGGCCTGTCACTTTGCGCCCCTTTAGCCTGCCTGTTGTCGTCGACCTCGTGGATTAGCTCCTTAACTGTTTGCTGCCACTCTCTTGACAGGTCGCTTTCACCTAACTTCATGCTTCTCCATACCCAAAACAGGTGCCCTGCTGGAACTGCACACCAACATAGCTGCATAAAATTGACTCCGTAATCTGAACTGCGCACTCTGCAAAACTATGCCATCTGAATCCGTAGCCCAAACTACGCAATTCCCAAAAAATTTCTTCCTCCAAAGTATGCCAACTTGGGCCATGCCCAGCAGGCCCCTAACACTTACTTGTGGCTCGTCCCCGAGCCACTTCCGTTGCTAATCGACTATGTTTTCACTTCTTCAATGGGACTTAGCTTCGCAGTGAAGTTGTTCAAAGTAATGGTTATCTCATCAACCATTAACTTTTCCTTACTCTCGAATTATTTTATGGTATCCAACATTGCTTGCGAGACCTCTACCTGAGCTTGTTCTTTCAATGTGCCCTCTATTGTTTGAAGTTCAAGGAACTTCTCATCAATCTACTCCATTAGTGCCATCCCTTCATCCTTTATAGGCTGCAGCTTTGCTGAAATGGAAGCCTCTCTCTCCCTTATCATTGCTAACTCTTTTTGCATCTATTTCACTTCATTGAATTTTTGCATCTTTGGTCTTGCTGGAAAAGTCTTCATTTCCGCATTTGCGGCCTCGATTGCCTGCTGCTTTTGCTGTAAATCCCCTCTGATCTGCATAAGGTCTAGATATTCAGTCAATCCAGCCAATACGGTATTTGTTTCCTCGAGTAAATTCTAACACTTCAGAACCTCGGCCAAAATATTGTCTAAAGTGGACTTTACGACTTCTGTTGGAGCTGCGCGCTTATCCGATGGGGTACTTGGATGCCGAGCCTCCAGGTCCGCAATTTTCCCTTTATAGGAAATCTCCACTTCCATCATTTCTGTAGTAAGGGACTCCACTTTGGCCCCAATCTTTATTATTGTGTCCTCGACACTTGCTTCTTCTTCACACTTGCCAATCCTTGTGCATACCGCTGATACCGTTTCTTTGATTTTGCGGTTTCTTTCTTGAACCTTGGACAACTCCTTGGTGTTCTGCGCTGATTCCTGCTTTAGCTTATCGAAGCTTTCTCAAACCTGGATAATTTGGTCATACGAGGTGATGCCTCATTCATGAATCTCCTCTACAATTTGCATATGCAAATCATTCAAATCTTCAAGTGGTAATGACCCAATGTTGAGGTCAAAATGCCTCAAGTTCTTTACTGCCTTGGTTTCCGTATCATTTGGGAAAGTGAGGTGCGTAGGGTCAATATGCGCCACCCGAGGGTGCACACTCACAGCATGGGGTTTCCTGATCCGCTTGCTTGAGCCACATGTCTTTTCGTCTGAGTCTGACCCTGGGACGAAATCTAGCTGGGTTCCTCGAATGTCTGCAACCATCGTTTTCACAGATTCAACCGCTTGAAGGAGGGTTAGCTGCAGTTTCTCTTTTTTTGCCTCTTTCTCTGTGCGCGTCTCTTCCCATAGTTCCTGCACCTTTGTCGCAATGGTTTCACAATCATCCACATGCAGCATCGGTACCAATTTGGGCTTAACAGCCTTTTGCTTCTTACGTTGGGCTATTCCCGATGACGGGCTCGCAATTACTTTTCTTTTTTCTCCCATCTGGCCTTCTGGCTTTCCTCGTGTAGTTTCTTTGTCCTCAACAATAGGTGTTGCTGTAGTTTCTTCCTTATCCCCGTCTTTATCTTTATCTTTGTCTTCTTCGTAGTCGGACTCAATGTCAATTGGTTGGTCCACATTCCATTTTGGTGGCATTCCTCCATCATCCACTCGATTCTCTCAACATCCAGCTGATAGAATCCTAGATACCATAGTTCTGTATCCGTATCAGCCCTGGGCTGAATGTATGTTCTATGTATATCAGCCATGAATCTTACTTTCCCTCTATATGCATCAGCCAGCGACTTTGATACTCGTGGTGTTCAGCGAATCACCTCACACAATTGATGGTAATATGTATAAAATACCTCATTGATTTGTCATTGCCTCGAGGACTTCTCATTTGGCCATAAATTCGCAAAGTGCATTCCTCGGCATTGCCCTGGCAGAACTTGAATGCCTTGGTAGCCATCCGACTCTTTCCAACCAACGAAGGAAATCAGTACTAACAACCAACTGTAGTGGAACTCGTTGAGTAGGTATTGTGCCCAGTTGTAAGGAGTTCCTTTAATCGTCTTATATGTGAGCCGGATTGCTACGGTTGGCACCTCTGGTGGTCGAATTTTGTGTAGTATCTTTCCTGCGAGTAGTTGCACTGTGAACCGCATGGCTTGATCATTAATTTGGGCTGTAGGGAACCCCTGTTTCCCTCGGATTACGCCAAATTATTCCATGATTTTGCTGGCGAGGTCTTTTTCCTATGCCTTTCCTACAAACACATTTGCAGGATCTTCACCTCTTTTATTCAGCATTGTGATGTAGTATATCATATCGATATTTATATTGATTCTCTTATCCAGCCATAGATATCCTGAGTGTATGCAGGAGAGCAACGTGCGCACTACCACATTGAGCTCTGTGCTCCTATCAAAGTGCGGGATGCGCAGCAAGTTAAGCAACCCAAATGGTTCAAGCCCTTTCAGCCAATTTTGCACGTACAGAGTTTCGGTGCTGGATTCATCAACCTGCTGACGCATGTACTAGTTGGGTTGAAACTGTTTGAAATTCTTCTGCTTCAACTGTCCTCCTTCGAGCATGTCATGGTCCTCAAACTTGCAGTATTCCACTTGTCCTAGGAGGTCTCCTACAACCCTCACCCGAATGGACATGGGCGGTGTCGAAACCTCATACTAAGCATTTTTCTCCAGAATGATAATAGGCACATCATCTCGTCGTGGTGGAATGTATTCAGGGACGAGATGGATGGGTCAGGCTTGAGCCTCGACTAGCATCTGTGGCTCTGCTACCTTCGGCTCTTCCTGTTGTGTGGCCTGGTGTTTATCTTTCTTCATCTTTGTATTCCTTGTGGAGCTCCTGGATGAGGCACCTTTCTTTACTGTAGGTTTCTCGGTGGGTGCCAAAATGACTCCTTTAAATCCTTACTGAATGAATATTGTCAATACTTCACCGATGGACAGTGGTTCTCTCATGCACTTACAGACTTTTCGACTCTCTGGTTACCGAAGCTCTGAATTCACACAGAATAGAATTCCTGGTAAAAACGCACAAGTGCTTGTCTAAGGGGTATTTATAGACCTTGCTGGTCTGGTACGTGGCGATCGACCGTTACTAGGGTAGTTAATGGCTCGTCCTTCGGCCCGATCTCTTGTGAGATCTCAGTCATGTCGACCAATCATTCTCTCTGAACCAATGATGTTTCCTTAATTGCTAAAAGGTGGCGATGGTTCTAGGCTATTAAATCAGTTAAGTGAGCATTTAATTACTAGCCTGTTAGCCGGATCTCGGTCACTTCGATATTTAATATGCCCGAATGGTCAGATTCTCTTTTAATACATGATCTTGTCGGTGCCGCCATTTTGGATAATGGCCCAATAACCAGCTGACGGTTGTCATGGTCAATTTTTTCTGACATGATGCGCTGGTGGTCCTGATAGAAGGTTTTCATGCGCACGTGTGCATCTTTGTGTTTAACTGCGTAGCTGCGCTTCCGCTTCATTCATCTCATCACAGCTTCTCATTCTTCGCAGTTGTCATTTTCCATTTGGTCCATGCAGCTATCTTTTCCTTTTGTTTTCTTTTTCTCTTATGTTTTTTTTTTATCCGTGCAGCTTCACTTCTCGACTAGTGCTGTGCTGTACATACATCCTTTCTATTGAACTTTGCATGTTCGTCCAAAAATGTGTACAAACTCTTTTGCATCCCTAGTGCCTAATTTCAACTGTACTTGACACTTAGAAATTTCATTCCCTTTCGATCACTGAGGGTTCTGCGAAGCGCGACTATCCCAATAGGGTTTTAGTCTACTTCCATTCACAAATCCTGGTAAGGTATCTCCGCTAATGTGGCTAACTGAACTATGCCACTGTTAGTAACATGCATAACAGTATATGGGCCAAGCCAATGCATCTTAAATTTTTCAGGAAATTTCATAAACTTGCTATCACACAGGAGGACTAGATCACCTACCTAAAAGCACTTGTTCTTGATATGGCGATCATGCCATGATTTTTCTCTACCTTTTTGCACTTGCTGGTGGAAGCCTGCAATGAAGCGATCTTCCTCCAATCCAACCAAGTGTAGAAGTCTTTCTTCTAGTGCCTCTTGATCTTCGATGCTTGTAAACGCAGATATCCGTAAGCTGGATATAATGTACTCCATAGGCATGACAACTTCCTGTCCATAGGCCAATCTGAAAGGTGTATGGCCAATCAATTTCTTGCACGTAGTTCTATATGCCCATAACACAGATGTAATGCGCAAATCCCAATCATCCCTGTTGACATTGCATATCTTTGTCAGTGCATTCTCCAGTAACTTGTTGAAAGCTTCAACGGTTCCATTTTCTTGAGGATGGTATGGTGTACTCCTCTGATGGTAAATGTGGAACTCTTCAGTAAGGGCTTCAATAGTTCTGTTCAAAAAATGAGTCCCGAAATCACTCATTAGAATCTTCGAGCATCCAAATCTAGTAAGGATGTTCTCAAATATGAACTGTGCAGCAGTAACTGCACTACAGTCCTTCACTGGTTTAGCCTCTACCCATCTAGTGAGATAATCAGTCGTAGTGATAATGTATCTCACACCAGTCCTCTTTCTCGATGGGTTAATAGGTCCCACGAAATCAATGGCCCATTTCTCAAATGCCTGAAGTGTCAATTGCGGATTTAGTGGCATTTCATCTCTTTTTGACAGCCTTCTTATCCTCTGACATACATCTCAGCTCTGGAAATGTTCCTTTGAATCTTTATGGATCATAGGCCACCATAGCCCTGCTCGAAATATTTTCTGCACAGTGGCCCTTCTTACATAGTGTCCTCCCGATACACCTGAATGTGCATCAACCAATATGAATGGCTTATCGTGCTCGAACACAAATCTGCACAACACTTCATCTGGCCCCAACTTATATAATTGACATGCAATTATAGTGAAGTCTATTTCTCTGAATACGAGCTACTTCTTCTGCTGCATAGTAAACTCTATGGGTGCCAATCCCATAGTCAAAAAGTCTACAATATCCTTGTAATAATCATCAACAATCTGTATTGCAAACAATTGCACATCAGGCAGATTGTCTTCGAGATTTGTGGGCTCTTCGCCTAAATCAATCCTTGAGAGATGGTCAGGTCCTAGGTTAAATTTTCTTGGTTTAACCACAATTTCAAAATCATACTCTTGGAAGAGAAACAACCATCTGCAAATTCTCCCCCCCCTAACACTGGCTTATTGACTAGATATTTCAAAGCGGAATGGTCAGTAAACATTGAGAAGTGCGCATCAAGCAAATAATGTCTGAATTTATACAGTGCTTACACCATAGCTAAGCCTTCTCTTTCAGTGGTCGTATAGTTCTTCTCAGCTGAAGACAACTTCCTACTCGAAAATGCATTGGGGTGATCAATGCCCCCTTCACCTGGCTGTGCTAGCACCACCCCGAGTGCAATGGCCGAAGCATCAACGTGTACATGGAACAACTTATCCCAATCTGGAAACACTAGGATCGGCGTAGTTACCATCTTCTCTTTCAATGTATCTAGGCCTTTTTTACATTCTGAGTTCCATATGAACTGTGCGTCTTTCTTCAACAGATTTTCCATCGGCGCGGTTATCTGCGCATAGCCCTTGATGAATTTTCTATAATAACCAATATGTCCCAATGTGGTACAAAGCTGCTTCACTGAGTTCGGTGCTCGAAGGTTCACAATAACTGTGATCTTCGTAGGATCAACCATCAACCCCTGTCTACAGACAATGTGTTCCAATAGAATTCCATAGGGCACGCAAAAGATGAATTTCTTTAAGTTCAATTAAATTTGATGTTGCCTACACTTAGTTAACATCATCCTTAGATTCTCAAAATGGTTCTTTAGTAAACCAAAGACAGTCCAATCATCAAAATAAACCTCTAAGAACTTATGGATAAAGTCCTTAAATGCAGCCACCATAACTCTGGAAAACATGGCTGGTGCATTCTTCAACCCAAAAGGAATCACTGTATACTGGTATGACCCTCATTCAGTGGAAAACGTTGTCTTATGCCTATCTGCTTCGTCGATCCTTATCTGATGGTAACTCGAAAATCCATCGGTAAATGAATATGCTTCATTTCCTCCCACATTATCTAGTACCTCATCTGTGAATGGCATAGGAAATGGATCATGTAAGAATGTATCCTTCAACTTCCTGAGATCTACACAGATTCTGAACTCACTTTTTGTCTTTTTGTCTTGGATAACCATCGATCTTATCCACTCTGACTCTTCAACTAGCTCGATGATCCCTGCATCAAGCATCTTATCAATTTATGCCTTGACTCTTTCTTTATATCTGGGGTTTAGTCTATAAGGCCTATGCTTTACGGGATTTTCTCCTGGATTGAGAGGCATTTTCATAACCCCCAAGTCTCCCAAGATGCCTTTCATTTACGTGAACTTTGTCGAGAACAAATCCTAGTACTTATGCAAAAGATCTGCGATCTGCGCAACCGTCGCATCGTCCCAGTAATCTCCAATGGATGTGAACTTCAACTCTTTACTTGTGCCAATGTTCACTTTTCTTGTCTTCATAGGTCCACTCATGTCTAGGATTTCCAATGGAGGCCCCTCTACATCGCGCGCTCCTTCTGACTCAGGTATGTTGATGTTGCGCGGATCCTCCTCATCGCTCTCTTCTTGTTCTTCTTCATTTTCAGCAAGATTATAGGATTCAAAGGCATGTTCTATCTGCCTTCCCCATTCTAGTTGAAGATTAAAGGTACCTTTACATCTTCGAATACTTTCTCTTTGATTTCCTCCAATGCCTCATTTATACTTGGCCATTCTGCTCTGAATATTCTTTCTTTGATAACTTACAGGGCTTCATTTATGCTTGGACTTTCATATTCAAAACTAAAATTTCTCTAGTAGTTCACAGTCAACATAGCCCAATTTGTGGTTCCTCTGCGAAGCTCCATTTCTGTATACCAATCCTATGGAATCCGGTCTAATGTGTGCACAAACAGATGCACCCATTCTGTCTGTGGTATTTTTATCCATGCTTCCGAACATATTTCTACGTGTTCCCTTGGACTTGTTTGTCCATTATACTTTACCATGGTCAGCGCAAGGTTCTCCATGAATTTGATTTGCATCATATGTCTGCACTGATCCCATGTGGTCAAAGTCTGCTTGTGCGCAGCCCACCATTTGACAGGTGTCTCGCGTAGTTCCATATCCAATGCTGGTATGCAGTGTTATGCTGCAACTGATACAATATATTATTGAATAAATGAATAAACATTAGTCGAACTATCATAAGTGGGGATTGGACTTCCCTCGGTTCCAATCCAGTGTAGTGACTTCCTGAATTGTGCGCAACTTCTTGCAGATACTTCATGCATACGGCTTTGCCAATTCTCGAGTCCTGCGTCGGAGTCTGAGATGCAAGAATTGTCACATCTCCAAATAAGTGTTCCATCCGCTGTAGGATTACTGTAGTCATCCTGATTCGCACTCATCTTGTAAATGTGATCAAGATCCTGTGCTCTGGATTCTTCCTGGATCGGCTCACTGTATTTTTCCCCTTGTGAAGGGTCCAATGGCGCTATGACCCTTATATCCTACCCTTCAAAGATCATCTTCTTGTTCTTCAAGTTTATAATGGCGAGGTTATCCATCGCCCAATCTATACCCAATAGTGCTAGATAAAGTTGACTATCATCCACAATCTTGATAACCTCGAAGTCTGCATGACTTCACACTTCATTGATGTCAACAATAACATTGGCTAGTATCCCAAAAGGTATGACTGTGCTGGTTTGCCAATTTCAACTGTATGGGTGACCATAGCAACCTTGGTCTCCCCATATACTGCCATGTCTAGTTTGTCAAGACATTTACCTCTGATCCGAGATCAAGGACGATCTCATCCATCTCGTAATATCCTATCTGCGCACTGAGCCGCATTTCTCGATCTATTCTTTTGGGTTTCTTGATGGGATGAACTGCGCTCTAGGTAGTATCCATCTCACTGCATGGTTCATACTGGTTTAACAATTTTTGCAATTCTGTTATAGCATCTGCGCTCTTCAATAGTTTCATGCAACTCTATAGGAACTGCACAATAGAGGTGCTTGTCTCTATTGTGTTACGGGTTTGATCATACATTGCTGGCATATATTCCTTATGCGGTATTTCACTTTGCAATGAGATTCTTGGTGACATAGGTGTTGGTTCTTTGAATATGTCCCGTGCTTCTTCAAATACTTTTTTTTTTTCTCCAAGTTAAAAGCAGGTGTCTTCCCACTAGCTTTTCTAATCCAGATCGTTTCAAGAGGGGTCTGCTTAGTTTCAAAGTCTCCAGAAGTCAAAACTTCTGCTTGCCAATCTCTTCCTATCACAGCGCCACTTCACATCACAACATTAATACTAGGATCTGCAGTCCTTCTCTCTGTTGCAATCAACTGAATATTTGGATTAGGTACATCTTTATTTCTTTTCTGCATTTCTGCTGCTAATACTGGGCATGCTTCAATAACATGATCAAAATATTTACAATAATTACAAGTAGTACATGGATTGATACAATCTATAGATAAGTGACCTGGCTGGCCACAATTGTAACAAATCATCTAGCCTCTTCCTCTTCCTTGTCCTTGGCCAATATTTCTTCCTCTTCTGCGGAGTCCTCCACCGCCCATGTATGCTCCTTGATCATGCTACACGTTATCCTTGTTCTACAGAGTTTCTTCTTGGACTCTGTATACTCCACCATACATATGCTCTATATCTTTCTTTCTTTCCAGCATGAGCTCATATGCGCGACAGTGGGAATCATCATGTCCAACTGATTTACAAAAATTGCAATATAAATTTTTATGTGTTCTTACATATTTCTGGATTAAGTAACAGTCTTTTGGCCGGTGTCCTCTAGCTCTACAGATCTCACACCATGGCCCTTGGTTCTGATTCAGTGGGTTTGGTGCTCCCATGTTTAGGTATTCTTGAAATAAAGGAGAGTGATCCTTGGCGTGTCCTTCTCCCTTGCATCCTGTGCACCAGACTTCTTGTCTTTTTCTTTCCCCTTCTTCATATCCTGCAATTGTAATGTCAGAGTAGTTAGCTGAGTCTGAATCTGAGACGTTCCAGTGCTAGTCTCTCCAATTGGTGAAGCTTCTAACTTCATCACAATCTCCAAGGATTCTGCCTACAAATCCACTTTTTGTTGCATCAATGGTAGTCTGATATGGGGCAACAATGCAACTATAAACCACTCCTGGTGTTGTTGCGGTGCTATGAAAAAAATGAACTGGTATAGCAATGTCTTAAACTTCTGCTCAAATTCCTAGACTGCCTCATTAGGTTTTTGCTTAATTTCATTTAACTCTATTATACATTGGGATTCTGAATTTGGTTTCTTGAACTCACTCAATAGTGTAGCCTTAATCTCCACTAGGGTTCTCTGATGTATTCGAGAATACTTCATGAACCAGTTCAAGGATCTATCTCTAAATGTGGTGATGAGCTGTGCTCACTTCACAACATCATCCTGAACTTGCTTGACACTCCATACGGCTTCACATAGAAACCAATGCTACTCAGGGTCCTCTAGACCCATTCCTTTGAATATCGGCAACTTAATATCATCAGCAATCCTTCTTCTTGGTGGTACAGGGTTCTGTGCAGGGTTCTGAGTGGTATTAGGGATGGTACTATGCGAAATGTTCTGAATCGAAATATTTTGGGTTGGGATGGTCTGAGTTGGTATGGTCTGAGTGCTCACTCTCGTGGTGTTACTAGTAGTAACGCTCTGAGGGATAGGAATATTAACAACTGGAGGGTTCAGAACTTGTGGATTTTGTGCAATGGGAGGCGCAGTGTTCACAACTGGTAGATTCTGCAGTGTAATAGGCTAATAGGTAGCTGATAGAGGTGCGGTTTGGCTATCAGGATTGGCTGGTAAATCAATATCTACACGGAGTCCATGTTCACTGGAAGTATTCTTAGTAGTATACTTATATCTTTTTCCACTTCTCAAATTGTGTGTCTCTTCGTCAGAATCACTATATGTGCTATTGACCATTACAAATTCAAAACTTCTAGAAATCTTTACTGCATTCTTAAACGCCTTTCTCAGCTAAAAGCTTTTTAATGTATAAAATCGGATTTTTAAGGTACTTACCTCTAAAACCTTTGAAAAATTCTACTTCGGATGTGTTGTAGGACTTCAGCATGTCCACAGCGAACTCTGTCACGAAGCTTTGTAGTGTACTGTCAACCCAAAAGTCGACTGCTCACGACAGTGGGATAGCTATTTCTTTAAGCCTTTGAATGAGCTCTGGAGTCCACTCGGTAGGTACTCCTTCTGGATGAAAGTAGTTCTTTCACTCTGCGAGTCTTGATATCCACTCGTGCAACTCGTTTCCAAAAGTTTCCAAGAAAATTTTGTGAACATCCTTCCACATATATTTATTTAACCAATCTATGTTGGAGAGATGTGGATGTCTATTCTCCTTTCTGGCAAAAGCTCTTTTTGTCTTATCACACCAATCCCAGATTTCTTTCTTGTCTGGATGCCAATTTTCAGTGCCGGTACTCATCACCAGTTCAAGTGCGGCAATAGAACCATTTGTTGGTTCATATAACTGTCTTGAGGTTTTCTATAAAGACCCAGGTTCTGCGTGGTTTGAGGAACCAACAAAACCCCTTTTCACCAACCCTTTCGGTAACAATCTATGAACAGACTGAGGTCTCACTCAAGGAAAAGTAATGGGGGGGTTGTGGAATTAGGTTTCCACAACCACATGATGAGTGTTAAAATAGATTTGCGAGCAACGCGCTATGGGGCTCGCGCTGCAAACTTGAGATTGCACGAAGTTCCACCTCTTCCCGACTGATACTTAGTCTATCGTGCATCCAAGGACTGCGCGATGTCGGATGGTCTTTCAACGACAGGACAACACAACTGATAACTACTCTTCCTTGTCGGACTTAACCAACTTTGATGACTCTACTTAGAGTTTCCCATCCATTCATCAATTGCCTTAGGTTATTTATCTTATGACTTATGCAATGTGACAAAACACCATGTATTGCGCACTTCCGGTGCTGCGCTCCGAGGGAGTTGCACAACGTGAACTCCACTGATTCTAGTGTTTACTCAATCAACTTATGCATTCATTTTGACTTTGAAATACTTATGCATCTAACATTCATCCACATATGCGATACTTAACATATTATTCCCATCTTCATTCTTTATGGCGAATGCATATAAAATTAAGAACATATAAACTGATAAATGAGACCCTAAGCATTCACTGTAAGAAAATATACAGATTCAAGCACATAAACAGTCACACAACACAGAATTTAATGTGGTTCACCCCCAGTATGGGAGCTACGTCCATAGGAACTGTTGTTATATTATATTTGGGAAGGGTACAACAGTTCCAGTCTGCGCACTCAGCTGCAGACTCTCTTCCACCTCTGTAGGTCTCTGTGTAGGCAGCTTGCAGAGGCTTTTACAATCTTCTTTCAATAGAGATCAATGTTCAACAACAAATATTAAAAACTCATGCACAAAAGATTCAATATTACAGATATTCAATGAAGATTAACCCAACTATCAGAGATCAACCCTTTCCCATACAAAATGTGCCCTTTTAAAGATTGTGGTCATAGGTCACGCCTTTATAATGCATAAGCTCAAAACCCTAAGATTCCCCAAAACTAGTGTGGTTACCCGCCACCCTACCTGTCCCCGTCGACAACTTACTCCACTCACTTCAGGATGCCTAGTTAGGCCACTAGTGGGTCTCACACCCTTCTGATAGCCGCAGTCATCATCAAAACGGTTACAACTGCATCGTGGCCTATCACTTTCTACCCCTTTAGCCTTCCTATCGTCATCGACCTCGTGGCTTAGCTCCTTAACTGTTTTCCGCCACTCTCTTGACATGTCGCTTTCACTTGACTTCACGCTTCTCCATACCCAAAACAGGTGCCCTGTTGGCATTGCGTACCAGCATAGCTGCACAAAACTGACTCTGCAATCTGAACTGTGCACTCCTCAAAACTATGCCATCTGACTCCGCATCCCAAACTGCGCATTTCCCAAAACTGTTCTTCCTCCAAAGTATGCCAACTTGGGCCATGCCCAACATATGTTAATGGCATCGATGCAGGTAATGTTTTATTTATGCTAACTATATAACTGTTGAAAGAGGATGGGTCAGAATCCCTTTGATCATGTTTTAATCATCATAAAATGGTATGCATATAATACATAATGCATTTATGTGAATGACATCCCATAGGGTATGGTGAGGTATGGGATCGTAAGGGAAAGGAGCCTTATACCATGTAACTATTTCAAATTTTGAATGCAATCATAAGAAATAAGAGCATGTCATGTATGAGACCATGACGATGTTGGGTTGTGAAGCCTGTAGTGTTGCACAAGTATCCCATGAACTCCCTATTTATGTTAATCTGAGATGAAACCTCTTTGCCAAAAAGCAGGGAGTGAGTGAACTCTTGATGTTATGTTCATGTGAAGAAGGAATGCATCCAGATAGTTAACCACGTGACTAGGGATATGGATGGGTATTGTGTTGAAGCATGGGCTAGGATGTCCAACTTCCCATGGTAGGACACATGTGCAGGAACAAAAATGGTTTATAGAAATGTCGTAGTGCATTACATAAATGTACATTAAAAAGATTTTATAAATTGTGTGCTTATGCATGCATATGTGTGGTACATATGTTAAGATGCATTTCGTGAATGCATGGTTGTGGTATACACTTCATTGAAATTCACTAATAGATCAAATGATAGAATTATTGACAATTCTAAGATCCTTTCATGAGCTATTATGGATGAAGGGGAAAGAATTGCATGAAGAAGGTAGTCATGTTTTATGGCCCACTATAATGCTCCATTGGGAGGATAAAGTTGCATGAAAGGATATGGTTGTGTAATAATGAGTATTTAAAGTTTTATTTGATTGCATGGATAATGTGACTTTATATTGTTGCATTTTATTGTGATAATGATGCATATAAAATGAACATATTTTATTGCATTTGAAATATTAACAGCTGATAGAATTTGAATTATAGTGTGTTATAATTCTGAGATCACTTTAGTGACTATTGTAAACATTGCAATGAAAAGATATATGCGTGGGTACTCACAACTTGTTTGGCTGATCAAAAAATTCAGATCGCAGGTAGAATTGTCTTGGATATGACATTAATAAGTGTAAGTCCATATAATGAAGATTGGAAGCTACTGCATACAAAATACAAACATTATGAGAAGGATCTCATGGTTATCAAATATGATTTCTCTATGAAACATATTTCAATTTTTTTTTTTTTAAGTTTATGAGAAGGATCTCATGGTCGCAAAATCTAATTTTTGTAGAAAAATAGATTTGTAAATTTCAGATTTGAAACTTTGCTAATAATTGCTAATGATAGTTTGGCTAATCTAGAATTGTGTCAAGACAACACACAACCAAATTTGAACCCAAAATACGACGAGAAAATCCAACGAAATTGACCTCGTTGTTAGATTTCACCTTTATAATTACAATTTTTTCTTAATTTTTTTTTAAATTGACCCCTATAGTCGTTGAATTCCCGATGATTGTCGAATATTGTACTAGTATTGTCGGATTTTCGACTTCCAAAGTTGAATATCCTACTGGTATACAGGTGACAGTTTGCGGAAATTATAATCTTCGCACAGATTGTTTTCCATACAAAAATCCACAATTATTTCAATTGTTACTGTGATTAAAAATAGTGCAGTGTGGAGATTGATTTTTTAAGATCAATAATCATCAGTCAAGCTTGGTATCAGAAAATGTCACATAACAATATTCTTGATCCAGATGAACAAAATCAAGAATTGCTTGCTAGATTGTGGGATGGACTGAAAAGAAAGGGTGATGGGAAATGTTATTGTCCATGTAGACAAGCATAAGCAGACACTGATAAGCAGCCAAGCATATTAATTATCCATACTATTTACATTTTTTCAAATATATTGATGTACATGTTGATTTTTTTCCCTACAGAGCATAAACATGCACTTAATCATGATCAATTCAGGATGTAATCTTTATGTGTATGGCTTGTTGCAGGTAAAACACCATAAGGCTGTGTGGTGCAATGGTCGTAAATTTCGCATCAAAAATTTGGATGAAACGAATAAAACATCTGATTGTGGGATAACTGCAGTATTTGAGGTGACCAATGTTTCCTCTAGAAGTGACAGACATCTAGAACTCTTAGAAAATTGATACTATGGGTATTTGGAAGATGTTATCAACGTGACTTTAACTCCTTCAAATTAGTTATGTTAGTTGTCAAATGGTACAGGTTAGGATTGAATCAACGTGATCCCGATAAAACTATTATTGAACATGATAATGGATTTACCATGGTTAATATAAGGTTGTTTGAGCCAGGAACAGAGCCCTGTGTTCTACCAAGCCAATGTGAATAGGTATTTTACTCTGAGGTTCCAAGTAGAGGGGGTTGGTCATTTGTTGTGAGACACGATCCAAAGGGAAGGCCGGTAAAGTATAATGTAGAGAAAGATAATGAAGAGGGTCTTGAAGAAGAAGACGATGTTGAGGATGATCATGTTCTAGAGGAAGATGTCAAAGAATTAGTTGAATCAAATGATGTAGCAAACAATGTCCATGAAGATGATATCGACCATGACATGATGATCGAAACTGACATCGATGTCGATGATGATATGGCCAATCCTTACAATGTTGAATCTAGATCGGATGATACAGATGATGACTTGGATAAAGAAGATGATGAAGTCCATTGAACTGTATGAGGTATGCCTTAATATATATATTCTATATATCGAATTAATATTGTGATAGAATTATTGACTTGTATTGGTACATATAAATTTATTGCTTTTAAGTTGTTTTGTCGTTTTATTTTATGTTGGCATATGTTATAAGAGTCATTGCTTTTTAAGTATGAAAAAAAACACAATAAATTATTTTTTGTACATATATTTTGTCAGGTTATGAGGAATTGAGAGTGACGTGACGGGGGGACGGTCATATGAGCTTCCACCTTCATGTAGTTGGCCCTGTTTAGTAGAGAATATTAAATTATTCTCGAAACAAAGAGAAGCTCGGTAAGGCAATGCTGAATTATCATGCTAATTATTGCACCTTCATTTTTATATGATATTTCACAACCCAAAAGGCATGCATGCTCACGTACTTGACCACACAGATTATAACTGTCATGTGATTAAACAACGTTGGCATGGTTAGACTAGACGTCAATGTTTAAATTTAGGGGCCAATGTTTAAAGTTTTTCAATTTGTGCTTGTATGGACTGAAATTTGGCATGGTTAGACTAGACGCATGCATTGATGGCATGGGAGGGTTTTCAGACTAAAAAATGACTGACACAAACAATTTGACAATTAAAAAAAACTATAGAATAATTAATGTACTGCACGGAGCCAATAATGATTTTTTTTCAATTTTTTCCTGTATGGACTGACATTTGGCATGGTTAGACTAGATGCATGCATTGATGGTATGGGAGGGTCTCTAGACTCAAACATAACTCACACAAAAAATTCTCCAATCAAACAACAAACCTATATAATAATCAATGTACTAAATGGGGCCAACGTTGAATTTTTTTCAAGTTGTGCTTGTATGGATGAAATTTGGCTTGGTTGGACTAGACTCATGTATTGATGGTTTGGGAGGGTTTCCAAACTCAAACATGACTGACACAAACAATTATCCAAACAGACAACAAACCTATAGAATAATTAATGTACTGAATAGGGCCAATGTTGAAATGTTTTCAAGTTGTGCTTGTGTGGACTGAAATTTGGCATGGTTAGACTAGACACACACATTGACAGTATGGGAGGGTTTCCAAACTCAAACATGAATCGCACAAAAAAATCACCAAACAAACAACAGACATATAGAATAATCAATGCACTAAATGGCGCCAACGTTGAAATGTTTTCAAGTTGTGCTTGTATGGATTGAAATTTTGCTTGGTTAGACTAGACGCATGTATTTATGGTTTGGGAGGGTTTCTAGACTCAAACATGACTCACAAACTACATTGTTGAGGAAACGTCATGAATGAACTACAAATACCATGTCTATAGTGCACAATCAAAATCCTATAGAATTAAAAATCTCCCTTAAGCT
Source organism: Larix kaempferi (assembly GCA_027924585.1). NCBI lineage: Eukaryota > Viridiplantae > Streptophyta > Pinopsida > Pinales > Pinaceae > Larix > Larix kaempferi. Next base: position 137,737 of record BSBM01001489.1, on the reverse strand, counting down.
TGTTAAATGGTTGTGTAAGAATATCCATGTGTTCTTAGGTGTTGGTTGTAAGTATGTTGTGGCCTCTAGGCTTGACAACTACATGAATGAAGACATGTTCTCAAAACATTTCTTTGGAAACAAATTGATATGTTCTTGTATGGACAAGAAACAACCTTGGTGGTTGGTTGTATACCCTTATGTGGAATATTGTAGTGTAATGTTGTTACATGTAAGTTAAAGAAATTAATGTCGATTGTCCATTGACCTTAAGTATTTCACATTGATAGTTTCTCCTATTTTGGGTTGTAAGAGAGGTTCATTGTCACTTGTATAAGAAATTTTTGTGAGAGATACTTGAAGTTTAGTTATTTTTGTGGTATAATGTAGTCCATGAGTATAGTTATAGTCATGCATTGCAATTTTATGATTTTTCATGGTTGGGTTTAACTCTATGTATAGAGTTACCAATTGTCCATGGGCATATATCCTTTTATTAATTTAGTATAGACCAACTTCCCCATAGACTGCCACTCTCATGTGGGGAGCATGATTATGTAATTCTATTGATTATAGGATCCAACCACCCAATGTGCACCAATATGAACATCCTATTACACACAAAAATGATATAGAATAGTTCATTCATGAATTGTTGGAAACATCTGTGGTCCATATAGCTAGTACCAACCCCCACTCTCTACTCATCATGGTTCTAGAAAAAGAAGGTGCTTCACCCCTATGCCCCAAATTTTACTAATGACAATGACGATGATGCTTCAGATGATGATGATTATTGGCGACAACACCAACGATAATGATGGTGATTCTTATGATGACCATGATGTTCATGATGAAGAAGAAGAAGAAGAAGAAGAAGATGATGATGATGAAAATGATGACGATGATGACAATGATTATCATGATGATGACGATGATGATGATGATCAGGACAGTGGTAGTGGTGATGATGATGATAGTCATCAACATCGACGTCGACAACATCATCATCACTGACATCCTCATCACTAAGTATCGAAATTGACATCGATGATGATGATGATATGGCCATTAATCATTTCAATGTAATGCTTTGTAAGGTAATTATCGTAAGAAAATAAACTACCCCCTTGTCAAAGACCAAAATTTACAAGCAACCCTAAGAAAATTTTTCTGAAGCAGGTTGATAATCAACCCATCCATCTAAACAATTGGTGTTTGGTTTAGTTAATAGAACATGAACATTGTCAATTTTGCAAACACCTTCGGAATCATTCCCATATCTGAATTTGAAACAAACCAAAATGTTAATCCATTGAATATAAAACATAGAGAATAAAATGATACACCTCATTAAAACATCGAAAGTTTCTTCAACTAGTTTCCTGCAGATATTCAATAAAGGAGGGAACAATTCCTATCCATTTATTCCCGATAGAACAAGAGTACCGAAATCAGACCAGGCATTTTAAAAACCATTTGGATATGGGCAAATAAAAAACAACAACAACACATACTTTTTCCATAGGAAATGTAAAAAAACAGTGGCAGGAGGAAAGTACTTGTCCAACCATGGCGAAGTTGAAGCCAGAAAACCCACACGGTGCTGTGTTTCGAAAGAAAATCTTGAACAAAGAAGGCTGCAAAGCAGAAGACGCACCCCAAAAATGAGGAAAACAACAACAATCGATGGAAACGTCTCCCAAACGAGATGTCTAAACTCTCGCCAAACCCCACATAATGAAACAACTACAAACGCGAAAGGAAACTAAACCCACAAGGCCGATAAAACCATGAATAGACCACCATGAATGATAGAATCCATGACACTCCACCATTCCAAAATAAATTTCAAGTACATGTTGGCAGAGGCAGGCCATAACGTCATGAAATCCAAGCCGGATGGTCACCTCTGATATACAACCGCATTTAACTAGTGCATATGGCCATGCCTTATCAAGAACATGATGGTGAACAAGAATACCAAGGAAGACACCTGAAGGAAGGCCCACAACAATTAATCCATGACTATACGATGCCATTCCAGCCTGCAACAGTTGGTACTTGGGAGAGCACGGAACACCCACATCGTTCAAAACCCTCGGGAGCACGGAACACCCACATCGTTGAAAACCTCCTGTCAACAATCGCCAAGAGAAATAGGAACCGACATTTAATACTATCTGAAGGAAGGCCCACAACAATCAATCCATGAAGGTATGACACCATTTCGCCCTACATAAGCTCAAACCCAGGCGACCACAAACCCTCACATCGCTGAAAACCTCTATAGAAGAACCATATAGAAGAACGGACTACAACATTTAAAACCCGTGATGCCATGACGTCGTCGAGTCCTGGGGCACAGGATCTTAGGCACACGTCACCACACACGGCACCATTCACAACCCTCCAAAATAGATTTTAACATATTTTAAAAAATCACAATTTTTTCATCACTATGGTTAGACCTTCACGACACAACATATTTGACAACCTACCCTCCAATTATTGTCCCGACTAAAAACTTAATGTCAGGGACATAATAAGTATAATTATTTACAAGAGGATAATCATAAATGAAAATTGTTATAATTGTTTATTAAAGTTTATATTTGTTAAGTGATTAACATATTTAACATTATTATTAATTAATCAATTCATCACAAATGTTAAATAAGTAAGACACATATTATATAAATAATTTTTTTTTTAATTTTAAATATTTAATATCATTAAATATAACCAAATAATTTTAGTTCCGGTGATAAACAACATTTTAATCTTATAAATTAATTTATTTGATTAGAAATGCTTTTAATTGCTATAATAAACAACATTTTAATATTATAAATTAGCTTATTTTAGCTAAATGATATTAATTGTTGTAATAAACACCATTTTAATCTTATAAATTAGCTTATTTTATTATTATTTTATTACAAAGCTAACAAAATAAATTATTATTTTATTGAGCTTGTAACAACTAAAACAATAATCTATTTAAAAATTTGAAGAAATTCATGGATTGTGATGTAAAAATGGGGTAGTGATAAGGAGAATTAAAGTGGTTATATGTCAAAATTTGAATTTCAAAATACATTTGTGCAAAGGGAGTTAGTAATTTCCAAAGGAATTAAATATTAACTAAGTTTATGATAGCACAATTGATAATAGAGAGAATATTAACCAAGACAATGGTATAAAATATATATTATTATATTTGGTTATTGGGTTGTTTAGACGTGCAATGCCATTACAAAATAATTTTAATTGTAATTTAATTAAAATATGTAGATATTAATGTTTAGGTTAAGTTGTTGGTTTGTGGGTAGGTAAAGATGATAAGGGAATATTGAAAGTGCCATCATCGTGAATACCAAAAATTGGGAAAAAGAAAAAAACATGGAAATAATTAGAAATCATGGGCCCAATTAGATGAGGAAAAATGAAGAAGATTAAGAAGAAGGAGATTCTTGGCTCAAAAGTGTTCAACTTTGTAAAAGCACTTCTAGCATTCAGGGCCATAAAAAATGTGTGATTGCTGTGAAGCTAAGGGAGTCATTGGGTCTACAATGTCTCATTGGTGTATTATGTGAGCATGGAAATATTTGGTAATGGGGCATTTTCCTACTAGTGTTAGAGGGTTGGAAGTAAGAGGTGGCTAACTTGGTGCATGCCAGTCAATCTTGGGCACTCGCCTCTAGTAACCCATCAACAAAGGTGAAACATCTATTAGAGGAAGATGGGATAATAATCTCTAGTCCTCACATCCTATCAGTCAAGAGAGAACCAAGTGAGTATCTCTAAAAAGACAAATAATCATCCTCTAATTTCATAGTAGGGAGAGCAACTTAATACAAAATGGTCCTTACTACTTAGTCTTAGGCTCGAAAGTGCATATCTAGGAAATAGAGTGCTCCCTAGGAATATGGTAATTTGTCTCAATGCGTTGTTGGTGGGAGAAAATTTCAAGCTAGAGGAGAGAGATCCTCATACTACAAGGTAAGTAGAGTTTGGTGTACCTCAAGGGTTGGATGAGCCAATCACTATGTTGGAGATATAACTTTGAGAAATGGTGAAGTTTGGAAGAAAGTGATTGTTTAGGTTCATACAAAGTGGACTGAAAGTAGGATATGTAACTCTTAGTACAAATACCTTATTTATCTCACCTTTAGAGAGATTAAGAGAATCCACTAAAAAACTACAGTGAGGTGGTCTATCAAATAAAGCAATGAAGAAACTCTCTCATATTGACATGAATTGATCCCATGTTCTACTTGCTCCATAAAGAACTTGATAGAAAGACATGGATATCAAACAAGACCACTCTATAAATTATCCGTCTGTGTGAGCATGCATTCATTATCAACACACGAAAGATCTCTAAAGAAATAAATGGAGTTGTGAAAAAGTTTGAAAGAATGATAGCACAAGGGATTGATCTCTTGGCATAAAGATGTTTAGATAACATCGCAACAACAAAATATCTATCTTGTTTTGGTCTACTCCCCTATGGTATGTTCCCAAACCTCACATCCATACAAGGGGGAAGGTGTGACCAATGAATGAAAGAGTTGGATATTCAATCAAATCTCTTGAAATTGAGTTGAAAACATTGTTTTGCAAGGTTGGTAAGAGTGACATATCAATTCTTTAGTCTAGTCTCTATCGTTGGAGCTAAGTTAAAGCATGGTGTGTAGAAGAAGCCCCCAAAATATACATATGAAGAGACTATCTCAACCTTCTCACCTCAATAAGAAAGATTCACATTACTTGCCTCCGAAACATTACTTGCCTCCATTTTAGAGATGTTAACGGACATGACTTTTGCTCTGACTCTTTCTCTCCCCACGTCACTATGTGAAGTGATTGGTGACACTAAAGAAAACTAAGGTGTCAAAGTTGTCTATGGACACCCCTCATTTAGTGGGACATGGGGATAATGTCGTATGCAAATGATATCTTATACTCGTAGGCTAAATTTCATTGATTTTTGTTTGTGTCAATCGATCAACTTTGAAATGAAACTCTTAGTAACGGTCTTATGGTCACGTAGGGCCATGAGAAACCCTTTTTGAGGATGTAATCGGTGACCTGCCTTACATAAGGATCGCAGTAGTATGGAATCATGAAGAAATGGTTTATTATGTCATTGAAGGGAGCAACAATTTGTGGTCATGTTACTTGCTGTTTCAGGTAGGGTTGGAATTTGGTGGGCATTTTTGCCGTCAAATACTTTTAAAAATTTTCAATAAGACGTCAGACTGAACGACCAAACATTTTGATTACAAGTATTTTTTATGTTCATAAAATTTTAATAATTGTCATTATTCATTTATTATTGGGTCTCTCCACCAATATCTTAAAATGTTACGGTTGGCAACTTGCCATTGGCAATGAGAAGAATCACGGTTTTTTAGATAAGTGGAAGTGGAGCAGTGAAGCCTAAACTATAGCGACTAACCTAAACTTTGAAGCAAGTTTCCATATTCAGAATTTTAATTACCGGATATTCGAAGCTATACAGATAGCGATGTGTAACACAATAGTTATACTGGTAGTAGATGGGTGTTTAATGATAGAATTAACTCTAGCCACAGTGCCACCTACTGCCACATTAATATTTACTTGTTAGTGCTTAATGTTGTGGTTATGCATTAAGGTGGAATTAACATTGCCCATTCCTAGACCATTTTTAAAAATTGTGGTGCCTTATAAATAATTTTGAACTTGAGATATGGGATTCATAACTCCCACTAGATCAAAACAATAAAGCATTTACCTCAGCCAAAAGCTGATCAAGCTAAATTCTACTAGCTTCATTAAATGAATAGGATCGCATTAGCCTCTAATGGGTTTCATAGAGCGCAAAAAGGCCATAGAATACCACCATGGAATATTTATAAATTTGAAAAGAAAAACAAATGATAAAATCAGAATTCCCATAAAAAGCAGTCAAATATTTGAGAAAAAATACGTAAAAATCCAAGGGGTAGATTGAGCATAGTTCGAGCAAAGGAAACACGTACATACATTCCCATTATTTCACATAAAACATTTAAACAAAGAATGAATATCTTCATAATCTACCTACTTAGCGATTCGAACTCAGAACCTGAACCTGGGAACCAAACACATGATTCGACCTGTTTTTATAGAAATATTTAATTAAATTTAATGGCGACTAAATGTGTTTAACCTAACAGCTAGTTAAGACTGAGATGATGCAGAAGAGAACATGCTGGAAAGCACTGTCAAATGACGCCGAAGGTAATGCACCTAATAGTCATAACAAGAAAATTAAAACAATGCAGAATTGGGCAAAATTAGCATTTTTTTGGATGATATAACTTTCATGTCCAAATTCACAATGAAGCATGAAGATACTCGTTGTAAAGATTATCTAGAGGGGAAAAATGGTGCACACTCAAAGTCTGGATGAGGAATTCAATTGTCTTAGAGATCAGAACAAAAAAGTGTCTATATCCTTAATTTGACAGAAATCGTCAATAGGGGTATTTCTAGAATGCATGAAAGTTATTTTTTAGAATGTAGTGAAGCCAAAATCCAGGAGAATTCAATTGAAGGGTCCTATTTTTTAAACAAGTTTTTATATTGCTTCAAATAACAACAAAGTAGAACCTCTAGGCTTGATTGGGCAAGAAATTCTCAATGTGAGTGACCTTCAAAGTGACCCTGGTATTTTTCAAAAAATTTGTATGATGGTATAGGTGTGTGCCAAAGGTGTGAGTAAATAAAAGTGAGTAAACGTGATGGTAACCGGTGCTCTCATAATAATGTGGAGGCATTGTTTGGAAACATGTAGGATGGAGGAGTGACAACCATGTCTAGAAGAATAAAAGAGATCAATGATGGACATTAGTGCCATGCATAAGAGTGCATCCAAGGTATTACTATCGATAAGAGTGCATCCAAGGTATTACTATGGATAATATGATGGAAGAATAAAAGATACCAATGATGGACATTGGTGCCATGGATAAAAGTGCATAAAAGAAATTAATGTGGATTGTCCATTGACCTTAAGTAGTTCACATTGATAGTTTATCCTATTTTGGGTTGTAAGAGAGGTTCATTGTCACTTGTATAAGAAATTATTGTGAGAGATACTTTAAGGTTAGTTTTTTTTGTGGCATAATGTAGTCCACTAGTAGAGTTATAGTCATGCATTCCAATTTTATGATTTTTCATGGTTGGGTTTAACTCTATGTATAGAGTTACCAATTTTCCATGGGCATATATCCTTTTACTAATTTAGTATAGACCAAATTCCCCATAGACTTCCACTCTCATGTGGGGAGCATGATTATGTAATTCTATTGATTCTAGGAATCCAACCACCCAATGTGCACCAATATCAACATCCTATTACACACAAAAATGATATAGAATAGTTCATTCATGAATTGTTGGAAACATGTGTGGTCCATATAGCTTGTACCAAACCCCACTCTTTACTCATCATGGTTCTAGAAAAATAAGGTGCTTCATCCCTATGTCCCAACTTTTATTGATGACAACGACGATGATGCTTATGATGATGATGATATTCTTGATAATGATGATGTTTTTTTATTGGCGACAACACTGACGATGATGACAGTGATTCTTATGATGACCATGATGTTCATGAAGAAGAAGAAGAAGAAGAAGAAGAAGAAGATGATGATGATGACAATGATTATCATGATGATAAAGATGATGATGATGATCAGGATGGTGGTAGTGGTGATGATGATGATAGTCATCAACATCAACATCACTGATATCATCATCACTGAGTATCAAAATTGACATCGATGATGATGATGATGATATGGCCATTAATCCTTTCAATGTAATTCTCTGTAAGGTAATGCAAAATTATGCTTATTTCACCTTCATTATTATATGATATTTAATAACCCAAAAATAAGGCGTGCATGCTCATGTACTTGACCCTGCATATTATAATTGTCATGCGAATGGGGCCAACATTGTATTTTTTCAATTTGTGCTTGTATGGGCTTAAATTTGGCATGGTGAATCATGCATTGAAGGTATGGGAGGGTTTCCAGACTCAAACATGACTCACACAAACAATTCCACAATCAAACAACAAACCTATAGAATAATTAATGTACTGAATGGGGACAACATTGAAATCTTTTCAATTTGTGCTGGTATGTACTGAAATTTGACATGGTTAGACTAGATGCATGCATTGACGGTATGGGATGGTTTCCAGACTCAAACATGACTCACACAAACAATTTGAGAATCTAACAACAAACCTATTGTGAAGTATTTTATTTTATTGGTGTAATTATTCTTGGATTGTTAGCTAGTTTTTGTGTGTAGGTTACAGTAGAGACCATGCCATACCTCTAATCGTGGATAGTGTTGTTGAGTAGTTTGCACTAAAAAATGCATATGGTAGAGAAACAAAGGTTTTTGTACAAGAATGTGGGAAGAGATTAAAAGTAAATGACATAAAGGAACTATGTTGGTGATTTCCAGTGTTTCTTATTTGTATATTTTTTTTAAATTAATGTTTTGGTTAAGGTGCTGGGAATATGTTGTGTACCTAATAATATCATCTTCATGATGCATATGTGAATAAGTATGTGTTCATAATTTTTTTTGAATGCAAATCATGATATTTGCGTAATTTTATAACCACCATGTCATTAAGTTTAAACCTGAATCATGGTTCAAATGTGTGACTATTGATTTTTAAAGATGTGATTATCAATTTTCAAGGGTGTGATTATTGATTACTGGTTTCCAATATTGGAGTTACCTTTTTCCAAATTACACACTCACTTTTATAATGTATATTTATTGGATTTCACAAGTCACACAAACTCCTATATAATGATGAAATATATTTCTTAGTGCATTTTTATTCAAAATGAAAAACCTCATACAAGTTGAATAAATGCATTGAAATATTTTCATTTTCGTTGATATTCAAACCATATTACATAATGGTAACTTGGTAGAAAAATATTCCAAGGCACATGCATCAAATAATATCTATGAATTTCTCTTAAATTTCATATCGTAGACCAATAGAGCGAAGCTCATTGTGTTTCTTCACTGATCCCTTAAGAAAGTGTAGCTATTAGGAACTTTCAATTAATGGATGTAATTGATTTCTAGTGTTTCTCATTCATGTATGATTTTTAATAATTTTATTTTATTTTATTTTATTTATTTATTTATTTATTTTTATTTTTTTTCTTTCTGCTGAAAGTGGTAAAAATAAGTTGTGTACCTAATGTAATGCCCCTCCCCGGGGCCTAGCTAAATTAGATATGCGTATACATATATTCACAAATAGAGCTAAGATGAAATCTATCAAACAATTTTAATATTTTATAAAAATATACAATCATAACAAATCTATATAACATTTTCTTATAACCAACATACCCAAACTTTGACATTAAAATTAATTCAATTTAATGCTTAACCAAAACAAAAACAATGGATGTATCATACTCGTCAATCGCTAGTTGTTGAAGCTTGAGGACGAGGCCGAATGTTGGTGTTGTCGTGGAATCCACTGCAAGCTTTAATATTCAAGATTGCCAATCACAAATTATCCATCAATTTCCACCCTAACATACCCAAAGGATACTCTTCTTCTCACGAGACCCCTATGCACGACGGGGCTGCCGACACACTCTGCTAGCCAATGAACTATGATACCAGACTCTCTGTTGAGGGGGAATACAAACCCCACTTGTATCATAGTGAACCACTACCACACCCTCCAACAGTCACCTAGACGGGGGCCACAGCCCAAGCTGTCTCCAAAATTATTTTTCCTGCCCCCCCCCCTCCCCCCTCAAGTTTCTTCCTCCTTTCTTTTATAACAATCTGTCTGCTTTACTTTCCTACCCCTTTTTATTTTATTATTATCATTTCTAATGTTTATCTTTTTGTCATTGCTATTATTTTTATTATTTCTAATGTTTATCTTGTTGTTGTTATTATTATTATTATTTCTAATGTTTATCTTGTTGTTGTTATTATTATTACTATTATTTTTATTATTTATAATGTTTATCTTCTTGTTGTTGTTGTTGTTGTTATTTTTATCTTTATTATTTCTAATGTTTATCTTATTGTTATCATTATCATTATTATTATTTATTGTTAATCTTGTTATTATTATTATTATTATTATTATAATTATTATTTACTTGCTTGATCATTCATTTAGTTAATATATTATTAATTCGTGTTTCCCTTGTCCAATTATGAATTATTAATTAATTAACCATCGCATTTTCGCCACGACCAGGGATATCAAGGCGCCATGCTTCCCGCTTTCCCTTCAGATATTCCCTCAGGTGGAGATATGGTATGACAATTGATACGTCGTTAACTCAACCTGCTTACCCTTTTGATGGAATAGTGGTTACCTAGGGAATAAGGCCGAGTCGTTATTGCGCACCCCCAGCAATATACCTTGTGAGTGATCGTACTATGACTGACCCTCACAGAAACACACATCTAATGAGTCAGAGCCTCTGTCTTGCTCTAGACGAACTCATAGCATGGACATTGGCTAGACTTAGCTGATGTCATAATCAACCCCGTACATTGATGTGTATCGATTGGAAATCACATCCAACACCTACACATCAATACCATGCGCATCAAATCTCAATAAATAAGATTTCAATAAATCCATATAAATCATAGATTGACATCACCTGTCAATATAACTGACTCATTCCGAGTCCATGCACATCATGTGCATCAATTCTAGCATGAATTCACCTGTCATCGTAATCAGCTCCATCCGAGTCCATGCACATCACGTGCATCAATTCTAGCATGAATTCACCTATCATCATAATCAAATCCATGCGAGTCCATGCACATTACATGCATCAAATCCTTTCCAGGATTTCATCATAAGCATATATATATTTACCAGGTTATCAACACCTATCAATGATTTACGACTCATTATGAGTCTGCAGCATATTGACGCTTTCTTGCATGGCATGTACCTGCTCTATAGGTAAACTCAACAACACATCACAGTACATGATATACATATAAATATAGTCATTAATCATCATTTTCACATTGCGACAAATGCAAATATCAACATCCTTTCAGATCATAACTGAAACATGTAAGTATTTGATAAACATTAAATTACATCATAATCATGTGAAATCTCTATCACATCAGCATCATAGTACAATCATCAATAACATCATAAATCATCATTATAGTAACTAGTGAAATCATAACATTGTCATCTCAACGTAATCATATGGAATCATCATCAACATCTCATAGTCAATAACATATATCGATCATGTACTCATATTAAACATCACATAGTCTAAAAAACCACTGAGCCATTCACCATTGAATGCCCTCAAACAATAAATCATAGTCATAAACAGTCTACAGCATATCACCAAAAACGGGGCACTGCATACACCCCCACTTCAGGAAACTTCATCCCGAAGTTCTAAAATAAGTCAGGAAACTCTATATGCATCACTGAGACATCATTCAAGGTAGCAGAACTGGGACCATAACTATCCCATCTTGACCTGATCAACTAATCGACACTGAAGTTGTCGAGCTCATTACTCTACAATATGAATTGGCTCAGCCACCAAGGTTCCCTCATCCGATATCCAAAATTTACTCAAGTCGATGACTTGAGATGGATATGACATATAATGTTGCATAGAAGAACATGAAAAAACATCATGCATTTATCTCAGTAATGATGACAAAGTGAGATGGTAATAAAACTGGTTCTAATCACTTCCTGATCTCAAATGGTCCCTCAAACTGTGGTGATAATTCCCCCCCTTGCCTAATTGATAGAACTCGTCTGCGACTTCACCCACAAGAACAATCTATCTCTAAACAAATGGTTCTTCTTCATTTGATGCACATTGATCTAACCTTTAGGTCAGTGTTTGGATTCTTTCAACCATTCTCGAATGGATTACATCTACTCATCCATCTCCTGGATCATCTTTGGACCCACAAATATACTGTAACCCATGCCATAAGTCTAGGTACCTGGGGCATTACATACTCCCCCTCCTTAGAGAACTTCACCTTAAAGTTAATTTTAACGTACTTTTAATGTTATTTTCACTTTATTTTCATATTCAGGTCTTTATTCCCTTCTATTCTATTTTCAACAAATGATCATGGCCATAGGGTTCCATCATGTTCTCGATATTTCAATGGTAATTTACATAATATAAACCTAGTAATACTTCTCAGTAATTGTCAACACTGACTTAGATTTGCAACACCTACTAGTCATCCACAAGTACCTGAAATACCCAATTAACTACAGGCTAGACTACATCAATAGCCACACAATAGGTAACCAATCAACTTTTAGCACAACAAAATCCATGCAAGAATTCAAATCTATTCGGCTATCCTCTCCTCCAAGGTGAGAAGATAAAAATCATACAATATTTAGTAAAATACATATTCATAGCTTACAATCACGAATTTAGCAAATCAAGAGAAACTATCAATGCATAAGTCACTCAGCATTCCCACAGGTCTACTTCCAAACCCATACGTTTTTAATAAAGTTGATTCTCAACTTGATATGATTAAAAAGTGTCAATACTTAGTGACTTAGAAGAACATCTTAATTTTAACTACCTAGTCATTTTATTAGTATCATCATGTGTAGGTCAAGATGGTCACCTTGTCCTTACCTCATTTCGGCATTTCGGTAGATGTTTTAAATCACATAATGTGTCATCATAGTCTCATCAATTCATGTCTTAAGGACTAGTCATCTTTTTATTTAGACTTTACCATCTTAGGTGGTTAGCATCATTGTGTTATGTTGGTTGTGTTAATCATCTCCATATTTTGTTTGACAAAAACAGTCTTCGTTTGACTCTTTCAGCACTTAATGGAAGTTTCGGAAAAAATAGCCTTGTTTCTTGTCAGTTAACAGAATGTCAAAAATGTATCCTTTGTTAGTCATCCCTATTTTATTTTATTTTTCCTCTAATATGTCCTTTCCCTATATACCTTTATCTTAATGTTTTTGGTTCCCCTCTCTTTCCAAGAATATGAAAATATCATATCATTCATGCCAAAGAGTAACCATGATCATCTACTAACTTAAGTGCAAAGGAATATGAAAGAAACACACACGACCCTTTTCCACATCTCATCATTTTAATTGAGTTACTTATTTTTTCATATAAAACTTACATAACCACAATCATAAAAACTAAAAACTATTATCACAATCAATTTCTCATGCAGGAATGTTCTCTAATAAATCTACATACTTTGGTCCAGAATTGGCCATTTCAACATCCAAATTTACTTCTACCTCTAATAGGTAGTCAAAGACTTGGTATTCCTCTTGTATCTTTGAGCATCCTCCTAAATAGCATGTATACAATGTTCCTCTAACATCACCAAAATAGGAACATCTTTTCATTCCTTCTTTTAATTGGTCTATCGTCTCAATTCTTCATTTTTAATTCTAGCCTTTATATAACAAACATTCATGGCGTACAACACCATCTGACATGTTCTTGTCCTCATTATATCAAAATGGAACCTTTAGAACTATATACCCTTTGAAAAATTTTCCTGAGTGACTCCATTTCAATGCATATATAAATAATTCATTTTACTACTCATTCTAAAAATAAATACATAATGCATGTAATTATTATCCTTAATAAATATAAAGTATATGCAATGATTATTATTTAATTATATTTATAAAACTATATGATAATTTAATTATCAAATACCTTTTCATTATATATTTAATTTAAAATACACATTAGGCAAGCCCAAACGTGACCTCTTAATATGTTTCCTTATATTTCATAAGAATAACATCTTTAACTTCATCCTTTTATATTTTGTAAGGTTCTTGAAAGATGAATGTCTTTTTATATCAAAATTATACCAATCTAACTATATATATATATAATTTAACAAGAGCTATGAGTAGCTTAGTCCCTGCTATTTGAATTGGCAAATCAAAAAGACTGGATAAGTTATTCAAGCTAAAATCTAGAGAAGATATGAAAATAAATTTTATGGATTCAATCAATACTGGAGTTTAAAAGATATACCTTCAAATATTTAATCACAAGGATTGGTCCATAACCATTTTAACTCCATATATTTGATTGTGTTGAAAGGTATCACAAAACTTGAGATGCAAATATCAATTTTCTGAACACTAAGATTCTAAGTGCAGAAATTGTACTCTCAAGTTTTTTGATACCTCTCAACTTTGAATGGATCATAGACATATACAATTAGGATTGTATAATGGATGATCTTATTGACAATTTGCGCTCTTATATTTTTATGTTTTTGACATAATTTTATTATATATTAAAGGGTACTTTTATTGGCTGACGCGTTCATTTGATAAGATCAATCTTAATTGGCATGATACTTTTGACCCCTTTGTGATTGCAGCTTTTAAGATGATGTTGGTTCACAACCATCCATGCATATTTTATTTTAGGTTTAATAAGTGGGTTGTAAGTTTGTCTTCGAGAGTGAGCCCAACTCATTATCTGATTTTTTCTCTCTATGGCAAATGGGATACTCCAACTCCTGGCCAAGAGCACTAGTTGATCAAGTATGCCTATTATTTTAATCCCACGGCCTATTTTGATTTTATTTCAACTTTAGTTGCTATGAATAGGTTATAATATCCATTGGGTATACTCTTCCACTCTTCCACTTTTTACATTGATATTTGCAAATAATTTTTATTTTTGCATTTATATTGTAAATAAATAAAAAAAGAACTTAAATTATATAAAAAAAAATAGTCCATGGCAATTTTATACTTGTGAATATAAAAGGCCTCATTTTTTGAAATACAACAAAGAAAATTATTTCCACCATAAGTCCAAATTAGTGAAAAAAAACTACTTCAAAGAAATTATATTAATACTAAATTAGGGTTTTGAGTTTTTTTACTATAAATTAATTAATTGAATTAGGGCACTTCTTGATATGTCAACATCTGAGAGAAAATTCCACATACACCACTTAGTGATATGTCAACATCTAAGAGAAGATTCCACATCCATTCTTCTATTGCACACCACCTCTGCAGTAATTTCAAGTAACTACAAACCGATGTTGGTGACTTTGTATCATAAGCTATCGGCTTCTTTATTCATGTTTTAGGCACAATGAGGATTGCTCTTCTAACATTCAACATAGTAAACAAACTGTTAACACATGTGCAAATAATCCTCCTTGATCAATTATAATAAAGCTAGTTATATTTTTCAAAGATTTAAATACAACAATTCTCAGTGTCAAAATATATCAATAAAATAGTTCTCAAATTCAAACTCTTTGGATGGCATTCAAAGAAGTATTTAACAATATTAGTTAATGCAGATGATCTCTTATGATATGGATCAAGTAGAAGGAGAAATGAGTGATAGATATAGAAATATTGGCATTAGATTCCCAAAAAAGAGAAAAATGATATTGAAAATATTGCTTCGCAGTTTATCTACCATCACTAATATTATGGATTGATCCCAATTATTTAAGAGAATCATTTGCATGGTGGCAAGTAATAAATATTGCAATTCAAAGAAAATAATAGCTGAAAGAAATACTTTTTTACCAAAGAAATAGCTTCATGGAGAAGCTCTCCAATCTTTCCTGGAATAGCTGAAAGAATTACTTTTGTTGGAAGAAATAGCATGAAAGAGAAACTCCATCAAATAGCTAAAAGAAATAATTACCTGTGGAGTGGAAGATATTTAATTCTTGAATCTACATCCACACTGCTAAATCGCAAAGATGCTCCTTGTTAACAAAATCCACATCATACCACCCTCATCTTCCCAACAGAGCATCAAAAAGCTACACAAATTATACAATTTAATAACTACATACAAGAAATTATGTTTTGTAGTATCTTGGAAGAAGCCCCTTATTTTTATCTCCTCAAGAGAACCTTGCCTCATCCATATTTTTCTACAACGCAAACAAAGCAAAGTTCATGCCTCTATCCATGCTATTTACTGAACTTTGTAAGTACAGATATTAAAAAGCAAAGTTCATGCCTCTATCCATGTTATTTACTGAACTTTGTAAGTACAGATAATAATTTGCATGTAAATATGTAAATAGTATCAAATAACATAAGATGTGCTGATTTTGATATATGATGTAAATAGTATCAAATAACATAAATAGGTTTGATGGAATAGAATTTGTGTGTTGTTTTCCAAACATTACATGAAAGGCATCGAAATTCAAACTAGTTTACAACAGCATAGATTATGAATTTACCCTTCAATATTAGTGAATATTCTTATTGAAAGAAATGTAAATGATAAAAAATATATACATACCTAAAATTCAGAGTGTATTAAGCAACCCTACTGTTTGATGATGAATTAGATCCATCTTCATCACATAATAATTAAACTGCATTCCCCCACATTTCACCATGCTCATCTTATACAATATCTGCACACCCAATTCTTGTTGTAACATGAATTCCTAAATATATGCAACAAAACATCTAAATTTACAACTCCAAATCAGTAACAGCCAAAATAATTTCTGACTCGAAGTGGATCCCAAACAATATATAATAAAGTGTTTCATGGTTTTGCAATGCAGTGCTGTGCATTATTTGACTTTTCCTCATAATATTCATGTCATTTATACACGTTTACACGGGCATTTATTCCAATGCCCCTTTCAATATGAAATGTCCAGTGCCTTCGTGAGATTTATGTGTAAAGATATTGAAACAATACATTAAATGTCTATCCGTTTGCCACGTCAGAACAACTTCAAAATCTGATCAAGCGTAATGCTCTATGAAAGTTAGACCAAACAAGGGTTATTCAGGGTTGTCGTGGCAGCCTATAAAACTAATTATGACTAGTGAGACTCTCTCTTTAGGATTTGGTTTCGTTGCTTCAAGTGCTTGGATTCTTGTTGAAACTTTATGGTACTAGTGTCTCCTTTATTTGTTTCAAGTTCTTCAATAAATAAGAGTATTGGGATTTATAATTTTGGTAATTGGTTTCACATTAACCCATATTTGTTGAGTTCACTCAAGTGATATTATTTCTCCACATTAAAGGTCATGGAATTATTTGATTTTTGGTTTCATCGATGCATGATAATTCCATTTTTGGTTTCAACGATGCATGATGAGAATAAGATTTGTGAAGTGGCATCAAAACTTTGGATCTACTCTAAGCAACCGTGAACTATTAAAACCTTGAAAATGAAGCTTATCATGCCATCATTTCATATCCATCTACAAAATTTCAGAGACAAAGAATGTTGATTGCAAAAGACCAACTCTTGGTGGAAATGAAAACCAATAAAAGTAAGCAAATGAAAAGGAAGCAAACACAATTGCATGAATCTCTAAATTTAGATCTTTTCGATGACATCAATGAGAATAATCAGATTCAACTAAATACTTATTTTCAATATTTTAGAGAATTCCCTCAACTAACTTGGCCACACCTTTAAACATGCACCATTGCCGAGGTCATTAAAACTATTTGGTAAAGTTTATGCAAGAATAACACTGAAGTATTTCCCACTGTCTTTATACCATGTTCCTGTGTCCTCATCCTACAACATGACATAAGTAATTGTCAATAAAATCATATGAGATGAACTCAAACTTGTTTGAAACAACTTAAACCACTCCATGGACTCAAAATTACAAAAAAAAATGGAAAGACAGAACCTTACCTTTAAAACAAAATTAATCGTTGCTATAGAGTTACTATTATCGATGCTAATATACACATTATGGAGAATCTTCCTGGACCAATGGATTTTGTTCTCCATAATCCTATAATTTCTATCAAAACTATAATGTTAATTCATATTCATATCTCCAAACATTCTCCAAATTCATTAATTACTTTCCAGTAAAGATCATAATTTATGATGAAACTATTAATTTTGGGAGGATACAAAATTCACTGTTATTTCAAAAATGCTAAAGGTGACATGTTTAGTTATCCAACATTACCTTGACTATGACGATCCTGGAGATTGCATATCAGCATATCAGTAGGTGACTGATCCCATTCACTGTATAGCTATACTAAATTAGAGTTTTAGAAATCAACATTCACTGTGATCAACATTCAAATATTACTTTGCGCTCCCTTATTGAAATTCAAGATCAAACTTGTCCTAACCATGATAAGTCAAATTTGTAGACTAGAAATCAATGAGATAACAAAACAATTGACCTGAACAAGTAATCATAACTTTTCCTACAACTTGTTTCTCATATGTATTTGAAACTTGACCAGCATATATATCAAATTGAGAGCTTCGTTCTGGTGAAAGTTTCATCTCATTTCATTCTTCAATTGTGCTACAGATGTGGAATTTTCAGTTTCTTCTTGTGTTTTATCTTCTAGTTCATCAAATCTATTGATAAGAACCTTCAGCTTCTTCTGTGCACTTGTGTCAGAATCCATACATTGAGAAGGCTCTTCCGATAATTCTTTGCAAAACAGTCTCTTTGAAGAACTGCCTGAATGTTACATTGATATAATAACTGGTCAGCATTGGCATTAAATCCATTGGACAATAAACCACATTGAATTCCTAAATCCATTGTAGTTGAGATTCCAATGTCTTGATCCACACCCACTTGATCGGTACTCATGGTAGGATGAGAGGATGGTTTCCCCATAACTCTTTTCTTTTTTCTTGAAAAACCAAAGTATATGATGCAAGAGTCACAAGGTAACAAGTCAAAGGTGGGATGTAACTGGCGATACAATGTGTTAGAGGGTTAATTGATATAGTTTTCGGCATTCGCTTCAGCTCTTCTTTCTGATTTTGGCCCAGCTCATTAGTTCTAATCAGATTAAATTGATAGGTGAAAAATGGTTTATTTGATGCCCAGATAGAAAGTCTTTAGTACTTTTATCAACAGTCACAATTATTTTCCTTGAGAGTAGACTTCACATGTTCCCTCGCCAACTGGTTCTTTCTGTCAACAAATTTATGTCTGGAAAAATTATGATAGAGATCCTTATGATGTGAAACTATCACGTCAGGTTTGGAGATAGAAACATGGTCGGGGGGAGTAGGAACAGTTCCAGACATTTTATCACTGTTAGATGGAACCTCATCACTATTAGATGGAACCTCGTGACCTCTTTAGCTTAGTGTCGATGCCATTCTCCTGCTGGGTGAAAAAATGAAGATGGGTGTCTATTTTGGGGGGTCTCGTGAGAAAATAATTATGTTTTTTTCATGTCTTCCAACTTCGGGCGAACAAAAGTGATATTTTTATTTAAAATTTCACTTTGCCGTAAAAAGAAAACTTTTGTAGAATTATGTTAGCTTTCTACTCATAATTTTTTCAATTTTTTTTATTAAGATTTGATATGTCGATTTCGCAAATGTTTGACAGTGTGTTCTTATAAAATGAAAAGACTACAAAAGAGTTATGATTTGTTGCACCACTAAAATCGTTGTTAGACTTGTGTTTTGCAAAAACTGAAAATGCTACGACAATCTACACACAATGTACTAACGTCTGACTATAAGTTTGCATCCAATGGACCTCTATATTAATTATTATATTTTTTTAAAGTCGATCCATGGGAAAACTCAGTCGATTTTCAACAACCTTTTTGTTGCACCACTTTTCTCTCAATCCACTATAAAATCAAAAAATCTACGACCACCCTTTTGAAGTAGACACGTCAATGAATCGACCCACATTTTCTTCGATTTTTTTGGTGTTGTATTTACAAAGTTATGGATTTTTCTTTTCGCTATTTTTTTAAAGAGCTGAATCATAACTCGACACATGTTACAAATATAAAACTTAAAAAATATCAGTTCTTATCTATATACAACAAAATTTATACCCTCGTAAAGTAGATTCAATGATGAATCTACTGGTATGAAGTCCGACATTCGTTTTGTTGTGTAAGAGGTGGTTTTCTCCTTCCGAAAATGGAGAAACCTGAAATTTTTGCAGAGATCTGAATCGGTCATGTTTCAGAGATTATTCGGCCGAACAAATTATTCGGCCGAAGAATTATTCGTCCGAATAACTGTTTTCCGTAACGGCGCCGTAACTTATGGCGAAGGTTATTCGGCCGAATAACTAAACGGAAAAAAAATTACGTCGGCCGAAAAAAAAAAAAAAAAAAATAAATAAAATAAAATAAAAAATTATACTCATATAAATAAACGTAAAGTTAATTCATTATTTTCGCATGTTTGAACTTCGCATTTTTTTGTCAAACTAATTTCGGAAGGAGGAGATAAGTTTTGCAAAAAAAAAAAAAATTATACTCATATAAATAAACGTAAAGTTAATTCATTATTTTCGCATGTTTGAACTTCGCATTTTTTTGTCAAACTAATTTCGGAAGGAGGAGATAATTTTTGCAAAAGGAGGTTTTTACAAGGTATGTTTCTTCTTCTTCTTTACAAAAGGCACATTGAAGGAGTTTTTTTTTCTAAGGCATATTTGCAAGGAGTTTTTCCAAACTATCTCTTTTCTTATTGCATTTTTACAAAGAAGACATTTTTTGCAAAATGAGATTTTTACAAGCTATGTTTCTTCTTCTTCTTCACAAAAGGCACATTGAAGGAGTTTTTTTTTCTAAGGCATATTTGCAAGGAGTTTTTCCAAACTATCTCTTTTCTTATTGCATTTTTACAAAAAAGACATTTTTTGCAAAAGGAGGTTTTTACAAGCTATGTCTTCTTCTTTTTTACAAAAGGCACATTGAAGGAGTTTTTCCAACATATCTCTTTTTTATTGCATTTTTACAAAGAAGACATTTTTTGCAAAAGGAGGTTTTTACAAGGTATGTTTCTTCTTTTTTCCAAAGACACATTGAAGAAAATTTTTTTCTAAGGCATATTTGCAAGAAGTTTTTTCCAAATATTTATTTTCTTGTTGTATATTTGCAAAGAAAACATTTTTTTGAAAAATAGATTTTTACAAAGTATGTTTCTTCTTCTTTTTTCCAAAAGACACATTGAAAGTGTTTTTTTTAAGGGATATTTGTAAGGTTTTTTTTCAAAATATTTCTTTTCTTAGACATGTTTGCAAGGATGTTCTTTGCAAGAATGTTTTTTTTTTCAAAGTAGTTTTGCACTTCTTATTTATTTGAAAGGAGTTTTTTCAAATAGTTATCTTATTTTGCAAAGGATTTTTTACAAAGTAATTTTGTACTTCTTATTTCTTTGAAATTGGGTTTTTTTCAAAGAGTTGTTTCTTTACAATGATTTTTTCCCAGATATATTTATAAATAAGTTTTTATTGAAAGTATTTTTTTCTAGTGGTTTTTTTCGTAGATATTTTTTCAAAAAAGTATTCTTGGAATGAATTTTACAACAAAGATTTATTTACAACGTGTTTTATTTTCTTCCTTGGCACAAGGTGTTTTTATTATTTTCCAAAGAAGATTTTTGTTCAGAGAATTTTTTCAAATGAAAGTTAATTCCAAAAAAATCTTCTTCAAAAGACTCTTACAAAATTTTTAAAAGGTAAAGTAAATTTCAGTTCATGTTTTTATAAATTCCGTAAATGTTTTTAAATCTTAATTTATTTGTTTTTACTATAAAGTAACATGATTCTTTAATTTATCGTCTATAGATTAAACAACCATGGGCAATAAGAGAAATCGTAAAAGAAAAGCTGATCGTAAACGTGATGATGATGATAATAGAGAGAAACAAAAACTCAGATATATTGCCAAAAAACAAAGGGTTGCTGAAACAGAAGAGAGAACTATTGAAGATATAAATACAGATTTACATGACAATGTTGAAGAAATGGAAATTGAAAATAGAGTACAAGAAGAACAAATTGAAGTTGAAAAGAACATTGTAGAAGATGTAAATAGTGATTTACATGCTAATGTCGATGAAATCAATATTGAAGATCAAGTTCAAAATCCAGAAATTGAACCTGGTATGTATATATCATATATTTTCCAAATTCATTTTTTTATAATGAATTTTATTTTTTGATATATGTTAAATTAAATTTAACTTGATGTATAGGTACTTTTACTATTGATGATGAAATGTTAGAAGACATTGATTGCGACAAATATGGAGAAAAACTACCAATACATGTTGCACGATATCGTGCTACAAAATTTTATGATGAAGTTCTCAAAGATTACTCAATAGCAGGACAAGCACAAATTTTGAGATGTTTATTAGTGTCCAAGAAATTAGAAGGTGCTACATTGTTATTGGGTATTCACAAAGTAACAAAAGAGTCGAAATTGAAACAAAATGTGATGGAAAATATAGGCGATGCAATAAAAAAATTTGGAAAATCCAGGAAGAAAGATATCAGTGCTGCACGTAAAGCAATTCATACAGCAATTCTTTCAGCTAGTACTAAACAAAAGCGTTTGACAACAGAACTAGCAAAAGCAGTTGGAACACCAAGAAAAACATTATACAAACATAGCAAATTCAGAATGCAAATAGATGAAAATAATGAACTTGCTTGTTGGGCAATTATTTGTAGACAACCTTACAAAGATAGATTAGGAGCAGGGGTTAAAGATATTGTACGAGAATATTGGTTGGAACATGCTCGAGTTTCACCAAATGCAAGAGATGTGATACGCAAAAGAATATCACGAAATGTATATGAAAGCCAACCAAAACATATAATGGACATGACACAAGTACAATTGTTCAATAAATTCAAGGAAGATCATCGTGGAATTAATATATCAATCACTACATTTGTGCAACAAAAACCATGGTATGTTCGACCTATAACTATACGTGATACATGTTGTTGCCGTTATCATGTGCAATTTCAGTTATATTATGACACGTTTCTTGAATTTGGTAAAATGTTTTGGACAAATTCACCACCTCCGTCGACGATACGTGAATTCATATCTCAAATTTTATGTGAGAGAAATCACGATGAAGTATTTTATTCAAAGAAATGTGTCAATGGAAAACATTGTCATCATTGTGGAAATTTGGTGTTATTCCACAATAAATACCCTATCGATAATGATCAATCGTTGTCAAATGTAAATGTTGATTGGAAGAGATACGAATACATCAACTATAATACAAGTTCTAGTGATTCACGTTCCAAAAGAATTGATTTGCTAGAAGACAAGATATGCGTCACATATTTTCTCAAAAAATTTGAAAACGAAATTTATAAATACACCCAGCATTCACATAGAGCACGATGGCAAGATCTTCAATTCAAACAGTCTCGTGAAATTTTTCCACCCGGAACAATTTTGTCAGTGGTCGATTTTGCTGAAAACTATACATTTGCTGCACAAAACGAAATACAGAGTGAATACTATCACTCTGACCAAGTTTCGATATTTGTCCATGTTGTATATAGACATTCTCAATAGGATATCGATGGCATTGAAAGCACATGTGACAATCGAGATGTGATTAAAGAATATCACTTCTATATCAGCGATGATCGTACACACGACACACATTTTGTCCAACATTGTATAGAAAATATTTTCTATGACTCACTGAAAAAATGCGAAGTCAAATTCAAAGAGCATTGGATATGGTCTGATGGATGTGCGGGTCAATTTAAATCTTCACGATCATTTTTTTGGTTATGTCGACTTCATAAAGCGCTGAACATTAAACATCGCTGGAATTTCTTTGAAACTGGGCATGGAAAAGGTGAGCATGATGGTGCAGGAGCATGCGTGAAAAGAGCACTTCGAAGATGGCAAATGAACTATTCTTCAGCACGGTTTCATTCAGCTGCAGAGGTTGTCCAATGGTGTCAATTAAATCTAAGCCATGATTATAATCAACAATCAAAAGATGTGCGCAGGTATGTCCACTATTTTTTTAATTTATATTATTTCTTAAAATTAAAAAAAATGTATATACTAACATTTAAGTACACATGTACACTATTTATTGTGTAGGTTTTTTTGGCTTGTTGGGGTCCAAGATATAAATAGATCAATACCATATGATGCTAGCACCATACATGGAACTAGATATCTTCACTCTATTCAAACAAAATCATTTCACAACGTGTTTGCATTTGACAGTAGAAAGCAATCATGCTTTTGTCATATTTGCATTGAAAATGTCGAGTCTACAGAATTTTGTGAAAACATAACAAACAACTACGTAAAAGCTTGGAGACACACAGAGATTAATCCAAAAGGAAAAATGCCACTGGCAAGTGTTGAAGAATTAGAATCAGAAGAAATAGCAATATCGTCTGATGGCGATAGAATTTCAGATCTCGTAAGAGAAGGTAATAAACTTGTTTTTGACTTTTTAATCAATTGTTCATTCTAATCCTTCGCCATAAGTGGTCAATTCAATTCATTTAAATACGCTAACACCAATCATAACTTGCACAGGAGATGTTTTCGCTGTGATTGCACCTATAGACAACAACGAAAATGTCAAATATTATTTGATGCGATGCACTGAAGGAAAAATGAAATTATTGGAGGACTACAACGACAACGGATTTACATACGAAAGAGGATCCATCATTTTAAAAGGCTACTTTTTTCAGCAGACGCATATGACTAAAAATTATGTCTACTTTCAGGATTATGAGCCTGATGTTATATGTTGTCAATATAGTCATTTAGTATGTGCATCTCGAATAAAATTGATACAAGTTCCATCAAAAAAACAGTTGAAAACCAAAAAATGGAAACTATCCATATGTGACCATGAACGGATAGTTGAAGATGGTATTCCATTACGATGTTTTTAACTATATATCAAAAATAAATTGATCTATATTTTTGTCCATGTCAATTGTTGTGTGCAATATATTTTTTGTCCAATTATCAAAATTGTTGTGCCCAGTATATTTTTTCATTGAGATTTTATGAATATTTTCTTGAATGACAACTAAGCTTAAATGGTTGTACTTTAACATGCTTAAAAATGAATTCAAATATAATTTAAAAATTCAAAAGTACTTTATTCGGGTCCCCATATGTCTATTAGACCACTAAGGGATGAGATAACCGATGTGGCTATGCCCACTCCGCCCCGAATTTTTACTTTTGGTTGATTAATACTAACGAAAAAATACAAAAAGACCTATTAAATTTTGTAGTATATTAATCCATCGAACATGTTTCTTTAATACATACTTCACCATAAATATGATCTTAAATAGATGTCTTAAAATTGTAACCAAGTTCTCCGTCCCAAATCTTTAATTTAAAATATCGCTTGTGCAAATTCACATAACTGAAATCATGGCAAATGGAGATAACGATCATTTGATTTTTAATCACAAGCAAGGATTCCAGGATTGTGAAGCTTATGCTAAATTAGAGAAATGATTATTTACAACAAATCAATGAAAATTCATCAAATTGTTGTTTAAAATCATTGCTCTAATTTAGCACAAACTTCACAATCCTGGAATCTTCGCTTATGATTAAAAAACAAAAAACCGTTACCCCCATTTGCCATGATTTCAGCCTCATCAAATGTACCTGAACATTGAAAATAAAAATTAAATTAATTAAAAATCCATTAATTTTGCCCAACATTAATTCTTACCATAACATTCATTTTCAACATTGAATATTTCCTAACTTAGATTATCATTTTAAAAACATTTCCAACACCTCCCATTCATTCAACATTTCCTACCCTTGGGTTCCCATTCATTCAACATTTCCTACCCTTGGGTTGCACCTATCAAGACATTTTAAACATTCATGCAAAACATATTATAATAACACTTATTCTCAACATAACAAATTGAAAACATTCATTCTTCCATAACACCTCCCATTCATTCTTTCCCAACATTTCTTTTTCTCTAACACCTCCCATTCATTTTTTTCCAACATTGATTCTTACCATAACATTCATTCTCAACATTCAACATTTCCCAACTTGAAATAACATTTCAAACATTCCTAACACTTCCCATTTTCTAACTTCATAACATTCATTGTCATCATTCAACATTTCCTAACCTTGGATTGCACCTATAAAAACATTTTAAACATTCATGCGAAACATATTATAAATATTATCAAAACTCATGCAAAACATATTCTAAACATTTACCAAATGAGAAATAATGGACATGTACTCATGTATATAATCCAAAAAAGAGATGAACTTGTGAATTCAATGTACATATATATATAATCAAAAAATAAATACCCTCCATGTTCAAAACAACACCAATATATAGATATCAACAAAAACTATAAAGTCTGAACCACTATCCATCTCGACCAATATCTTTCCACTATTTTCCACTAGGACCTTCCCTAGGACTCAACTCCACCTACAATACACAAAAAAACAAATTATAAATTTAGATCATAAATTATTTAAACAATTTTAAACTAAATTCAAAATATTAAGATATTAAACTCATCTACAAAACAATTCAATTATTAAAAAAATCGTACATCAAATTCTTTGGATGCATGTCCACCACTTTTTTCCCCTAGAGACTTTCCTTTGGCTCCAAAAGATCTCAAAGAGCCAAGCTGCAACATGTACAAAAACAATTTTCAAATAAATCAAAAAAATATAAAACATTAAACTTATATCAAAAATCATTTCTAGTTCGACAAAATTACCTCAGTGCCAATATCTGCATTCATTAAAGACCCCACATCTTCGCCCCCAATTTCCAAGTGGTCTCTTCCCTAAAATTTAAATTTTGTTAGTAAATAAAACATAGTAGATACAAATAATAAATTAAGCAATTAACTTAAAACCAAAACAAAAAAATTAAAATCATTAGCTCACAAGAGATGGTAAATCATCTAAAAAGTTGGAATCTAATGAAACCTGCATAGATAAGTCAAATTAACAATAAGATACATTGATATTTATTAAAATTCAAGTAAACAAAAAAAATATCATGTTCAATCATAAATATTAAAATTAAAATACCTCTCCTGAGCGCTCTTCATTTTGACTAGGATGCTCTTGATTTTGACTACTGGAGACTCAAAAATTATTTGCATTTAACATTCTCGTAAACTACAAACAAAATACATTTGCTTAATATACTTATTCCCATGTAGCAAAATATTCAATTCAAAATGATTAATAAAAAATCAAATAGATTATCATAGCAGAATCAACAAACCTCTCCCATGCTCGATGTGTCATTGGATAACACATCTGAAGCTATATCTCGACAAGACTTAGCATAAGCCCTGAGATCATCAATGCTCAATGCATCTACCTCGTCATTCGTCTTGTAGACAAAACTCTGACGAAGAATAGCGCGAGCCTTCTCTCGCCCCAAACCAACTTCTACTCCTGCAAGAGCTGAAGCTAAACCATCACCTACTGATTCCCTTCCAATTGTCCCTAGTTGAGATGTTGTCTCCATCTCTGATCTTAAAGCCACAACCCTTGGTGGACGAGGTATCTCAGGTGGAGGTTGTATAGTGGCAGGGTCTCTAAGAGCACCTTTTCGATTATATATTCTACCCTTTCCAGCTCCATAAAAGTCAGAGGGAACATCAGTATAGTTAGGCTTCATACCTAAAAAAAAACTCCGCATAAAAAAATCTAGCAAAATAATTAGGAACCTCATCGTTCCAAGGCAATCGACCATAAGCTGCAAGAAATCGATCATATATGAAATGTGCAATTTGAGGATGCTTGAAATATTGCACTTTCAACATTTTTCGCTTAAGGCCTTCTTTGAAATTGAACATTGAATTGGCTTGTTCTCTACTGACTCTCTCCTTCACAACCTCCCACTTATCTGGACCCATAACTTGGTCCTTTCGCATCCGCATCAAATGAACAAAACTATTTGTAGTTGGTCCAAGTTCATCGTATGCATCAATGAATTTTTGCAAAGATGCCAAAACAATCTCTAGACTTTGTCGACTCTCTGGAGGGAGATCCAAAGAACAAAGATCATTGTTCAACCTGTCATAGTGGGATTTACAACTTTCAAGAATAGTTTGTTGCACAACACCTCGCCATGGAAGCTCATTAGGTAAATCAGACGGATAAGTTGATATGGGTGTACACCCCTCAGCTAGTGGAACATATGTCGTCCTAGCTCTAGGAGGAACTTCAGGACCCTGCTCTCCACCCACACCTATTCCATCATCTATATTCCTATCTTGATCTTCCCCTCGCTCCATCGAATTACGCACATCTTCTGAACATCGCTCTGCTTCAAATATAGCCGTAGTCAAAAATTAACTTTTTCCATAAATTCAAAACACAAAAAAATACAAATTATACATTATTAAACATTAATGTTCATACCAACAGAACGTTGGGATCGACGCTCTCCCACAGAAGACAAAGGAGAATCATTTGTACCCCCTCGAACTTGTTGGTGATCAAACGACTGGGACCCATGCAATAAACCTGAACCCCGCGGTGAATTCGACAACCTTCGACTACCAATTGGAACACCAATTCCTGAGGATTGTGATGACCTCCTACGCTTTCCCTTCGAAGACTCTCTTTCCATTTGATATAACTTCTAAATTTACACAAACATTAACATATTGAAAATGTACATAACTACCACTACAAGCATCAAGCCAATATTTGATTAAAAACTCCAACAAAATTTAAGTCCCCCTCCTAACTCTAATTAATTAACTAAAATTCCTTACCCTCCCTAATATTGCAACATAAAGGACATATCTAATAATCATTTCATTATCAAACACAATTAATTGAAGTAGTATAATAACCTTAAAAACTTTTAATCCAACAAATATGTTTGAATTATATATGTCAACAAACAAACATCTCACTAAACATATATATGTATTCTTATTAAAAGAATTCTAACTTATATTTATGATAATACAATTTACACACATTGAAGTTGTACATGTTAACTCTACAAACTCAAAACATATCTATTAAAGATCTGCATACAAAATGTAGAGCTTCCTCAAATAGTATAACATAAATATACCCTTATTAAGAAACTTCTAGTTAACATCTATGATAAAACAATTTACAAACATTGAAGTTGTACATGTTCATTCTACAAAATTAAAAACATATCTCTTAAAGATCTGCGTAAAAAATGTAGAGCCACCTAAAATATTATAACTTATTTTCTTTTGTAAGTTCCTCTCCTAACTCTAAGAACACTATTGCAGCATAAACATGACATCAATAATCATCCCATATTGTAATAGTTCAATCACCTTCCTAATTTTTAAACTATCACTTATGTTTTCATTCTATATCTCAATAAACAAACATTCCTTAATTTTTATAAAAAAAATACTTAATAACTTACAATATTTAATTTTTAAGTGACTTTCTACGTTAACTCTGTTCATGAACAGAGTTCATGAACTCAATTGACATTCTTGTACCTGACTTAACATAGTAACACCACATGTTGATCATTTATAAAGTTGTTTAGTATATCCTTTATCATCACTTCATTGAGAATTTGGAAAACTTAATATGAAACTCGTCAGGGATTAGGGTTTAAATATCCATATATATAAAGAAGCAATGGAGTTACATTTCATAAAAATAAGACAACAACATGTTATGATGTTTAATTTTCATTTTATATATTTCAAAACCTTACTTCATAGCATAACTACCGCCTATAATTTCATAGCATATCATGAACAGAACTTCTATGATAGCAAATGAACATTCATGGTTGATGGAGTAGTAGTAAGTCCATAGTTTTCATGATATTATACAGATACCCAATTCCAAGTAGCAGGTGGAGATTCATTGTTGAATGCATGTGATTAGAATGAATCGAAAGGACTGCCTACTTTAATGGGGTTAGTTCATCTCAATTATCTAAAAGCTTACGTCAATCAGAGAACCAATACCCTTTGAGCAATGATAACAACATTATTACAGCTAAAGATCATTACCTAATCATAGCTAGTACTATTGTATTACTCATATTCTTAGACCTATCATAGCTCATAGTTTCTATCAAGCACTCATAAGCATGAATAATCATGTAGTACTAATACCCTTATCTGAAATCACATATAAAGCCTAGTCAAAGCATTATAGTATTCATAGTAAAGCTAACCAAGCTATAATAATTGTAAAGCTATCCTTATATTTTCTGTACATCGTATGATTAGACTGCAATCATTGTGGAATTTATATACAGGGCAACATGTACGTAAGCTTCAACTGCATTGGGTTTACTACTATCTATAACCAATAATCAGCAATGATAATGTTTACTAAACAGTTGTGATTACAGCTTCTATAAGACAAATTATGAGCTATATTATAACAGTTCATATCTAACCTATTAGTAATGGTATTCTGTTCATGAACAGAGTTCTGTTCTTGAACAGAGTTCTGTTCATGAACAGAGTTCTGTTCATGAACAGAGTTCTGTTCATGAACAGAGTTCTGTTCTTGAACAGAGTTCTGTTCATGAACAGAGTTCTGTTCATGAACAGAGTTCACGAACAGAACTCTGTTCATGAACAGAGTTCACGAACAGAGTTCACGAACAGAACTATGTTCATGAACAGAGTTCACGAACAAAACTCTGTTCATGAACAGAGTTCACGAACAGAACTCTATTCGTGAACTGTTCATGAACAGAGTTCATGGACATAAAACTGATTCTCTAAAATAAAAATTGCATTTTAAAACATTTAACCTTCCAATATTAAGACCCATTATAGATTTTTTTAATTCTAAGACTGCCAACAGCATAAAAACAAAGTTTATGTAACGATGCATACCTGTATATAAAAATGCAGTGAAGAATCGTCGATCCCAACGCCGCCTCTATTCAATCCAGCAACGCTCCAAACAACACCTATTTCCTTCACAAACAACAACTAACGTCATCAAATAAGCCCTATAACATACACAAACAGAATCATTACGTCAAAACCAAAGCGAAAACGCACCTTCAATCGTTCAGATAAAACCGCAACACCGTCAAAGCAGCAACCCACCAAGACACACCTGCCAACAACAACAGACCAACCGACACGCTACCTCCAACGAGCAGCAGCTAGCGCAAATCACACCCCGACGAAACGTTAAAGCCGACGATCGACAGCAGAAATAACAACAAACCAACGAACTCGCTGCTTCCAACGAACAGAGCAAGCGCAAATCACACCCCGACGAAACGTAAGAGCCGACGAGCGACAGCAGAAATAGAGCAGACGCGAGTCGCGGAGAAAGAGCGAGCCGTGGAACACAAGCAGGGCGACGAGCAGCGGGGTGGCGAGCAGCGGGGTGGGGCGTCGGCAGGGTAGCAACAGACTATTGCGGGCCCATGCGGGGTCCAAACAATTCCAACAGGGAATGCCAAATGGCAGCCGATGCTGTCTTTTTATGCAGAAAACTTGTTCGGCCGACTAATTGTTCGGCGGAATAATTATTCGGCCGAACAATTATTCCACCGAATAATTATTCGGCCGAACAATTATTCCGCCGAATAATTATTCCGCCGAATAATTATTCGGCCGAACAATTATTCCGCCGAATAATTATTCGGCCGAACAATTATTCGGCCGAACAATCGTTCGGCCGAATAAACTATTGCCCGAAATTTTTTTCCGTCCGGCAACCGTTTGCACAAATTTCAAGAGTCTCCGTTAAACGGGACGGAGAACTGTTTGTGGTTATTCGGCCGAATAACCTCAAAATTATTCGGCCGAATAATGTCAATGATTCGGCCGAACAATGATTTTTATTCGGCCGAATAATATTTTTATTCGGCCGAATAACTTCCGCTAAGACGATTTTGCACTGATTTCTCACGAAAGTGTTACCCACCTTCACGTTTTCACCCTGCTACAAAATTTAAAAACCTTTTCACAGGCCCCTTTAATGCTTTTCTAACGGCCGAACTTAGAGTGAATCCGTCCTAAATCTAAAGAACTCAACCTACTGCAAGGCCTTTAAAGAATAACTAAAACAAGGTAAATTTAACACAGAAAGCAATTTGACAAATTGATCCTGAGAATTACTAATCTAAGTCTGAGATTTAGGTAGAAATTTCAACCAAAACCAAAAATATCCGACATACGAAACTAAGTTTGACATTTAACGACAAATTTTAAGCTTAAAAATGAGAAATAGTCGAAATACGCAAAAAATACTGCAATGCCTGCTAATAGACCACCAAAACAAAGCAAATTTAATTTCTCAATATGATCCGGAGACTTAAACAAACTTTAAATGGAAATATCCAAGCAAAAGATTCGCAATATGATCCAGAGACTTAAACAAACTTTAAACATAAATCTCCAAGCAAAATATCATTACCGGTCCAAATTTCCTTAGCAGGGATTTCGGTCGGAGCCTTCAGAGAAAAAGAAAAATCTTGTCCTGTGACCTTTTCAAACTCCTTTTTTTCCCAGGAAACCCCCTGGGAACCGTGGCTAGATCTTCTCTCATCAAATAACCAAATTTTAACGAGAAAACTCACACATGCATTTCACACTCAAGCTGTGCCTGTATAGGCCATGAATTTGTAACAAGAGAATGAAAAAAAAACCTATTTTGTTGCTTAAAAAAACAGCTTTATCAACCATGAATTTGAAACAAGAGACCCAATAAAACACCCTCTTTCATTGCTAAAAGGCCTTTCGCATCACACCAGCAGACATCCTGTTGCTCCATTGCAAATTCTGCAAAATTATAGCACGCACCTAAATTTTAGGAGCCTTCTTCTGCTTTTGTTAGGAGCCTTCTTTCTGGTAGTATGCCTCTCTTTGTTTTCATACTACTACAAAATGTAGAACAAATATAGTATTAAGGACACTTGTAAAATCATTTTCAAAATTGGGCAACAGATTACAGTGCTTTGGACAGGTGTAAACTCTTTCCTGAAATTCAACAATAGAGGACACTGCCACCGAGTAGTGCCAAATGACTTGCACAACAAACAATATCAATTTGTTGGCAAGTAATGTTTAACTAAGGTAGAAGTATTTTATTTTTATTTTTATTTTTCACTAATCATCGGCAATGATAAAATTAGTCAAATCAGACTATATTCTCCAATAAAAGGATAACACGTATGAAAACAATTTATATAAAAAATCTAATAAATATTTATTTTGAAGAGACTTTATCCATTTACATAATGGTTTTATGTAATCTTACCAATTAATACAATAGAGCGGAACATATAGTCTCTGCCTACGGTAGGGACTACAAATATTTACACATCCAATTTTTTTTGTCATTTGTACTTAATTATGAGCATTGATTGTCGTTTAAATTTCCTAAAAGTTTACTCCATTATAATTTAATGTGTCATTAAGAAAAGTAACTCTATCCATTTTATATAGATATCTATAATATAATAGAGTCCTCCTTTCAATTTTACCTATTTGTCCATTTTAGTATTTTACAACTATTACTGTAGATAATAGTAATTCATTTGCTAACAATCTTAATAAGCCTTTAACTTCAGTTAACAATTTTTATACATAAAGTCCACTCCCTATATAATGCTAAAAATCCACATCACGCATGTATCACCCCAATTTGTTAATTATGTCCATAATGTAATCTTGGTGGCTCAAATATATAGGGACTCCATTCCCATTTAAATAAAGAAATTATTATCTCGTTATATTTATTACAATTCGTGACTATACTTTGAAGGCTAACCCCATTGTCAAAGATATTAAAAATCCTTTCCATTGAAATATGCGAACCATATCTGGTAGATGCAATCATATCCGTCTCTAAATACGTTAGTGATGGGTTGGTGATCTAATCAACAAAGCAGTGATTGTATATTTAAGAGTATTTATAAACAACCATTTGAACGCAGCCAGGCTATTTCACGTGCCTATCGGATAGAGAGAAACCTTATGACTTTAGTGTATTCAATTCAACTAGCAAAAAGGTTGTTATTGTCCAAAGTGAGAGAACACCTTTTTCTTTTTTCTTTTTACGAGACGAGGGAACCTCTCCATACCGCTTAGTGATCGCTGTTACTGGGCCACCTAGATACCACACCCACGTGCCGGGGCCAACCTTCAGAAAGTATAGGATCTCAAAGATGAGTACAGTCACCGCCATAGTTCTGGGGTGTAGTTTTCTGAAGGAACTTATGTCCGCCACCCTCCCCCCGCAGGAATCGAAACTAGACTTCTATCAAGACAACCACCAGACCCCACCAATGCCCGTGCACCCCCACCCCAAAAATCACTTTTATACGAGTACTCTACTTACAACAATTTGACCATCGAACCAATCTGACCTATTCAGTTCGATTTAATCGTTCATTACTAATTGAAGTAGTAAGATCTTTTTCTTTTTTTTTAACTAGTCTTAACCGTTTTGAAGTTTCAACCATGCATGAAACGACAATTATTCCAACAATCAAACATAGTATTAAGAACCGTGCAATAGTCATAGGAGAAATTAATTTTGTAGGGATGAAATTGCAGGATTCACCTATAATGCAAGTTGCAGATGGCAATTAATCTGAGGGTACCCGTGGTGAATACCTGTTGGATCAAACAACCACATAAAAACAATATACATCGAAAGATATAAAACCAAAAAGAAAATAATGTCACACACAAAATATACATAGAGATTTAAGTGGTAAAACCCTCGAGAGGGAAACATCCACGGAGCAATGGTATCGGTTCTCTTATTTTCCAGAATATGGAGATTACAACAGCTCTAAACTCAAATCTACACATCTCCTACAAGAATCCAAGAAATAAATATATTTCTTACACAGTTACTCATAACTGACCGAACTTAGTTAATCGCTTAGACACTTACATAGTCACCGAGAGAGCCGGTTCTTACCTGTTTCCAACAATCTCCACTTTGATAACAATTTACCTTATACCTTGCTCATTGCTCTATTCATCACCTTTCCTGTAAGCCTAGAGAAGTTAAACACTACTGTAGCTTCTCTAAAGTAACTAGTTTCGTGAACATCTTTGCGCTGTTCTTTTGAGTGTGGACCTTTTCAAGAACCACTCCACCTCCATCAATAACATGTCTTACAAAATGGTATTTTACAAGAATATGTTTTGTCTTACTATGATAAGCTCGATTTTTAGCCAAATGAATAGCACTTTGAGTATCACATACAACTTTTATAGTGTTATGAACCTTTCCTAACTCACCTAGCAAACCTTTTAGCCAGATTGCCTCTTTGCAAGCATGTGAAGCAGCTATATATTCTGCCTTTGTAGTGGATAAAACAACAATATTCTGAAGCTTTGCCATCCAAATAATAGCTCCACCTGCAAGAGTCAAGACATAACCTAAAGTGGACCTCCTCTTGTCCAAGTCAACTACAAAATCAGAATCAACATAACTACAGACTTCATCACTGCAACCATAAAAAGTGATACAATAATCGCTTGTTGCTCTAAGATACCGAAGTACCCATTTCACTGCTGCCCAATTCTCTTTTTGTAGATTTGCCATGTATCTACTGACAACACCAACTGTATGTGAAATATTTGGTCTTGTACTTATCATCGCATACATCAAACTTCCTACTGCATTAGCATATGGTACAAGAGACATATACTGCTTTTCTTCAATAATATTAGGACTCAAACCTGAAGAAAGCTTGAAATGAGAAGCTA
Organism: Larix kaempferi; assembly: GCA_027924585.1. Classification (NCBI taxonomy): domain Eukaryota; kingdom Viridiplantae; phylum Streptophyta; class Pinopsida; order Pinales; family Pinaceae; genus Larix; species Larix kaempferi. The sequence continues at coordinate 102,110 of BSBM01001489.1, read as the reverse complement.
AAGCGATATTAACAGGTTTCACCTTATTCATACCGAATCTCTGAAGTATTTTCTCCACATACTTCTTTTGTGATAACCACAACTTGCCATTTTTCCTGTCTCTGTGTACCTGCATGCCCAAGATATGATTTGCTGCTCCTAAATCCTTCATATCAAACATCTTAACCAACTGAGGCTTTAACTTCTAATAAAATTTTGGCTCACCATGAAAGAATCAAACTTCTTGTACCATTTCCTGGGAGACTGCCTTAGGCCATACAATGATTTTTTGAGCTTGCAAAGAAACCTCTTGTTGTGATTCTGAATGAACCCTTTTGGTTGTTCCATGAAAATTTCCTCATCTAAATCTCCATGTAAGAAAGTTGTCTTGACATCTAGATGCTATAACTCCAAATCATATAAGGAAACTAGTGCTAATAGAATTCTGATAGAAACAAGTTTCACAACTAGTGAAAAAATCTAATGAAAGTCAATACTTGCTTTCTGAGAAAACCATTTTGCAACCAGTCTGGCCTTGTACTTCGGAACAACATCATCAACTCCTTTCTTCAATTTGTACACCCATTTGCAGCCAACCACTTTCCTACTCTCTGGGAGTTCCACAAGATCCCATGCTTTGTTCTTTGCCAAAGAATCCATTTCTTCTTTCATTGCAAGTTTCCATTTGTCACTATTAGACACTTCTAATGCTTCCTGATATCTGTTAGGTTCTCTTTCATTAAAAATTAAAGCAACAAATGTGAAAAAATCGTCATACCTCTTTGGAAAAGTTCTGTCCCATGTAGATCTTCATAGAGTTTGCTATGACATTTCCTCTATTTATGTCTGCTCATCCTCCTGAGGAGTGTCCTCATGAATATCCTCCTCATGGACATCCTCATGATTCCTCCTCGTAGATGACTGAGTATCAAACTGAATTTGTTGTAACTAGGGTACATTAGCATGTTTCAAATCATTACTTACATCTAAATTTGATAGAGAAAGTTCATCAAATATTACATCTCTATTTATGATGATTTTGTGGACAGTAGGATTCCACAATCTATATCCCTTAACACCATCACCATATCCAACAAAGATCAATTTGCTTGATTTAGGATCTAGTTTGGAACGCTAATTTTTCAGAATAAGTGCATAGGATTCACAACCAAATACTCTAAGGTTAGAATAATCACATGGTTGACCTGACCATACCTCTTCTGGAATTTTGCAGTCAATTCTGCTGATGGTGATCGGTTGACCAGGTAACAAGATGTAAGCAATACCTCTCCCCACAATTCTTACTGCAACTTTGCATTACTGAGCATACTCCTTACTCTTTCACGAATATTCCTATTCATGCGTTCAACAACACCGTTCTACTATGGAGTGTAAACAGTGGTCTTATCTCTCTTGATCCCATCCTTCTTGCAATAATTATCAAACTCCTTAGAAGTAAATTCGGTTCCATTATCTATTCTAAGACATTTAATGAACCTGCCAGTGCTCTTTTCAACCAAAGCTCTAAACTGCTTAAATATATCAAAAACATCATATTTTCTCTTTAATAAATAGATCCAAACTTTCCTCAAGTAATCATCTATAAAAATGACGAAATATGATGATTCCCCATAGGAAATTTTAAGAGATGGGCCCCATAGATCAGAATGAATATAGTCTAGGATACCTTTACTAGTGTGTTTTCCATATTTAAATTTTTGTCTAGCTTGTTTACCATAAATACAATGCTTACAAAACTTCAAATCTACGGATTTTAAACTAGGAAGCAACTTTCGATTAGCAAGTACCTTCATTCCTTTTTCGCTGATATGATTTAACCGCTGATGCCATAAACGAGTGAAGTCTGTTGCACCAACCGATGCTAATGTTGCGTGATCGAGTTTATACAGGTTCTCGACTCTCTTTGCCTTCATGAGAACCAAGATACCTTTCGATATCTTCATGAGTCCACCTTGAACTGTAAATTTGTAACCAGCATCATCTAGAACTCCCATTGATATCAAGTTCTTCCTCAGTTCAGGTACATGTCTCACATATGTTAGAGTCCTAATAGTCCCATCATACATTTTTATTTTGATACTCCCTATCCCAACAGTTTTACATGAAACATTATTTCCCATATAAACTACCTCGTCATCTATAGATTGGTATGCGGGATATCAATTTCTATGAAGACACATGTGATGAGATGCTCCAGAATCAATTAAGCAGTCATAATGGTATTGTGAGACAGTAGACGTAGATAATACCATCGATCATACATGAATCCTTCTTGGCTATGTTTTCCTCCTTTGTAGAGTCCTCCTCCATAGAAGATTTCTTCAGTTTCCAGCAATCTTTCTTAAGGTGTCATGTTTTATTGCAATACCAACACTTCAATTCACTCTTTTTTCCCTCCGACTTTGACCTCGATGTGCCCCTTGAATATTTTCCTCTTTCACCGGTTCTTCCTCTGGCCACCATTACTTCTGATGTTGAGGTTTCAAAACTAGACTTCTTTTGAGATTCTTCAGAAATCAAGGCTCCCACAACATCATCAAAGGTAATAGACTCAGTATAACTTAAACTAATAGAGGTTACAAAATGTGCCCAAGACTCAGGTAGAAAGCTCAACAGTAAAATCGGCTTGTCTTCAGATTTAATATTATAATCTATACTAGCCAACTCACAAATAAGAGTATTGAATGCATTCAAATGATCAGAAATTTTTGTACCTTGATGATTTTATTCGTCAAGGATTTAGTCATGTACAGGCTTTCCAATTTTGTCCAGAGACCTGCTGCTGTAATTTCAGACACGATGTTAAATAAAAGATCGTCGACCAAGCATAGACGAATAGCACTGAGAGCTCTTTCATCCATCTCCTCCCAGTCGTCATCTAATATATCCAGGGGTTTCTTTGTCTTCCCTGCCAGTTCCTTTGCCGCTCCTTGTTGCACGAGCATATCCTGCATCTTGACCTTCCATAACTCGAAATTATTGCTCCCATTAAACTTCTCAATTTCAAACTTAATGCTCTGCGTTTTTGCCATTTTCTCAAGAAACCACATCAAATCTTTATAAAAGATCAATATCCCAAATAAACACCAAGCCCTTTTCAAAGAATTGTGGATCAACAAATTTAATAATTTAAAATTCCAAAAAATAATGAAATAAAAGTTTATAAGTAATAAAAATAAAAAATAATAAAACCTTCACCTTATAACTCCCACTTTAATCCACTTTTTAATTTATTTTAAAAACAATGACCCAGCTTTTTATAATTCTTCCACCAACACCTCATACAAGATCCACGTGAATAAGATAAACCCAAGAATTTTTACGCTTTACTTATCAAACTTTACCGAATTAATATGAAATCACCTTTTCAAAAGAAGAAATGATTTTCGCATTTCTCCATAATTGAAGGCCACGGTCGCGCCCCACCAAGCTTGGGACCCACCAAAATCTTGGGTTTTCGCTCCTTCGCTCTTCAGGTAACTTTTGACCCATAAAAAAAAGCAGAATTTCTCGCTCTCTTTAGGTGATAGGCAAGGTGATGATCACTCTCAACATTCTCGTTCGCTGTGGCCTCCTACCAAGCTCTGATACCACTTGTTGAATCAAACAACCACATAAAAGCAATATACAATGAAAGATATAAAACCAGAAAGAAAATAATGACACACATAAAATATACGCAGAGATTTACATGGTAAAACCCTCGAGAGGAAAACATCCACGGATCAATGGTATTGATTCTCTTATTATTCAGAATATGGAGATTACAACAACTCTCAACTCAAATCTACACATCTCCTATAAGAATCCAAGAAATAAATATATTTCTTACACGGTTACTCATAAGTGACCAAACTTAGTTACTCAGTTAGACACTTATATAGTCACCGAGAAATCTAGTTATCACTAGTTTCCAACCATACCTCTCTCTGGCGATTCTTTGGTACCATAAGAGGTGCAGGGTTATCGACCCTTGGCTATCGCCATGATGCAAGGACCTTGCCATAGAAATTCATAAAAGGGGAGGGCTTTCTTACCCACCCAATAGTTCTATCAATGATATATGTCATTATGGGATCTAACTGGCACTATACTCTCCTTGCAAACCCATTCCTTCCTCTACCACTTAAAGATCGTTCAATCGAGAACTATTCATGAGACAAGCCAGGACTTGATCGAGCAAGAGGGATCAGTCATGCTAGAGAGAAAAGTCCGAAGGGATAAGCTACATGACCGATTCAATCCTTACTCATGTCCAATGGGTTCAATTAGGAATAGTGTTTAAATTCCCAAGCTCTTCCCTGTTAGAGAATAATGGATAAATGTCATGATTAGAAAATAAGTGGTTCCAGATCCGCTTCTATCGGAGTCTGTTGAAACCATTCATTCGCTATAAATGTAATCTGATTTGCGAGTAATATACGATCAGTTTTGTGTGAATTATCTATCTAATGGTTGCTCTCATATTTTCTAAATTGGTATCAGAGCCCGGTTGGGCTTAATTCCCTCACGGGAATGCCCAGGAAAATGTGAGAGCTGTATTAGGCGATTTGTTGTAAATAGGTGTGTGATTTTTTTTGTCTGTGTGTTTTATTTATTATGTTCCTCTGTGTTTTGTTTGAATGATCACTGCACAGACCTATATGAGCCATCGAGTGAGCTTAGTGTACCGGTAGGAGCCATCTGCACAAAGAAAAAGAGCAGCAGTATCATGATATTGGCATTCCACAGGACTATCAACCAATTTCATATCTAGCAAACTTGGCATATCCGCTGGAGATTTGAACAGATGCAATACTATGTGTTCCCTGTGTGCCCTTAAGATGTTCGATTGGAAGTGCATCCTTGAGCATGGGGAAAATTGCGATCTGTTAGTCTTTGACCTTCAGATCAGGGAGAGATACACACAATTGATTATGAATTTGACCCTGCTGTCATTTGTATTAGACGGGGATGCCTAGAGGCTGCGACAGAAGATATCTCTGCAATTTGGTTTGGCCTTTATCAATAGTTTAATAGTAGATCTGCATGCATAAGAATTAATTGATCGCTGGTGATTGCTATGAGTAGTCACACCCAAATTGTGATTAGCTTCTTATTAACTATATATTTCATTATTGGGTGTGCTTCCTCTTTCCAGTCTGTGAAGAGCTTGTGTTTCTTAAAGAATACAACGAGCTATGTATGTCAGCAAGAACATTGTGTTGCCTCATGGAAAAGAAAGAGTATGTGTGTTTGAGAAGGTCACTTGTATGGATAACTTCTAGATATGTTCAGTATTCAGAGTGCTCTCCTAGATTCCTGTTGGATTCAGTGAGCTATGTGTTCAACAGATGGAAGTATATCCATAGAACAATCCAGTTACTTGATTACTTCTTTGCCAAATTCAGCGAGCTATGTAATTTGGCATAGTTAAGTACTCAATACGGTTAGTCATTGCAATTATTTTATTGATGGTTAGAAGTGTTGCAGTTCAAATGAGTCAAATAGGAAGCTTGAAGATGAAGTGAAGAAAGAGCGCAAACTGTGAGACTTCAATGTGGGTGTAAATGCTGATGAAGACCAGACAGACAAAGATCAGAGTTTTATAATGTTTGTATTGTAAGAATCACATTTCTCCATTAAGGGGAAGTGTTAGAGAATAATGGATAAATGTCATGATTAGAAAATAAGTGGTTCCATATCCACTTCTATCGAAGTCTATTGAAACCATTCATTCGCTATAAATGTAATATGATTTGCGAGTAATATACGATAAGTTTTGTGCGAATTATCTATCTAATGGTTGCTCTCATATTTTCTGAATTTCCCGGCCTCCCCATGTGACTTTGTTAACAAATAGGTAATAGATGATTGTATATCCCAGACATAGATAAACACTCTCGCAACAACAGGAAAATGTTGGCGAGCCAGTGCTATAGAAATAATTTTTTCACAACGCCTCCATTTGCCACAGCTTAGTATTCATCATGTTGTATCTATGAGCTTTTATGGTTTGGTGTGCAATGATCATTCGACTCTCCAGAATTGAAATTGTTTGATTTAAACACAGGTTTATACAATCGATCTGCACAGTGATTCTTCCACAATGGTGTATACGCAGATTTACAAGCAGATCTATACCGTAATTCCTTAAGGTGGTATAAATACAGATTCATAAACGCAATTGTAAACCAATATACCCAACAAGCTTTCAATAAGGACATACCTTAAATATATGAGACATATCTATAAACTTGATCATTTTTCCCCAATACAAATTCACAACAGATTCATTCAATTTGTATGGTAGATATTTAAGGTAGGCATATATATACACTGAGCTTCACAACAGAGCTATGCCATATGCAATCGAATGACATCTACTTTATAAAACCTTGATTTATTAATGCAAGAATTCACCCTATGGTTCTATACATGCAAATTAACCCTTCATAAAACAACGATTTGGGATCCCCACATGCAATATGTAATATCAACATTTCACAGGATATGACTATCTTTTAAAAACACAATGTATAACTAGTTTAAGACCAATACTCATGATTTCCCTTCTAGGCTGCAGATCAATTTCTTGTATAGCAGTATTGATTAAATGATGTCTATATAAAACCCATCCCACTCTTGCAAGTCATCATGCAGATCTAAAAATACATATTAACCACTTTTATTCAAACCACAAGTGGGATGCCTAAACCACGTGTCCTAACCTTCCATGTATTATTCAATAATGACATTGATTTCCACAAAAATCCACATCATGGTCATTCAAGAAAGATATATGTGTACATAGAGACCGAAATATGCGAACGATGGATTCAAGGGTCAAAACTAAATTCTCATCAATAAGGTCAATATATCTATACATTGGATTCCACTGCTACTGACTACTTACAAGTAACCATATAAAACAGATTTAAATATAATTAACCAAGGAAACTAAGAAACCCATATTCAGTTTTAAACCAAGTAAAATTTTGATGAGGGTTATCCATATTGTCACAGGCATTAAATACATATGCAAGTAGAATACAAAACACTTTGTATCTTAACCCAAGATCTACAATGGGACTAGGTATTAACTTCAATTGTTTTCAAGGAATTAATTATGCGAGATCTAATATTCAATTTCTAGAGAAATCCATGGTTTAACCTCCAAGAATTTCACCTATATAGAACTACCTTCAGGATTTAGTTTGCACGCTATAAGAACTACAGAATTATGGATCTAGCTGCAATGTTTATTCCAACGCTTTACGATCAGTGAGCCATATTCATACTCAATTTGTTCAATACATTTCAGTAGTAATACAGATCTACGCTACAGAATTCTTTGGAAACTACATGCATACAGTTATACCTTTAGATTTGCAATTCCGACTTTTAAGAATTACAAATATACAAACCCATATTCAAGATTTGATTTCAAGCCACACATAGATACAGGTTTCATTAAAATCCACATACCATATTTAGGCTATAAATGTATTGCATTCAAAAGAAATAATGTTAGAGAGATATAAATACCCGAATGAACTTCATGGCACTTTGAAAACAATTTTAAGATAGATCTATTACTAATTTAACTCAACAATTTCCTTTTGAATCAAGACTGATCTATAGCAGAAATGAGGAAAGCAAACAATGAGCCCTCACGTCCAAGCATTTGAACCATGCTCTGATACCATATGTAATGCCCCTCCCCGGGGCCTAGCTAAATCAGATATGCGTATACATATATTCACAAATAGATCTGAGATGAAATCTATCAAACAATTTTAATATTTTATAAAAATATACAATCATAATAGATCTATATAACATTTTCTTATAACCAACATATCCAAACTTCAAACATTAAAATTAATTCAATTTAATGCTTAAGCAAAACAAAAACAATGGTTGTATCATACCTATCAATCGCTAGTTGCTGAAGGTTGAGGATGAGGCCGAAGGTTGGTGTTGCCGCTGAATCCACCGCAAGCTTTAATCTTCAAGATTGTCAATCACAAATGATCCACTGGTTTCCACCCTAACATACCCAAAGGATACTCTTCTTCTCCCCAGACCCCGCGCATGACCGAGCTGTCGACACACTCTGCTAGTCAATGAACTATGATACCAGACTCTGTGACTCTGTGCTGAGGGGGAATCCCAATCCCACTTGTATCATATTCTAAACTTTATCTTGTTGTCATTATTATTATTATATTATTTTTATTATTTCTAATGCTTATTTTGTTGTTCTTATTATTCTTATTATTACTATTATTATTATTATTTCTAATGTTTATCTTGTTGTTGTTGTTATGATTATGATTATTATTATTTTTATTATTTATAATGTTTATCTTGTTATTATTATTATTTAGTGTTTATCTTGTTGTTGTTGTTGTTATTTTTTATCTTTATTATTTCTAATGTTTATCTTGTTGTTGTTATTATTTTTATTATTATTTATTTTTATATTTTTTGGTCTTATTATTATTATTATTATTTTTATTATTTACTTGCTTGATCAATTCATTTAGTTAATATATTATTAATTATTGTTTCTCTTGTCCAATTATGAACTATTAATTAATTAATTGTCACATTTTTCGCCTTGACCAGGGATATCAAGGCGCCATGCTTCCCACATGCCCTTTAGATATTCCCTCTGGTGGGGATATGGTATGATAGTTGAGACGTCATTAACTCAACCTGCCTACCCTGTTGAGAGACTAATGGTTCCCTGGGGAATAAGGCCGAGACCTTTTTACGTGCCCCCCAACAATATACCTCGTGAGTGACCGTACTACACCCGACCCTCACGGAAACACACATCTAATGAGTTGGAGCCTCTCTCGCTCTAGATGAACTCATCATGTGGACATTGGCTAGACTTAACTGGTGTCATAATCAGCCTCATTCCCTGACGTGGATCGATTGGAAATCGCATCCAACACCTGAACATCAATACCATGCGCATCTAATCTCAATAAATAAGATTTTAATAAATCCATATAAATCATAGATTGACATCACCTGTCAATATAATTGACTCATTCGGATTCCATGCACATCACGTGCATCAATTCTAGCATGAATTCACCTGTCATCGTAATCAACTTCGTCCGAGTCCATGCACATTACGTGCATCAAATCCTTTCACCAAGATTTCATCATATATATATATATATATATATATGTATATATATATATATATATATATATGTATATGTATATATATACATATACATATATATATAGAGAGAGAGAAGGTACATGCCATGCAAGCAAGCGTCAATACGCCACAGACTCAGAATGAGTCATAAATCATTGAAAGGTGTTGATAACCTGGTATGTATATGTATATGTATACATATACGTATACATATATATATATGTATGTATACGTATATATATACGTATACATACATATATATATATGTATACGTATATGTATACATATACATATACATATATATATATGTATGTATACATACATATATATATGTATATGTATATATACATATATATATATATGTATGTATACATACATATATATATGTATATGTATATATACATATATATATATATGTATACATACATATATATATATATGTATATATACATATACATATATATATGTATGTATACATACATATATATATATATATATATACATATATGTATACATATATACATATATATATATACATATATATATATATATATATATACATACCAGGTTATCAACACCTTTCAATGATTTATGACTCGTTCTGAGTCTGTGGCGTATTGACGCTTGCTTGCATGGCATGTACCTTCTCTATAGGTCAAACACATCAGTGTACATGATATACATATAACTATAATCATTAATCATCATTTTCACATTGCGACAAATGCAAATATCAACATCCTTTCAGATCATAACTGAAACATGTAAGTATTTGATAAACATTAAATTACATCATATCATGTGAAATCGCTATCACATCAACATCATAGTACAATCATCAATAACATCATAAATCATCATTGTAGTAACTAGTGAAATCATAACATTATCATCTCAACGTAATCATATGGAATCATCATCAACATCTCATAGTCAATAACATATATCGATCATGTACTCATATTAAACATCACATAGTCTAAAACACCATCGATCCATTCACCACTGAATGCCCTCAAACAATAAATCATAGTCATAAACAATCTACAACGTATCACCAAAAATGGGGCACTACATACACCCCCACTTCAGGAAACTTTGTCCTGAAGTTATAAAATAAGTCAGGAAACTCTATATGCATCACTGATACATCATCCTAGGTCACAAAAATGGGACCATAACTATCCCATCTTGACCTGATCGACTAATCGACACTAAAGTTGTCTAGCTCATTACTCTACAATATGAATTGGCTCATCCACCAAGGCTCCCTCGTTTGATATCCACAATTTACTCAAATTGATGACTTGAGATGGATATGACATATAATGTCGCATAAAAGAACATGAAAAAATATCATGCATTGAGCTCAGTAATGATGACAAAGCGAGATGGTAAGAAAATTGGTTCCAATCACTTACTGATCTCAAATGTTCCCTCAAACTGTGGTGATAATTCCCCCTTTTCCAAATTGATAGAACCCATCTGCGGCTTCACCCACAAGAACAATCTATCTCTAAACAAATGGTTCTTCTTCGTTTGATGCACATTGATCTAAATTTTAGGTTCTAGTGTTTGGATTCTTTCAACCATTCCCGGATGGATTACATCTTCTCATCCATCTCCTGGATCATCTTTGGACCCACAAATATACTGTAACCCATGCCATAAGTCTAGCTACCTGGGGCATTACATATTCCCTCTCCTTAGGGAACTTCACCTTGAAGTTAATTGTATCGTACTTTTAATGTTATTTTCACTCCCTTTTCATATTCAGGTCTTTATTCCCTTCTATTCTATTTTAAACAAATGATCATGGCCATACGGTTCCATCACGTTATCGATATTTCAATGGTAATTTAGATAATATAAACCCATTAATACTTCTCTGTAATTGTCAAAACTAACTTATATTTGCAACACCTACTAGTCATCCACAAGGACCCGAAATACCCAATTAACTACGAGCTAGACTACATCAGTAGCCACACGATAGGTAACCAATAAACTTTTAGCATAACAAAATCCATGCAACAATTCATATCTATTCGGCTATCCTCTCCTCCAAGGTGAGAAGATAAAAATCATACAATATTTAGTAAAATACATGTTGATAGGTTACAATCACAAATTTAGGAAATCAAGATAAACTATCAATTCATAAGTCACTCAGCATTCCCACGGGTCTACTTCCAAACCCATGTTCAGGTACACAAGGTACTCCCAAAAGACCGAACACCTAGAGCAACCACTTCACACAAACAGATCATAGATCAATACACCGATGTTTTGACGTGGTTTAAACCCTTGAGAGGGAAACACTCCACGACCCCGGCGAAATAGCTTCTACGGAGCAATTTATTATGCAAAGAAAGAAAGTTACAAATGAGCTTCTCATAATCGATCAACTAGACAATGACCCTCCATGCTCTTTAAATAGAGATCATGGCCCAGTCGGGTGTTAAGCCACGGATCAAGGTTAGGTATGATTTAAGAGAAGTTGAGCCATCGGATCACTCTATGTCTAGAACATATTGTGACCATCAGATTAAATATTTACAAATGCATACTAAAGAAACACACTTTTCCTAATGGATATATTACACAAGTTGATCTTAATTAATTCCTAAGTGTCTAAATATACTAACATCCCCCCTTAAGAACAACTTGGGACAGGATTGAAGGATTTACAAAAGTGACACTATTAGGATAAGGAAGGAGGCATTAGAGCCTATCCCCCCTTAATGACAAGTTCCCGAACTCCTAACATAGATCGACGTTTAGAAAACTTTGCTTCTGTAAGAGACTTGGTGAAGATGTCTGCAAAATGATCATCTGTAGGACAAAAGAGCACTTCAAGAACATGACCATGAACAAGATTTCTGATGAAGTGCATATGTAGCTCAATGTGTTTGTTGCATTGATGTAGGACTGGATCTTTGGCAAGCTTGATGGCACTTTGATTGTCGCACCAAAGTGGAGTAGGCTGCTACTGCTCGAATCCAAACTCTGAAAGGATTTGTCGAAGCCATCAAGCTTCCTGACTGGCATTAACTATGGATCACTATTCTGCCTCTGCTGAAGAAAGAGCAAGAGCTTGTTGTTTCTTGCAAGCCCAAGTGACAGGTCCAGATCCCAGACTGAAAACATAACCTATTGTAGACTTTCGATCATCAGGATCGTCGGCCCAATCTGAATCAGTGAAACCAACCAACAAAGGTTTCCCCCCTGTACTGTAATGAATCCCCCAAACTGAATTGTATCTCGAATATATCGAAGTATGATTTCAGCTTCTTTCCAGTGACTTTCATGAGGTGTTTGCATAAAATGGGCAACACGAACAATGGCAAAGGAAAGGTCAGAACGAGAATGAGTCAAGTATAATAGACTACCAACAAGCTGACGATACAAGGTGGCATCTACTTCAGGTGAGGTACAAGTGGCAGAAAGTTTGACTCTAGACTGGAAGGGAGAAGGGGTGGGTGTACAATCTTCCATGTGAAAGCGACGAAGAAGGTCACAAGCATACTTATATTGAAAAAGAAATATTCCTTCTTTGGTTTGCAAGACTTGGAGACCAAGAAAATAATGCAAATGTCCTAAGTCTGACATTTCAAAATTTTGCTTAAGACTGGATTTCACATGGGTTATAAGCTTAGGGTCACTACTAGTAAGAATAAGGTCATCAACATATAGAATAAGTATGATGAGATGGTTTTCTACTTTCTTGGTATAGACATTGGGGTCAGAATGACATCTAGAAAAACTATTGTCAAGGAGAAAGTTATCCATTTTGGCATACCAAGCTCTAGGAGCTTGCTTAAGGCCATATAAGGTTTTCTTAAGGCGACATACAAGGCTAGAGTTATTCTGAACATATCCAGGAGGTTGTTCCATGTAAATTTCTTCCTGTAAATAACCATCTAAGAAGGCAGACTTGACATCCATTTGATGGACTTCCAAGTTGTGTAAGGCTACAAGGGAAAGAACAAGGCGGATGGAGTTCATTTTTGCGATAGGAGCAAAGGTTTCATTGTAGTCAATCCCTTCAACTTGGGAAAAACCTTTGGCAACTAACCTTGCCTTAAGTCTTTCAACACTTCCATCTGATGCATACTTAGTTCTGTAGACCCATTTACATTTGACAAGTTTTCTTCCTTTTGGAAGAGGTACAGGATCCCAAGTATCGTTCGCCATTAAGGAATGATATTCTTCATCCATAGCTGCATCCAAATCTAGATTTCCTGAAGATTCTACAAAGGTTCCTGGATCATGATTCTCGGAAACTTGAGCCAAAAGAGAAGAGGCTCACTGAAACTAAGAACGTGTTTGACATTGATCTCTATGATCACCGGCAAGATCACCAGCTGCTTCACATGTTGAACGGACCCATCGAGGAAGCACTTGTGCTGGTGCAACTGGAGGAACATGAGCAGACAAAGGTGGATTTTCATCCTCACTGTCATCATTAGAAACTGGAGTTGGAAACCTGTCAAGGAAGTTGGAAGAAGAAGAAGAAGGCACAATCGTCGAATCAGGCTCGCAGGCCAAAAATGGCACAATCGCCAAGTTAGGCTCGCAGGCCAAGATATTTTCATCAAATTTAACATCTCTTCTAATGATTACATCATGAGAATATGGTTGAAGAAGTCTATAACCTTTTACATCTTCAGAATATCCAACAAATATGCACTTTTCACTTTTAGGCTGCAATGCTTTCCATTTTTCATCCGGAATGTGAGCCCATGCTTCACTGCCAAACACACAGAAGTGACTTACATCTGGTTTAATTTTACTCCATGCTTCTTCCAGTGTGATACCTTGTAATGCTTTACTGGGGGTGTGATTAACTATGTAATTTACACAATTAATGGCTTCAGCCCAAAATTGAAGACTTAGTCCCTTAGATTGGATCATACAATTAGCCATTTCTTTTAAAGTGTGGTTCTTCTGTTCAGCTACACCATTTTGTTGTGGTGTATATGGAACAGTGTGTTGTTGTTGGATTCTTTATTCAGTGCAGAAAGTAGTGAACTTTTTGTTAACATATTCTCCTCCATTGTCAGATCTTAACTTAATAATTTGATGACCAAATTAGTTTTCAACAAGGGCCTTGTAGGCCAAGAACATGTTAAATACTCCACTCTTAATTTTTAGGAAATAAACCCAAGTGCGTCTGGTGTAATCATCAATGAAAGTTAAGAAATATTTGAAACCAGAAAAGGAAGCAGATCGAAGAGGACCACACAAGTCACTATGCACAATCTCCAATGGAACCGAGGCGTGCCAAGAGGCACGTTTGTCAAAACTATCCCGATGATGTTTTCCGAGTACAAAATCGGAACAAACACCATCCCTACAAGATACCATCGGAAGACCTATCACCATATTGTCTTTACATAGTTGTTGCAATGAGCGATAATTTAAGTGACCAAATCGCTCATGCCAAAGTTTGCTCAAGTTATCACTATGAGCAACAAAAATTGAAGGAAAATGTGATGACCCAAAGTTGTTAAACTTGTACAACCTGGTAATATCATTAACAATTCCAGTATCCAGGACCTATTGAGGATCTTTAAAATCCTTGATTACAACTTGGTGAGGTGTAAACGTCACAGTTTTACCTTCACCAGAATGAGTGATTTGATAGACTGATAACAAATTGCAGAAAATTCTTGGAACACATAGTACATCATTGAAATGACCATTATCTACTGGAACTGTTCCAACTCCTACAACACTTAGATATCTATCATCACCAACAAATATTTGTTTGGTGTTACATTCATGCATAGTAGAAAAGATGGCTTGATCGTTAGCCATATGATAAGATGCTCCAGAATCAATGAGCCATTCATTTGAAGTAGAAGAAGAAGATGCATTATAAGAATAACCAGAAGCACAAAGTGCATGTCCATGAGAGGTAGATTCTGAAGGTGAATCTAGGCTGATGTGGTGCTTCTTCATTGCTACTTCCAAGGCTTCCATCTTCTTGAAACACTTAGATTCATCATGATTATCTTTCCCTCAATAGTTGCAATGACGCTCAGTCTTCTTGCCTTTTGTCTTGGATTTTTTGTCATTTTTTAAAGAAGGAGCTGACTGAGAGGGTTTGGGACCCTTGTTTGACTTATTATTGCAAAAATTTTGTTTCTTGGGAGGCTTGGACTTTTCTTTTTGTTGGGACAATAAGGCTTTCCTAGATGTATCTACATTGTTAATTATTCCAAGATGGATGAGCTTATCTTGCTCTCTAATCAAGGAATCACAAAATGATTCAAGACTAGGCTCTTGATAGCTAGCTGCATTCAAGGATTATTTCATAGAGTAAAATGTAGATACAAAAGCAGAATATGCAGGTCCAAGTTTGGAAAGAATATGATAAATGCATTGTTTGTCTTCCTTCTTAATCTTTCATTATTCACATAAGAGTTTAAGAGTTTTGTACTGAGATAAATAATCTTGTATGCATGAAAAATCAATTGTATTTAAAGAAATCAACTCATTTTCAAGTTGGTGACCTCGAATTTCATTGTGTTTACCAAACATAGATTCCAACTTGTCCCAAGCAACATCAGGTTCATCAATTCTAGATATGTGGAATCACAAATCAGTAGAGATTAACATCTTAATCAATCCACCGACTTCGTCACATCTATTTGCCCATTTTATTTTATTTTCATCATCAGTGGGTTCTGTTTCTTTCTCTGAGGTAATTATGAAAAGTCCCCTACTTCGTAGAACATCCTCCATACAAGATTTGCATGAGAAATAGTTGGAACTACTAAGTAGAATATCACAAGGGGCGGCCATACTGCAAATTAATAGCTATAAAAAAAGAAACAAATAGTCTAGATATGAAGAGCTCGAAAAAATAGGTAGTTTAAAAAAAATGGCACTGAAAACTGACTCCGTATGATGAAGTTATGCTTGAACAAAGAAAAAGTTGAAGATGTCCCCAATAGTGACGTGGCAAATAGAGAATGACCAGCTAAAAAAAAGGACCCCCCCTCTTCCCAAGATGAACCTTTGACAATCACTTTACAAGAAAGTTGCTTTAAGTGAATCACGTTTGTAAAATAAGTGATTTCACTTTTACAATGATGTTACTTTAAATAGTGCAACAATAAAAGGAACTTAAGTGACTCACTTTTTATTTTTATTTTTTATTATTTAAGTGAGATGCAGTTTTACAATAAAGTAACTTGAAAATAGAAATTGCATGCACTTTTTCTTTTAAAAGTAACTTCCTAAGATTTGAACTCAAGACCTATTAAGGAATAAAGCAACTTTGAACCAAGTGAGCTAGATTAAAGGGTATGTAAAATATGGGAAGGAGGAAGGTTTTTTTTTTTACTCTTCTTGCTCGGTTTCCGTGCTTTCCTTTTTTTCCTGCAAATCACACCATAAACCAAAACGAAAAAACTTTTCCATGCTTGTGGGGTTAGATCTCGTTAGCTTTCCTAGAAAGTCTACGTTTTCTCTCTGTTTCTGATTTGCCGAGATCGCACAAGGTGCATGACAAAGAACATACACAACTGAGAAAAACCTTTTCCCTTTCTGTTTTTGATTCGCCGAGATCGCACAAGGTGCACAGCAAAGAGCATATGCAGACAGGGAAAGCAACAATCCAAAACTAAAAAAATCTAGTAATAAAAATTGATAAAATATGATTTTGTTTTTTTTTAAACATAAATAAAAATAAAAAATGTCACTGTAACATTATACCTTCAGATATGATGAAATACGCGTTTCTGAAGCAACCGGGAACCGTTTTCGATCAAACTAAAACTATTTCCCAATGGAAACGGTGCTCCGAACACAATGGAATACCTCCCATAGCCCAGAAATGCACAGGAATACTAGAACAAGAAACCCTTTCAAGTTTCAGCAACAACAGTTCAAGATCTAGATCATAATCGGAAGTGGCTCTTTATAAAATCTTTGATACCATGTTCGAGTACACAGGGTACTCCAAAAATACTGAACAACTAGAACAACCACTTCACACAAACATATCACAGATCGATACACAGATGTTTTGACGTGTTTTAAACCCTCGATAGGGAAACACTCCACGACCCCGACCAAATAGCTTCTATGGAGCAATTTATTATGCAAAGAAAGAAAGTTACAAATGAGCTTCTCATAATCGATCAACTAGACAATGACCCTCCATGCTCTTTAAATAGAGATCATGGCCCAATCGGTTGTTAAGCCACGGATCAAGGTTAGGTATGATCTAAGAGAAGTTGAGCGATCGGATCACTCTATGTCTAGAACATATCATGACCGTCAGATTAAATATTTACAAATGCATACTAAATAAACACACTTTTCTGATGGATATATTACACAAGTTGATCTTAACTAACTCCTAAGTGTCTAAATATCCTAACAACCCATACGTTTTTAATAAAGTTGATTCTCAACTTGATATGATTCGAAAGTGTCAACACTTAGTGACTTAGAGGAACATCTTAATTTTTACCACCTAGTCGTTTTATTAGTATCATCATGTGTAGGTCAAGATGGTCATCTTGTCCTTACCTCATTTCGCCATTTCAGTAGATGTTTCAAATCACATCATGTGTCGTCATAGTCTCATCAATTCATGTCTTAAGGACTAGTCGTCTTTTCATTTAGACTTTACCATGTTAGGTGGTTAGCATCATTATGTTTTGTTGGTTGTGCTAATCATCTCCACATTTTGTTTGACAAAAACAGTCTTCGTTTGACTCTTTCGACACTCAATGGAAGTTTCGGCAAAAATAGCTTTTTGTTTCTTGTCAGTTAAGAGAATGTCAAAAATGTATCCTTTACTAGTTATCTTCCCCCCCCTCTAATATGTCCTTTCCCTATATAGCCCTTTATCTTACACATAAAAATGAGATAGAATAGTTCATCAATGAATTGTTGGAATCTTTGCCATGATTCAATGCTAGAATGAGTTGAACTCCTCCAATCTTTTTCAAGCTTGATTACTCACATTATATGAGGAAGGTTTTACCAATTCCTTGTAATATAGAATCCCTTTTCTCTCCTTGTATTCCTTATGGACCCATAGATGCATGACTACCTTAAGTATTCATCATACATTATGCAATAGCATGCATCATTGAATAATGGACTCAATATATTTTCCTGTTTGATGTTGGTGAAGTTGAATATTTTATAGAAATGCAAGTATAATACTTGTTTTGGAATCTTACTCGAGGCATAAGTTCCTCATACAAACTTGGTGTTGAGTCCCATTTTTTTATCTAATTTTTCAAGCTCTACATTATGGTGTACTTTATTTCATCTTATCACATTCTATGATTTCTAAGTTAAAAATGGCTACTTGTTGGAGCACTATTTTTGAGGTTTTGAAGACCCCATGCACAAATAGTCTTATCATGCCAAATTTTGTTTTACATACTAAGTTTAGATTACATGCCCAGGTTTGCACTCTGCACCCTATTATTGAGCTACCCTTCGGAATAAATGAATGTAAATAGAAATAGTGTGCCTACTTATCCTTGTTTTAGAAGATGGTATTTTAGGAAGTTATGATTGTTTGTAACTAATTTACACTATATATAAAGGAATGTAAATGATAGTGATTGATCATCCTATTCTTTCCTTGGAGGGTTGAGGACCTTGAAAACCTTCCCATACTGTCAATGCATACCTTGAAGCCCTACACATTCCTTACACATGGCCCAAAATTTAGCTGCCTACACATGCCTTAAACTTAGGAAACCCTCCCATACCTTGAAGCCATGCCTACGAGACAAGTGGCAAATTTCTTGCTTTGGCACTATATTAGTTTGGAGACAAAACCAATGATCTTGGTGGTATTTCAAACTTAGGGTATTGATATTCAGGGGGATGAATTCACTAATTTTGGTGTTTTTCCATAAGTCTAAGTTTTTGCATAGGTCCTACATCTTCAATCTTAGAGCGATAAGGGACTGATGGTGTCCTTAATGTTGTATAATGGTCCACAATGCTAGATGGTATAGGCAAGCACACTCTATCTTAATGCTACTATTTATCATTGGATCAAGGATATGATATGTTTGCCTCTCACATCATTGTAAGGTAGATGAGTAAAGGAGGAGAATTTTTCCTCATTGGAGGGTAGATATTTTTCCTCATGTTGTACAGGAAAAGCTTCCCAAGAAACCTCTTTAAACTGCTTGTATTAGCTGGTTTGCTTCTCTATTTTGTAAAATCATAAGCCTATCCTCTCTTTTAAGACAATGCTCATAATAAATATGTTATCCAAATATATATATATATATATATATATGAAAATATATTTATATATTTAAGAAGTTTGATATGTAGACCTACTATGAAAACTACTATATGAAGAGATAAAAGGAGATGTACATATTTTAAAAAAAAAATATGTTGGAAAATTCATTGGCCTCCTTAGGATGTCTCACCATATGTATAATACCGATATCTTGAATATGTGATGAACCTCTCATCTAGTTGGTTATAAATGCAAAATCCCCATATCTCTTTCAATGGAATTTGTAGCAATGGGGGTGAATTATCCCAGGGTGTTCAACTTTCCACATTTTCAAGTTTCTCCATTTCATTATGAGCTATGAAGTACGGGTCTACAAAAGTCACCACTTGCCCCAATTTCACTTTTTTTGCATAATCAACAAAATATAATCCATTCTATGTAGGAAGGTAAAAAATGGGATTTGAAAATTGACGAATCTTCTACTAGAAATCTTTGACCTTTTTACATTTCCACTTTTTTATATCCAAATCTCAAATCATATGCCATTAGAACCTGGTCTTTTAGTTCTAGTTGTGCAATAAATTTGAGTTGGTCTTAGAGAATGTAAGCTTGGATCTAGATATAAAGTCCAAGTGTCATCTGAGGTAACGGATATGGAATGTCTCACATCGTTTATCAACCAATAAGCTCATAATTTTTCATGATTCCTTCTACAAACTTGAGGCATTCAAAAATGGATTTCGACCAATTTTTCCAATTTTGGACATGTGAGACAATTAAAGGAAAATTTACCTTCCTAATCAAATAATGCATTCTCAATATTGGGGGAGGCAAGGTAACTATGGATGATTATAGTGAAGATTATTTCCCTTTTCGAGGATTTCAACTACATGCTTTGAGGTTTGGTTTGCAATTAACCATAAATAATTTATACTTAGGAAGCTCATGGACACACCTGTAATATTGTGAAATATGAAGTACAATATCAAGGGTTAGCATTGGATCCAAGTGGAGATAAAAATCCCATTGTAAGGTGTTAAATGTCCTCAAAATATAGATTTAACCCTATTTTTTAGACACCCCTTTCAAATATGGCTCCATAAACCCAATTTGCTACCATCTGAGATTCATCATGCCTCATGGATATCTCAAATTGTACATGCATTTTGAGGGTTAACACACTCTACTCCTTGTACAAGCTCTTTCAATGTAATTTGAAGCAAGGGAGGTGAATTATCCCAAGGTGCTCATCTTTCCTCATTTTCAGCTCCATTTCATTATGAGCTATGAATTACAGGTCTACAAAAGTTTCCATTTTCCCCATTTTCACTTTTTTTTACATAGTTTCCAAAATATAAGCCATTATATATAGGAAAGTTAAAAATGGGATTTGAAAATTGTCGAGTCTTCTACTATACATACTTGACCTTTCTACATTTCCACTTTTTTATATCCAAATCTCAAAGCATATTCCATTAGGGTCTAGTAATTTAGGTCTAAATGTGCAATAAATTTGAGTTGGTCTTAGAGAATCTAAGCTTGCACTTGTAATATTAAAGTTCTAGTGTCATATTAGGTAATGGATATGGTATGTATCAAATAGTTTATCACCCCATAGGCTCAAAATTTTGATGATTCCTTCTTCTACGAACTTGAGGCATTCAAAAATTAATTTTGGCCATTTTTTCCCAATTTTGAATATGCAAGACAATTAAAGGAAAATTCCCTTCCTAATCAACAAATGCATTTTCAAGCTTGGGGGAGGCATGGTAAATATGTATGATGATAGTGGAGAGTCTCCCCTTTCCAAGGATTCCAACTACATGCTTGGAGTTTTGGTTTAAAATTAACCATGAAAAATTTATACTTAGGTAGCTCATGGACATGACTCTAATTTTGTGAAAATTTGAACTATAATATCAATGGTTAACATTGGATCCATATGGAGATAGAAACCCCATTGTAAGGTTCTAAAGGGCCTCAAAATATATATTTCCATTTTAACCCTCAACAACACCAAACCAAAATTATGTACAATCTCCTCGTCTATAGTAGTGATAATGATTTCATTATAAGAGTATGTCAATGTGCCTAAGTGCTTTAAGTGATTTATTTATTTGAGAAACGTTTTTCCCATGGTGTAGGTAGAACCAAACAGGTATCTGTCAGATTTGTCTTGCTCCAGCGAGGGGAGTTTAGGAAGACTAGAGGAAAGTGAGACATCCAGTGGATCTACAAGAGTTATATCAACTAGATGTCAAAGGATCAGAAGAAAATTCCATAAACGCATGGAAATTTTTCTCACTAAAGGGGGGTCATGTTCTTATGATGATGAGACCATAGGAGACATCGAGGTGCCCTTGAGGTACAAACATCTAGTGAAACAATGGGTACCCAAGGATATATCAGATTGCACCATCTTCCTCAACTAAACACATATTTTTGTGTGGACGAGAGGATATATCGGATTGCACCATCATCATTACATGGTTTGGGGTTGTTTTGCATGGATGACATAAAGGTTGGTTATGGCAGATGTACTGAATTGAGGGAGTATTTTGGAACCTGTTACAAATATAAAAATTGGATGTGACTGGTCCAATATAGACGAAGTATGCATAGATACAGATTGTCTGCAAATTATTTACAGCTGAAAGACAAGGATAAAAGTAAAGGATCGGCGATGTACATTGAAGAAAGGCCAAACGCTACAGGGAATATTGCAGGGCTTATAAATAGTACACAACCAGGGTCTATAATTAAGCAACCCAATTAAGTAAAAATTTAAAAGATGAGCTCACTAATCGCTTAGTTAGCCTGTTCGACAGTGAGACCTTTAATCTGGCGGAGGTCCTAATGAAGGTTGGCCAACATATGAAGATTGCAAGGGACAAATATAGGGTTCATCTAGAAAGTAACCCTAGGTATGAGTGCCCTCCAATGATTCTAGGAAGATAGTGTAAATCCCTAGTGGAAGATAGAAAGGAGAGGGCTTTGAGAAAAGAAGGAAAGCTACCATCAGGCACAAGAAGTTATGCAATACTTTCTGCGATGTAATTATAAACCTTATTGTTATTAATTTTTAGATCAAATTTGAAACATCTAAGGTATTTCAACATTTTCATAGGTTGTCGGACACATCAAAGGCCACAAAGGCAAGGCAACAAAAAAATGGATACCACAAGCTTGGCCTGGTGGTTATTTGAATTTGGCGACATGAATTGTAAGTATTAAAAAACAAATATTGCATCCAAATAATAAATTGCAAATTATTTCTGTTTTATTACACTATAAAAGGTAAATTCATGACATTATGCAAATATGCAGGCCAATCGATTCAAGGAAGTGCCCACATAGGAAGACTTGAAGCTTGGCTTCCAGCATAGCTTTGGAGCTATTGTTGAATGCCGAAAAAGCTTGTCTGGGAAAACACAGTCTTCTGGTTATCCATCTTGTGCATGGGTATATAAAAGAAATGAAGTTTAATTAATATTGATTACTAGTGCAATCTATTCGTTATAAATATTTGCCATAAAATATTGACTCTGTTTTGAGCAGGAAAACAACGATCCACTTAATGTTAAGGATGGAGAACAACCCATTGAAGATCATGCTTCAAATCCTGGTAATGAATGTATTCATATGCTACAATTTAAAATATTGCATTGCAAATGATGAATATTAATTGTACTTTTTCATGTTTTAACTGCAGAGCATGTAGAGGGTCATATTATACAAGATGAGCCTATACAGAAATATGAAGTACATGATGTGGCCACATCAGGTTAAAACACCTATGTCGTGTTTTTTTTAATGAAATACTTGTCATTATAATAACAAAAGATATCAATGTAACATTTTTACATTATTGCAGCAAATCCAGACCCCTTGCAGCAGCATCCACGTCGCGAGTACTATACTAGGAAGATAGTACGACAAGTTGTAGATGCCACAAGAACTGAACAACAAGTTCCATAAGATGAGTTGCTTGCTGATTTTGTCAAAAGAAAAAAACCTAGAAAGAAGTGACTAAAGAAACACTATGTATACTTATTTTTGATACTATAATGTCATGCATTATTTTTTTCCTACTGAATGAATGAGTGGATTAATGAATGTTATATTTTAATGAATGAATGGTAAATGTTTCTTTATGATGAAATCCACATGTTTGTACATAAATTTAATTTATTTTTAAAGTACATACATTGGGTATGTGGAATTGAGAGTGATGTGAGGGGGGAGAGGGGCCATAAGAGCTTCCACCTTCACGTTGTTGGTCCTGTTTAGTGGAGAATATTAAATTGTTCTCGAAACAAAGAGGAGCTCAATGAGGTATTTATACCTGCAATCAATGAAGTAGCTTCAGTATCTATCATGAGTGAGACCACACTCTTATGATCACAAGATCAACTAGGTTTCAACCCATTAAATCCTTCACACATGCAAGTGCTCATCTCAAGCACACAAGGTTTTCACCATTAAACAACCACTCCTAGGTTCACCAATCAAAATATTTGACCTTCAAAACAACAACAAGGAAATTTCATCCCAATAAGCTCCCCCTAGCTATAAGAATTCAATTCCAACCAAAGATGGCCTCTTCGTCCTTTGTATCACATACGTGAAAATCCAAGTACATCATCACATCATGTTCCCAAGAAAGGCATCTCTCCAAAATACATCAATCATAGACATCAAATCAAGCTGCAAGTCCTCCAAACAAAGCATCTCACCATGCTCAAGGTCTTTGTGTTAGTGCTCTTGTAGACAATAGGTTCATTTATCACCACTAAAACCTACCCTATATAATATATAGTTTTTCCAAAACTGGATAAATTTTCCCATACTAGAGATTACATGATTATGATGCCTAAAGTTTCCCATACTAGAAAATATTTTGTGAACAGGTTGATGAAAACATGCCTTCAACGGTTCAAAAACCATCTACATTTGTCATTCTCAAAGATATCGATGCACCTGCAGAAAGAAGTCATCCATGACATTGAGATTGAATTTGGCATAGGTTGGTCTATAAAGAAGACAAAAAAACAAATGTCTCAAAATTGCAAGCGATTTTGGTGCAACCAAACAAAGAAGATAAAAAAAATCATGCTCGAGCAAAGGATAAAAAAAGGACAATTTATGTAAGTCTTAAAGTATGGAAAGAACTTGTAAAAGCATATGAGAAGTCAGATGCATGGAGGAAGTCCGGAGAGGAGAGTACCCAGGTAATTAAATTTTCACATAACATTATATCAAAATTATTAAACGATTTGTATGCTTTATCTGTGCATAGTTAAATTGATTTGGTATATGTTTTAGGACAAGGCCTCCAAGACTAGGCTTTCCAAACTCCGTGCCACGCATCATAGTGGCCATAAAGGTATACAGGCCTTGATCTGTACTTTTGTAAGTATATTTAATTTGTGAAATGATATTTTTTGAATTCCTAGAAAAAAGTAAATGATTGCATAATAATTAGTTTAACTAGTCCATGTGTCATGTGTTTTACAAGAGGAGAAACATGGCTGACATCCAACACCATTTGAAAAAATAAATTACAAAGCAAAAAGTGGAGCGACTTTGTAATATAGATGGAGAACGAGGTATCAATATTTGACTAATAACTCTTGTTTGGACCTTTAACTACATTGCCATTCTTTATTTGGGAATCTATAATATTAGGTGGTTTATCACATTTATTAGAGATGAACTTAGGCACACTACACCCTCCCAAATATAGAATAGGTTGTCCCAATTCATACCTTTCCTCATCCCGTTCATAACCAATAAGAAATTGAATGACACATCGATTCCATCCCTTTGTGGCTCCATATGTTTAATAGTAGACTTGGAACCAATTGTATTATATGAGCCACTATAAATTTCATGAAGGAGTCAAGGACCAAGGTTGGATATGAAAATACCATACCTTTCAGGGCTAGAGTTGTAGGTGGTTCGAATGACAATCTTCCCTATTTAATTAGTGCCTTGGTTAGAAGTGACTTGTATTGGACATCCAAACCTACAAAGCACATTCTAAAAAAAACTTAGTTGTTTATTTATATGGGCCCACTCAAATGTATGGGGCATTTACCCACTTAGTGTACATGGTCCTCATTATAATGATATATTGAAATTATGTTTGCTTTGAACACACAAAAAATTTGATAAAGTCAATTTCCCAATGCTCAAAAGGATACATTGGAAGGTGTTGATGCCTCAGATATCGTAGCATCAATCAGAAAGGGATTCTCCCCGAGAGACGGTCCCAATTAGACTATCTCCCGTTTGGTGTAGGGAATCCGTCCGGTTAGCGGTTCCGGCAACCGTGGTTTTGGACTTTAAATCCGATTCTACCGGTTATGGCCCGATCCACCTTTCTTTTGGGTTTTATGTGTTTTATATGAGATGCACATGCCTAAATTATACTTAATCTAAATGCAACTGAAACAGATCTAAATCTAGAAACAGGAACACATCTACTTATCCCTGCAGGGGAACACGCTTAAGGGTAGCAATCAGCTGTAACAGTTATCGTAATCAAAGAACAGGTAGCTATTATTTCTCACGATGAAAGCTACAGCAATATGAAGATCTTGAGAAGGTAGCTTCTCAATCAGCATGGGACGCACCTATTGCTCAGACAACAGAGGGAAACGAAAGAATAAAGAACGCATCTATTGCTCATAAACAGAAGAAAGCAAAATTATCTAATCTATGTACAAAATAAAGAAACAGATCTAAACGTAACAAAGCTGAAATTAAACTCAAAGATCCCTGCAAGGAGCAATTTAAAGTCATGAACAATGAGCCATACGGATTATCCTGAAGAAAGAATAGATAGCCATTCGATCTAGAAGAAAAATCTACAGCAATGATAAAAGTATCAGCAGGTAGCTCCTGATTTAATATGGAACGCATTCATTGTCCATGAAATAGAGAGAACGCATGCATAGATGAGAGCAAAACCATTAATGCAAAGAAATAATTCAGAAGTTAAGAATGATCTCACATTGCAGAATTGCAGTCATTAGAATAGTCCAACATAAAGCAACCCAACATTCCAAGCAAAACGTCCATCTCCCGTGGCTTCTATTAGAAAATTCAATTTACAGAGCCGATACAAGATAGCTCATATCATTTGCCCAAAATTTTCATTCCCTGCCAAAAGTCCTTTCTAATCTTTCCTAGCTCCTATTTATAGTTACAAATTTGCCCTCTGGGCTGACACCTAGCATTCCCCACCTGTCATTTACAGGGATTTCTAATATAATCGATCACCAAAAATGGCCACTTCATTTACAAAAATATTTTGACAAAAAATAGGGACAGATGTCCCACGGCTTACGCCTTACATATAACAGAAAATTTGCTAAACTCAAAGCGTTCCCTGCTGGGCACGTGTCTGGCTGAAGAGAGTGGCTCACTGAATTCAGCCTCTTCATTCCTGTGCGTGAGCTTCTTCTGGCAAAGGGTCGCCCAAGTTGATGGTCACTGATGCTGCCTGGGAAGAGGCCCTCGAATCCCCTGCTGATGCTGCTCCTAATTGGGAAGGGGGAATGGGACTGGCCAGACTTTCTGCCATTGCTGGGGAAGAGGCTGCTGGGAGAGGGGCTGCCGGATCTACTGATGCTTCTGCTGCTGCAGCAGCTTTCCTGACCTCCTCTTCTATGTAGCTGTGCCACACACCTGTGTCCCTTATGATTATGTTTGCTGCAGCAGGAAACAGGATTTTCTGAGAAGTTACATTCTTCCCGAGCTCTATTTTAATGCTTTGTACTTCTGCTTCAACAACTTGATATGTTTCCTTCAACAGATGATTGTGAAGTGTTGATGAACCGATGTAATGTTGGAGATCATCCATGGCCAAGACATCAATCCTTCTCACATACTCCATCTGGACGCCTAGCTCTTCTTTCAATTGAGACAACCGCTGTTCCTTTTCCGGGAAGTCTTCTAGGGTCTGAGGGAAGCTCAATGTGCAGTTGTCATGGACTCCTTTGAGCTTTTGGTACAGGATGTTGATTCTATCTGTTGTCCTCTACACACTGGCCATCAGCTTATTGGCACAGTTCCGGCCAAACTCCAACAAGGCTATATCTTCATTAAAATCTTCCACGGCCTTAAAAGGAAGATGCGGGGGGAAACCTCCTTTCCCTTCCCTCCATGCCATCTGACTTATGACATTTGCCTTGACACGGGTATTCTTAGCTTTGAGCCTGTGGGCTTCCGTATTGACCTCTTTTAGCCTACCCGTCATGGCTTTGAGTTTGCATACCTCATCAGTGATTAGCTCTTGAGAGCCATACACTTGCTGTAGGATACTGCATGACAGCTCGTGGAAGGGGGACATGTCCAAGGTTCTGCTTTCCGCTTGCTCTAAACGCTCAGCTAATGCCTGCTTGTCTGTTTCTAGCTGGGAAGCCTTTTCTTCTGCTCCACTTTTCTCCGCTTCTGCAATCATTATTTGGAGTGCTAGCTGGTCCTTTTCCTCCTCCAGGTAGCTGTACTTGTTCGCCAACTCCTTGTGCTCAGCATACAAGCAATTGTATTTATTTACTATCAGGTCTCTTTGGGCTTGCTCATTAGCCACATTTTGCTGCAGGGTACGTGCTCTCTTCTTTGTCAATATATTTTCTTTGACTATAACCCCTACATTGGCAAATGATGCCTGTGCTGTTGCTATAGCTGCGGATGCCATGGCGATGGGATCTGCGTCTGTGTTCTGCATGACAGCGACCTCTCGGCGAGTAACTATGTCATCATGGAAGGGACTTTTAATCCTCTCTTCTGATTGGAGGACCATTGTTTTTCTTTTCTTGTCATAGACAAACTCATTCCATTTGGACACCGTACGCTTCCCAGATGGAGTGTATGGGACAATTGGTCGGTTTATGATGTCTATGTCTTCTTCCATAGGTGGGGTTCGGACTTCCTGAGCGGAGTCTGCTCCTTCCTTTTGGGTGCCAGAGCCACCTGCTTGAGAGGTGTCTATCTCCATGTCTTGTACACCGGACCCACCTACCTTGGTATCTTCCCTTGCCTTCAATTCTTCCTCCGCCTTCTTCCTTGCTTCAGCTTGCTCAGTTTCTGCTTCTTTCTGCTTTTGGGCTTCTTCAGCCTCCTTCCGCAGTCTTTCATTTTCAGCGTCTTGTAACTTTCTTACTTCCTCGGCTTCCTTTTGTAACCTTGCCTCTTCTCTTAATCTGAGCTCTTCCTGAGCTCGGGCATCCTTGGCTTCTTTCTCCTTTTGCTGGATGGTCTTCTGGGCTTTGGTTGAACTAGAGCTCGCTCCAGTACTTTGGCGACAAATCCGTAGCTCAGCCATGTTGCTGATGCCTCTGAATGCTTCCTCCTCGGCATCGGGGTAGTGGGAGTATTCGAAGTTAGCATAGTTCCCTTTGCAATGCTCGGCCACTTTACCCTTTCTGTCGTTCCTGTGGAAGATGACCTCACCGAAATGGAAGGCCCTCAACTCTTGAACAAATTCGTCGGCAGAGGCCACCCCTGAAAACTTGTAAGCACCTATGCAGAAAGGTAGGGGGGGAAAGGAAGCCTTGTGTAGCTTGTGGAGGAATGCTCCAATCCCATCCAAGAAGAGTTGTCTTACTGCTTCCTTGAGCACCACATAGTCTGTGGCATATTGCGGCAAGATGTATGGGGGCTTAGTCCCTCCGAACATTCTCAAGTAGGTACCTTGTTCTGAAAAGTAGAAGTCCCCATAATCTTCAAGGACTTCCAAAGCGTTTTGTGACAGGCAACTTGGTTCTTCCTTGAACATTTTCTCGTATAGGGGCATGATGAACCCCTCACAGATGAGTTTGTAGCTGGGCTTGTAATTCTGAGCCCACAACATCTTGAATGCGATGTAGACCGGGGCTGTGGCCCTATCCCATGTACACCCCAATCCGGGGAACTCTATCTTGGCCAAGATACAATCTATCAGGTATGAAGACATGAAGAATTCAGCCTTCTTCAAAGCCAACCCAGGCTTAGCAGCGCTTATCATTGAGGCCATACTATCTGACAAGATAGTGGCCCAGTCAAACACTGTCCCCTGAAATGCCACATAGTGAATGATAGGGACCCACTGAATCTTGTATACTGTGCCATCGGGCATGCCGAATATCCTGCATAGCATTAAAGCGATCAATCTGAAAGGGGCCCTCAGGTTCTGCACATCATATTCATCATTTCCCTTCTTTCTCAAATGCTTCCCTCCCCTCAATAGCTTCTTGGCCATTTCGACGTTATCCATTTGGCTCAACCATTCGTCAGTCAGAGCTTGTTGGACGCGGGGAAATCTGTAGGCCGCCGCGACATAAGCAGGTTGAAACGAAGCAATAGCCACTTTCCCGCTGTCATTTATCACTCTCCCTTCAGCATCTGCATGCTGGAGTATCCACCCGATCACTTCAGCACAGGGGAATAGCTCAGGGCAGGTAGCGGCTCTAGTTATGCCTGAGGCTCTGATATTTTGATAGATCGGTGCCTCCTCCAGCAACATATCTGGGATCTCTTGGTCCCTGATCATTCTGTATATGTCATCCCATCTGATTTCTGGAGGGAAACCGGTGGTGCACTTGGTGTCCTGGAGCGAGGTTTCAATCTTGGGAGGGGCAGGCTTCTTTTCTGTCATCCTCGCCTTCTTCTTACCGGTTTTCGACATCTAGATTTATTCCTGATAACATCCACATCAAAGTCATCATTTGAGCAACAGGCTGTAAAGTTTTAGCAGAGAGCAACATCGCTTGATATTAATGAGATAAGTCAATGAAGCAAATGTTTAGGAAGCAAAACATTCTTTCAATCGTAAGACACATATTGAAACACTTGAAGCTCTTAAAAGACGAGTATGGGATAAGCTATGTCGCGGAAGCTATTGGTTTTTCGGACCGATAGGCGATTCGCGGAAGCAATTGGCTTCCGGTTCCGCCTCGCGGAAGGAGATGTCTTTCGTTATAGCTGTGGTTGGAGAGGTTGATGGCGGGGAGACACGGGTTGACTCGGTGAGGGCTATGGATGTTATCGTCACGCGTGGCCACTCGTCGAGTCACTACGGGAGACTTTAGTCCGGGCGAAGGTAACGGCGCCGGGATATGCTGACGGGGAGTGCTAGGGCGGCTGTGGCTTTAAGTTTCGGCTCGTGTGTAGGGGCTAAGGTTTATGGAAGGGGCCAGGGTTTTGAGTCCGAGTTAACGGCCCGGGACATGGAAAGCCCGTAGGGCTTCGGCAACTTCACCCAAGACGAGGGGCGCGGCCCGGGGTTTAAAACAAAAAGGGGCATGGTTAACCGCCCGCACCCACCACTATTGAAATAACATATAACGTTTTCACGAAGGCCTATGGCGACTTAGTAAAATGAAAACTCCATTCACTGTACCTGACGGGCAAAACATAGCCCTTGACGGGTGTTTTGCCCGTCACAATCCCACTAAAACCATTGCTTTCCCCAAAAGACAACTCAGTAGTGAAAACCAAGGTCAAGATCCTACCTGGCACCGTGGGGATTGCTTGAGCGAGGTGGCTGCGAGCACGGATGCGCGAGGTGAGCTGGAGCGATTTGCACGGTATCGCACGTCGTTGGCCGATTGACAAAAAACAATGGTGTATTGGTCGAGCCCCCCCACCGTATTTTATAAGAATGGGCACGTGTGAGCCTTTAATTCGGTAGGTGGCATGGTTAAAACGGGGTTTAAATTCGCCGCGCGTAGCGGTCACGTCAAAGCACCTCGGTTTCCGTGCGACCGCCATTTGCGGGGCCAGTTCGCGAATTGTATCCGCCGTTGCGGAAGGATTGAATGAAAGCTTCCGACGTTTCGGGGCTTAATGCGGAAAGGAAACTCGAAGCCTTCCGCGAGAGACCGCCGCTTAGCGGACGGGTAACGCCAAAGCTTCCGCCATTTCGGAACGATATAGCGAATGCTCCCGGTATTTCCGGAAGACTTTCGCGAAAGCTTCCGCGAACCAAAATTTCAAAGTCTCGTTGATTTTTTCCGGGAAGGTTCGGCGAAGGCTCCCGCTAGTTTCGGAAAGCTTTTGGGAATGGCTTCCGCTGTTTCGGAAGCAAAACTTATACTTTTCCGCATATTCACCCGGGGTCGTTTCGGAGTCCTTTTGCCGAGCGGGTTAAGCGATTGGCTTCCGCTGTTTCGGAAGGGTAGCCCGAAGGCTTCCGCGTTTCGGGAGCAAAGGATGAAGGCCTCCGCGACAGCTTCTTGAGAAAAAATCTAAGTCCTTTTCATGGTTTCGGAAGGCAATCGTGAATTCCTCCGCGGGACTTATGGGGATGGCTTCCGCTGTTTCGGAAGGGTTTCATGAAGGCTTCCGCGGTTTTCGGGAGCAAAAGGCTGAAGGCTTTCGCCGAAGCTCTCCGAAAAAAAATCTAAGTTCTTTCATACTTCGGGAGGAAATCGTGAATCCTTGCGCGGGACTTATCTGAATGGCTTCCGCCGTTTCGGGACGTTTTACTGAATTCCTCCGCCGTTTCGGGAAGGGAACTCCAATTTCTCCGCGGACGGTTGTAAAATGTTCTAAGTATTTTCCGGGAGACTAAGGCGAATGTGTCCCGCCATTTCGGGAGGAAAGCCGGAACCTTTCCGCGGTCGCGGAAGGTTTGAGTGAAAGGCTTCGCCGTTTCGGGAGCTAAAGTTGAATCGTTCTGCCGTTTCAGCAAGGTTTCACCAACGGTTTCCGCAGCTTATGGCCATAATCGGAGTCCTTTTCCGGAGAGGTAAAACACGTTGGCTTCCGCCGTTTCGGGAGAACAACTCGAATTTCTCCGTGGTTGCGGAAGGTTTGGGCGAAAGCTTCCGCCGTTTCGGGTGGTCTTGCCCAATGGCTTCCGCTGATTTTGGCAAAGAAAATCTAAGTCCTCCTTTCGGAAAGGTTGGACGTTTGACTTCCGCCGCTTCGGGACAATGTCCGAATCATTCCAAAACGTTTGGGAAGAACTAAGTTATCTTTTGGCTCACTGGGGAGAACATGGAAGGATTGACGGCAAGCTGTTCAGCAGGGAAGCAAAATTTTATGCTGAAAACAGAGCTGACGGCTGGGATGACTTCAAGCAAACTTTCTACAAAAAATACAGGGGGGGGCCCAACATGTACAAAATTTTGGGGAGGGGTGTTGCTGCAACAACAATGGCGAGTCGCTGGCGAACACAGATCTCTGAAAAAATACCCTACATGGTCTGGAACTTCATTAAAACATCCGTCTCGGGTGCACTACTCAGCTGAGCATTTTAGACTCATGCGGGGGAAGGAGCACTTTTCCTGCTAGTCATTGGGGAAAGGGGAGCTTCGACCGAGGCATCTTCACCACTCTCAGAGGGCCAGCATATGAGATTCATTTTAGGAGGGTCATCCCTCAAATGGTCACTACTGCCGGACTCCACAGGATTTGCAACACTCTCTCATGGACATTATTGTTCTTGTTCCTCATTCCCATGCTGCTGGCACCCTTTGGGATGCTTGTACTTTGGACAGCTTAGCTGTTTGATCCTTCCAGGGATATTTTCTTTTGGACAGATCTTTGATTTGGGCTCCTCAATCCATAATGTCCTCTTGTGTGAGTTAGAGGTTTTATTGATTTGATCAAACTTCACGGACGGAGAGGAGCCTATTTTGAGCTGGGCCTTTTGGACAGCCTTCTTGATTTTACATGTCCCTTTTGCTTTTGTCTCAGCCATGCTTTAATTGAGGCGAGAATCCCTGGAAAACAAACTCTTGAATGTAGGCCATTTTGGCTTTTAAATCAGCAGCATGGAGTCATTTCAATACCCCGTGTCCTCGAGAGGTGCCACTTTCCATGGGTCCAACTTAGGTAACCTTTCTTGAGATGCCTTTGAAGTGTGAGAGTGGGTGGAGCCCAACGATAGTAGTGAAGATGGCCATGGGTCTCTGCTATTGAACAAGATTAGTGTGACTAGCAGGGTAGGCTTCCCCCTTTTTGAACATTTCAGCGAGAGCACAGCAGACCGGGTTTACTGAGCAGGGTTCCAGACTCATGGGTTGCAAGTTTTCTTTGAGAGAGCTATCTTCAACGGGAAACTCAACAAAAGGGGTTTCAGAAAAAAAAACCTATCGAAAGGTTCAAATAACAAAGAAGGAAACAATATGGCCGAAAAATAAAACAGCTAAAAGCGAAAGCGAAAAGACAAATTTATTTATGTACAGGAAGTCTCGAGGAGACTATGCGAAATATTGTTTCAGGGCGAGGCCATTGAGTGGAAGGGCTACTTCCTCTCCCTCGAGATTTGTCAATTTATAAGTGGATGGACCCAATTTTGCAGAAATTTGGTACGGGCCTACCCATAGATGTTGAAATTTCATATGCATTCCTTTGCCTTCGTGATTATGGTCCCATTTCAGGACTAAATCCCCAACTTCAAAGTCTCTCTTGCCGGATTTCCTCTTATCGAACCATCTCTTAACTATGTCGTGATGTTGATGAAATCGGTCTTTAGCTTTGTGTCGGGCTTCTTCCAGTCGAAGCAGGGTGTTTATCCTGGATTGTAAGGCTTGGCTACCAGAACCCCGAGAGGCTTGGGACAATTGTAAGGATGGCAGCAAGATATTTGGGGGGAGTATGGATTCCTTGCCATAGACAAGAGTGAAAGGGGAGACACCTAAAGCATTCTTCGGGGTTACCCTATCTGCCCATAAGGCGTTTGGGAGAGCCACATGCCAACTTCTCTGGTTTTCTATCACAGTTTTCTTGAGGATTCGAATCAGATTCTTGTTTGAGGATTCAGCTAATCCGTTTCCCTGAGGGTAGTAATTGGCTGAATAATGCAACTTAATTCCCCATCCATAAACAAATTCATTTATCTTGCAAGATGAAAAATAAGTAGCATTATCAAAGACAAGGGAAATTGGAACCCCAAACCTGGTTATGATGTTCTCTTTCAGGAAGCTTATGACTGCGTCTTCATTGATCTTGCGCAACGGGATGGCCTCCGTCCACCTGGTGAAGTAATCGGTAGCCGTCAGAATGTATCGGTGTTGCAATGAAGAATTTGGATTTATTTCTCTGATAACATCTATGCCCCATTGCTCAAAAGGTTCAGAGATGATGACAGGCTGCAATGGGCCTGCGGCCTTAGGTAACTTCCCAGCGCTTCTTTGACATACATCACAGTTTTGTGCGTATGTGTGGGCATCTCGGAACAGAGTGGGCCAGTAATAGCCAGCTCTCAATATCTTGTGCGCTGTCGTCTCTCCTGAATAATGACCACCTGCGGGGCTATCATGTAATTCTTTGACAACTTTGTTTGCATCTTCCTTCTCCAAACATCTAAGAAGGACTCCATCATAATTCTTTCTGAAGAGAATCCCATCAATGATTTGATAGGGTGCTGATTTCAAGCGGAGTGCCCTTCTTTGTTTAGAATTCCAGTGCTCGGGTGGATATCCCTGTTGTAAATAGTGCACTAGATCCCTATACCACGACTGGGGGGATGTAAAGATATGGCATACCTCAACCGAATTGAGCTCAGCTTCATTTCTCCAATGGTGCTCTTCATCAGTCGAGTTTCCCGCCAGTAACTTGCATAGACCTTGTCCTTTGATGATTGTAGCTGGTTTAAATTCCAGATCATACTCCTGCAGAGCTGTGACCCAGTTTCCTCTCCTCTCTCCCAATTCCTTTTGAACGAAAAGGGATCTAACAGCTGGATGGGGAACTATGACTTTAGTTCTGTTCTTTAAAATGTATGGCCTAAACTGCTTGACTGCTTTGAAGACTGCGTAGGCATGCTTGTCAACTACAGGGTAATTCAGCTCAGCCCCTTGCAGACCAGTGCTCATAAACGAAATTGGGTATTCGTCCCCCAACTCCACCTTTTGCGTGAGTACAGCTGCGAGAGAATCATCCGAAGCGAAGGTATACAAGATGAAATCTTTATCAAAATCTGGACTTCTTAAGGAAGGAGCTTTAGCTACAGCTACCTTGATATCTCTAAATGCGTCCTTCTCCAAATCTGTCCACTTGAATTGTGTGCTTTGTTTAACCATCTGCTGTAACGGCTTAACGATTTGTGCAAAATCCGGAACAAATATGCGGACAAAATTGATGGTGCCCATAAAAGACTGCATAGATTTTTTGTTGTGAGGCATTGGGATCTTATTAATAGCTTGGACTCTTTCTTGGTCGATTGACACTCCCCCTTTGGAGATGACATGACCCAAGAGCTTACCTTCGGGTACAGCAAACACGCTCTTCTTGGGATTCAAGGAAATACCATACTTCCGGCAACGGTCAAAGATGTGCCTCAGATGAACAACATGATCTTCCCTTTTCTTCGAAAAGACCGTCACATCATCCAAGTAGACAACAACGCATTGCCCACCCAATCCTCGAAAGGCAATATCCATTGCCCTTTGGAATGTAGCTCCAGCGTTTATCAGACCAAATGGCATTCTCCTGTAAGCGAACGTTCCCCACTTAGTCCTGAAGGTAGTCTTGAGACGATCTTCTTCGGCTACTAACACTTGATTATAGCCAGAGAAACCATCGAGGAGAGAAAACAATTCAGATCCAGACACCATTTGTAGGATTTGCTCCATTGAAGGCACGGGGTAGTTGTCTTTATCTGAGGCTTTGTTTAAATTTCTGAAATCTACACATAGCCTTATCTCTCCTGACTTCTTCCTTACGGGAACCAAGTTTGCAACCCATTCAGAATTCCGAACTTTGAAGATTATCTTAGCGTCCAGGAGCTTCTTTAATTCCTTTTGGATCAGCGGTTCAAGAGTGGGATGCATCCTTCTTAACTGCTGCTGAAATGGCTTGACACCCGCTTTCATTGGTATAACGTGCTGAATGATGCGGACGTCATATGTTTTCAGATCTTCATAGGTCCATGCAAAAACATCCTTGTACTGTTTAAACAGCTTAATGAACCTATCTCTTTCTCCTGGTGAACAACATTTGCCAAGGTTGACAAATTTTGGTTCTGCCTCGGTACCCAAATTAACCAACTCATGTTGCATTGATGAGCTGTTAGTTTTGGTATTAGCTGGTCTTTTGAATTTATTTTGAAGATCGAAAAGCATTTCGAGGGACCTTACCCCTTTTGGCATGAAATTTCCTTTCTCCTCTTCCTTCTTCATCAAATCAGCATCATGTTCTTCCTCATCTATTGCAGCTCCTTGAAAACTGTCTTCGTTTGTCAGGAAGCTAATAATATGCTCATCATCATCGAAGATTCTGAAGTTTGTGATGTTATCGGGAATGGAAGGCCTGAAAATCAATTCAATTGAGCATTTATTATTTGACGGCACCAATCTAGAAGCAGATGTTGCTAACAAATCGGCAGCAGAATTTTGCAACCTAGGAATTGATTTTATATTGAAAGCGTCAAAATACATGATTAAATCCCATACCTCAGCTTGGTAACCTTTCAAGTGCGGTGAGAGACAATGAATGGTGTCCCTTACCTGTCTGACAACTATCTCGGAGTCACCAAAAACCTTCAGGTACTTAACATTTAAGCCAATGGCCTTCTTTAAACCATGTACCAAAGCTTCATATTCAGCGGTATTATTAGTACAATCGAATTCTAATCTACAAGACAAAAAATACTTGTTCTTCTTTGGATCCATTAGAACACAACCGGCTCCGGATCCTTCCAGAGTTTTAGAACCATCAAAGTATAATGTCCAAAAGGTATCTTTAAATTCAACTAAGTTAGTTTCTTTGTGGTCTATGTTAGCAACTAAATTGACTATGTTACAATCAATCTCATCAGTCCGAGAAAAATGAAGGAGATCGGACTGTTTGTCTGATTTATGGCAAGAAGTTTCAGATTGATAGTTACCCGGATCCATTTCTAAGAAGTAATTTCCCAGGACCGAGGAAGAGAAAGCTACAGCCTCATTCTTTTCTTCTAGCTGGGTTACGTTTTGTTTCATATGAGGTTCCCTAAGAATTTTAATCTGATTCTGCCTGTTCTGATAAGGCAGCCATAGATGAGACCAATCGGTAGCAAAGTAGCCACTCAGCTTGGTAGACCAATCCCTACTCAAAATCAGCCCATAAGCTTCAGGGATATCGACCACCATTATGTCAATAAACTGACAGACTCTAGGATCGGCTGACAGTCTAATTAGAACATCTTTCATCTCCCCTATAACCTTGACAGCAGTCCTGTCTAATTGTATGATTTGAGCTGGAGATGGTATGGGCTGCCCATTAATTTTCTTACAAATTGAAAGTGGCATAACGTTTGAAGAAGCTCCGGAGTCTACCAGACAGTTATGAACATTGTGATTAAAAATTTCAAATGTCAACAGAAATGGCAATGTTTGGGACTTGGACTTCCCTCCGATGCTAGCCTCGTTAATTTCAGGGTTGTCTTGAGAATCTGTTAATGTAGCGCTGGGTTTTGGTTGTAAAACATGCAGTAGTTTGTCTCGTTGATGGGGCAAGCTACACATGTCAAATATTGATACGTTCGCTTTAACTTTCTTGATATCTTCGATAATATCATACCCTATATCGGATTCATTCCCAATTCGAATGGACTGATCTGTTTTGTTCATGGTTTCTTTAGGTGGCTGAACTGTGTTGTCAGCACTTGGCTGTTTGGCAGCTGTTTGGTTTACTTTGGGCTGTGGTGGGATGATTGGTATATGCCTCCTAGGCGGATCTTTCGAAATTTTAGGCTTATGGGGAATGGTGACTGGTACAGGATCCGCAATTGGGCCCTTGCTGCGAGTGGCAACATTTATGGTGGAGGGAGAACTATCTATGGGATCCTCTTTTGCTAATTCAGTCATAGGTAACCAATCCCATAGCACCATAGTAGTGTCCGGGGTTGGTTCCTCAATCTCAGGACTCGCCTCCTCTGGAGAAATATCCTGGTTTGGGATCTGAGAATCTAACATTTGATTCATGACCAAGCTCATGGAATTGATCCATTGTGGGCAGCTCTTCTCCGAGTGTGGTTCTTGGTGAAAGGTGCAGAAATTTTCCATCCCAATCTCGTTCAAGTTTAAAACAGGGGCAGTGTTCATTGGTGGATGAGACTGTTCCCCGTCTTCCCTTCTTTTGTAGAATGGCTTGAAAGGTTTCCTAGATATACTAGCGGCCTTGTCTTTCTCGAGATCTACGATTTTGTTGGATAATTTTTGCATCATTTTAACTACATTTTCCATATCCGTAGATGTTTCTTCCTTGCCTCTCGTGAGAAGCAAAGGTTTCTTGCTAGCTGCTGGTTTTGTTTCCATATCTAAGGCATGTTTAGCTATGCTATCAGCCTCTTCCTCTACCTTTCGAGCTTCCTCAAAATTCTCTATCAGGGTCGTTTTCTTGGATCGTTTTACAAACATTGCGATTGGACCTTCAAGAGCTGTTGTGTAGTATTCAATCAAAGACTCTTCTGTGGGTTTGTTAGTTTCACTAAAGTTATTTAACAGCGCTGTGAATCTTTGATTAAAGTCTTGAACCTTTTCCTTCTTCTCCATTCTCATGGATAGGAGTTCTTTCATAAGCGTGGCGACAGTCTTTTGGTTCCCATACTTCTTAAGGAAACACTTTTCGAAATCATCCCAACTAGAGATTGAGCTGGGTTGAAGGCTAAAGTACCAAGATGATACCTTAGGCTCGAATGTGTACGGAAACAACCTGCAGACTACGTCTTCATGTTGTACATTCAAAAGGTTCAGAGCTAGGTAAAAACTCTTGAGGTGATCCTCCGCCGAAATGGCTTTCCCTGGATCGTACTTAGGCAAGACCTTTTCTGGGTTTTTAGGGAGATTATGGAATGGTCCAGCTAGGTTCAGCGCTCCCCTTGCTCTCCAAGCAGGTACAGCCATGTTTGGGTTTGGACGTGGAGACCCCGGTGGAGAATTGCAGGGTGATTCCTGTGGAGTACTTTTGGGAGTGGTAATTTCTTCGAGATTTTCTTGGTCTGTCTTGTTAAGAGTGCCGAAGATTTCTTCCAACGTCAGATTTACTAGTTCTTCAAAACTTTGAACGAGGATTGAATCCCGGGTGTATTGCGGCTCCTTTCTGGGTGTAGTTTTGTTAGGGAGGAAGTTGACAGCGTTTAAACCACCTAGCTGTCTAACGTAAGATCTAGTATGTCTTCTCAAGTCCTCTATCTCTGCAAAAGGAACAGCGTACAAAGCTTCCTGAGGCTCAGGGTCAGAAATGAGGCATTCTTGGCCTGTTAATCCAAGATCTGGGCTGTTTGAAAAGTTTTCTTCAAGCGGGTTTTCAGTGTTATCTATGACCGTGGAAGATTTTCCTCTATCAGCCATGCACTTCAGGCCCTCCTTCTAGCGCCAAAAACTTGTTGATGCCTCGGATATCGTAGCATCAATCAGAAAGGGATTCTCCCCGAGAGATGGTCCCAATTAGACTATCTCCCGTTTGGTGTAGGGAATCCGTCCGGTTAGCGGTTCCGGCAACCGTGGTTTTGGACTTTAAATCCGATTCTACCGGTTATGGCCCGATCCACCTTTCTTTTGGGTTTTATGTGTTTTATATGAGATGCACATGCCTAAATTATACTTAATCTAAATGCAACTGAAACAGATCTAAATCTAGAAACAGGAACACATCTACTTATCCCTGCAGGGGAACACGCTTAAGGGTAGCAATCAGCTGTAACAGTTATCGTAATCAAAGAACAGGTAGCTATTATTTCTCACGATGAAAGCTACAACAATATGAAGATCTTGAGAAGGTAGCTTCTCAATCAGCATGGGACACACCTATTGCTCAGACAACAGAGGGAAACGAAAGAATAAAGAA
The DNA here is from genome assembly GCA_027924585.1 of Larix kaempferi. Lineage (NCBI taxonomy): Eukaryota > Viridiplantae > Streptophyta > Pinopsida > Pinales > Pinaceae > Larix > Larix kaempferi. The sequence continues at coordinate 61,929 of BSBM01001489.1, read as the reverse complement.
TGCATCTATTGCTCATAAACAGAAGAAAGCAAAATTATCTAATCTATGTACAAAATAAAGAAACAGATCTAAACGTAACAAAGCTGAAATTAAACTCAAAGATCCCTGCAAGGAGCAATTTAAAGTCATGAACAATGAGCCATACGGATTATCCTGAAGAAAGAATAGATAGCCATTCGATCTAGAAGAAAAATCTACAGCAATGATAAAAGTATCAGTAGGTAGCTCCTGATTTAATATGGAACGCATTCATTGTCCATGAAATAGAGAGAACGCATGCATAGATGAGAGCAAAACCATTAATGCAAAGAAATAATTCAGAAGTTAAGAATGATCTCACATTGCAGAATTGCAGTCATTAGAATAGTCCAACATAAAGCAACCCAACATTCCAAGCAAAACGTCCATCTCCCGTGGCTTCTATTAGAAAATTCAATTTACAGAGCCGATACAAGATAGCTCATATCATTTGCCCAAAATTTTCATTCCCTGCCAAAAGTCCTTTCTAATATTTCCTAGCTCCTATTTATAGTTACAAATTTTCCCTCTGGGCTGACACCTAGCATTCCCCACCTGTCATTTACAGGGATTTCTAATATAATCGATCACCAAAAATGGCCACTTCATTTACAAAAATATTTTGACAAAAAATAGGGACAGCTGTCCCACGGCTTACGCCTTACATTAACATAAAATTTGCTAAACTCAAAGCGTTCCCTGCTGGGCACGTGTCTGGCTGAAGAGAGTGGCTCACTGAATTCAGCCTCTTCATTCCTGTGCGTGAGCTTCTTCTGGCAAAGGGTCGCCCAAGTTGATGGTCACTGATGCTGCCTGGGAAGAGGCCCTCGAATCCCCTGCTGATGCTGCTCCTAATTGGGAAGGGGGAATGGGACTGGCCAGACTTTCTGCCATTGCTGGGGAAGAGGCTGCTGGGAGAGGGGCTGCCGGATCTACTGATGCTTCTGCTGCTGCTGCAGCTTTCCTGACCTCCTCTTCTATGTAGCTGTGCCACACACCTGTGTCCCTTATGATTATGTTTGCTGCAGTAGGAAACAGGATTTTCTGAGAAGTTACATTCTTCCCGAGCTCTATTTTAATGCTTTGTACTTCTGCTTCAGCAACTTGATATGTTTCCTTCAACAGATGATTGTGAAGTGTTGATGAACCGATGTAATGTTGGAGATCATCCATGGCCAAGACATCAATCCTTCTCACATACTCCATCTGGACGCCTAGCTCTTCTTTCAATTGAGACAACCGCTGTTCCTTTTCCGGGAAGTCTTCTAGGGTCTGAGGGAAGCTCAATGTGCAGTTGTCATGGACTCCTTTGAGCTTTTGGTACAGGATGTTGATTCTATCTGTTGTCCTCTGCACACTGGCCATCAGCTTATTGGCACAGTTCCGGCCAAACTCCAACAAGGCTATATCTTCATTAAAATCTTCCACGGCCTTAAAAGGAAGATGCGGGGGGAAACCTCCTTTCCCTTCCCTCCATGCCATCTGACTTATGACATTTGCCTTGACACGGGTATTCTTAGCTTTGAGCCTGTGGGCTTCCGTATTGACCTCTTTTAGCCTACCCGTCATGGCTTTGAGTTTGCATACCTCATCAGTGATTAGCTCTTGAGAGCCATACACTTGCTGTAGGATACTGCATGATAGCTCGTGGAAGGGGGACATGTCCAAGGTTCTGCTTTCCGCTTTCTCTAAACGCTCAGCTAATACCTGCTTGTCTGTTTCTAGCTGGGAAGCCTTTTCTTCTGCTCCACTTTTCTCCGCTTCTGCAATCATTATTTGGAGTGCTAGCTGGTCCTTTTCCTCCTCCAGGTAGCTGTACTTGTTCGCCAACTCCTTGTGCTCAGCGTACAAGCAATTGTATTTATTTACTATCAGGTCTCTTTGGGCTTGCTCATTAGCCACATTTTGCTGCAGGGTACGTGCTCTCTTCTTTGTCAATATATTTTCTTTGACTATAACCCCTACATTGGCAAATGATGCCTGTGCTGTTGCTATAGCTGCGGATGCCATGGCGATGGGATCTGCATCTGTGTTCTGCATGACAGCAACCTCTCGGCGAGTAACTATGTCATCATGGAAGGGACTTTTAATCCTCTCTTCTGATTGGAGGACCATTGTTTTTCTTTTCTTGTCATAGACAAACTCATTCCATTTGGACACCGTACGCTTCCCAGATGGAGTGTATGGGACAATTGGTCGGTTTATGATGTCTATGTCTTCTTCCATAGGTGGGGTTCGGACTTCCTGAGCGGAGTCTGCTCCTTCCTTTTGGGTGCCAGAGCCACCTGCTTGAGAGGTGTCTATCTCCATGTCTTGTACACCGTACCCACCTACCTTGGTATCTTCCCTTGCCTTCAATTCTTCCTCCGCCTTCTTCCTTGCTTCAGCTTGCTCAGTTTCTGCTTCTTTCTGCTTTTGGGCTTCTTCAGCCTCCTTCCGCAGTCTTTCATTTTCAGCGTCTTGTAACTTTCTTGCTTCCTCGGCATCCTTTTGTAACCTTGCCTCTTCTCTTAATCTGAGCTCTTCCTGAGCTCGGGCATCCTTGGCTTCTTTCTCCTTTTGCTGGATGGTCTTCTGGGCTTTGGTTGAACTAGAGCCCGCTCCAGTACTTTGGCGACAAATCCGTAGCTCAGCCATGTTGCTGATGCCTCTGAATGCTTCCTCCTCGGCATCGGGGTAGTGGGAGTATTCGAAGTTAGCATAGTTCCCTTTGCAATGCTCGGCCACTTTACCCTTTCTGTCGTTCCTGTGGAAGATGACCTCACCGAAATGGAAGGCCCTCAACTCTTGAACAAATTCGTCGGCAGAGGCCACCCCTGAAAACTTGTAAGCACCTATGCAGAAAGGTAGGGGGGGAAAGGAAGCCTTGTGTAGCTTGTGGAGGAATGCTCCAATCCCATCCAAGAAGAGTTGTCTTACTGCTTCCTTGAGCACCACATAGTCTGTGGCATGTTGTGGCAAGATGTATGGGGGCTTAGTCCCTCCAAACATTCTCAAGTAGGTACCTTGTTCTGAAAAGTAGAAGTCCCCATAATCTTCAAGGACTTCCAAAGCGTTTTGTGACAGGCAACTTGGTTCTTCCTTGAACATTTTCTCGTATAGGGGCATGATGAACCCCTCACAGATGAGTTTGTAGCTGGGCTTGTAATTCTGATCCCACAACATCTTGAATGCGATGTAGACCGGGGCTGTGGCCCTATCCCATGTACACCCCAATCCGGGGAACTCTATCTTGGCCAAGATACAATCTATCAGGTATGAAGACATGAAGAATTCAGCCTTCTTCAAAGCCAACCCGGGCTTAGCAGCGCTTATCATTGAGGCCAGACTATCTGACAAGATAGTGGCCCAGTCAAACACTGTCCCCTGAAATGCCACATAGTGAATGATAGGGACCCACTGAATCTTGTATACTGTGCCATCGGGCATGCCGAATATCCTGCATAGCATTAAAGCGATCAATCTGAAAGGGGCCCTCAGGTTCTGCACATCATATTCATCATTTCCCTTCTTTCTCAAATGCTTCCCTCCCCTCAATAGCTTCTTGGCCATTTCGACGTTATCCATTTGGCTCAACCATTCGTCAGTCAGAGCTTGTTGGACGCGGGGAAATCTGTAGGCCGCCGCGACATAAGCAGGTTGAAACGAAGCAATAGCCACTTTCCCGCTGTCATTTATCACTCTCCCTTCAGCATCTGCATGCTGGAGTATCCACCCGATCACTTCAGCACAGGGGAATAGCTCAGGGCGGGTAGCGGCTCTAGTTATGCCTGAGGCTCTGATATTTTGATAGATCGGTGCCTCCTCCAGCAACATATCTGGGATCTCTTGGTCCCTGATCATTCTGTATATGTCATCCCATCTGATTTCTGGAGGGACACCGGTGGTGCACTTGGTGTCCTGGAGCGAGGTTTCAATCTTGGGAGGGGCAGGCTTCTTTTCTGTCATCCTCGCCTTCTTCTTACCGGTTTTCGGCATCTTGATTTATTCCTGATAACATCCACATCAAAGTCATCATTTGAGCAATAGGCTGTAAAGTTTTAGCAGAGAGCAACATCGCTTGATATTAATGAGATAAGTCAATGAAGCAAATGTTTAGGAAGCAAAACATTCTTTCAATCGTAAGACACATATTGAAACACTTGAAGCTCTTAAAAGACGAGTATGGGATAAGCTATGTCGCGGAAGCTATTGGTTTTTCGGACCGATAGGCGATTCGCGGAAGCAATTGGCTTCCGGTTCCGCCTCGCGGAAGGAGATGTCTTTCGTTATAGCTGCGGTTGGAGAGGTTGATGGCGGGGAGACGCGGGTTGACTCGGTGAGGGCTATGGATGCTATCATCACGCGTGGCCACTCGCCGAGTCACTACGGGAGACTTTAGTCCGGGCGAAGGTAACGGCGCCGGGATATGCTGACGGGGAGTGCTAGGGCGGCTGTGGCTTTAAGTTTCGGCTCGTGTGTAGGGGCTAAGGCTTATGGAAGGGGCCAGGGTTTTGAGTCCGAGTTAACGGCCCGGGACATGGAAAGCCCGTAGGGCTTCGGCAACTTCACCCAAGACGACGGGCGCGGCCCGGGGTTTAAAACAAAAAGGGGCATGGTTAACCGCCCGCACCCACCACTATTGAAATAACATATAACGTTTTCACGAAGGCCTATGGTGACTTAGTAAAATGAAAACTCCGTTCACTGTACCTGACGGGCAAAACATAGCCCTTGACGGGTGTTTTGCCCGTCACAATCCCACTAAAACCATTGCTTTCCCCAAAAGACAACTCAATAGTGAAAACCAAGGTCAAGATCCTACCTGGCACCGTGGGGATTGCTTGAGCAAGGTGGCTGCGAGCACGGATGCGCGAGGTGAGCTGGAGCGATTTGCACGGTATCGCACGTCGTTGGCCGATTGACAAAAAACAATGGTGTATTGGTCGAGCCCCCCCACCGTATTTTATAAGAATGGGCACGTGTGAGCCTTTAATTCGGTAGGTGGCGTGGTTAAAACGGGGTTTAAATTCGCCGCGCGTAGCGGTCATGTCAAAGCACCTCGGTTTCCGTGCGACCGCCATTTGCGGGGCCAGTTCGCGAATTGTATCCGCCGTTGCGGAAGGATTGAATGAAAGCTTCCGACGTTTCGGGGCTTAATGCGGAAAGGAAACTCGAAGCCTTCCGCGAGAGACCGCCGCTTAGCGGACGGGTAACGCCAAAGCTTCCGCCATTTCGGAACGATATAGCGAATGCTCCCGGTATTTCCGGAAGACTTTCGCGAAAGATTTCGCGAACCAAAATTTCAAAGTCTCGTTGATTTTTTCCGGGAAGGTTCGGCGAAGGCTCCCGCTAGTTTCGGAAAGCTTTTGGGAATGGCTTCCGCTGTTTCGGAAGCAAAACTTATACTTTTCCGCATATTCACCCGGGGTCGTTTCAGAGTCCTTTTGCCGAGCGGGTTAAGCGATTGGCTTCCGCTGTTTCGGAAGGGTAGCCCGAAGGCTTCCGCGTTTCGGGAGCAAAGGATGAAGGCCTCCGCGACAGCTTCTTGAGAAAAAATCTAAGTCCTTTTCATGGTTTCGGAAGGCAATCGTGAATTCCTCCGCGGGACTTATGGGGATGGCTTCCGCTGTTTCGGAAGGGTTTCATGAAGGCTTCCGCGGTTTTCAGGAGCAAAAGGCTGAAGGCTTTCGCCGAAGCTCTCCGAAAAAAAATCTAAGTTCTTTCATACTTCGGGAGGAAATCGTGAATCCTTGCGCGGGACTTATCCGAATGGCTTCCGCCGTTTCGGGACGTTTTACTGAATTCCTCCGCCGTTTCGGGAAGGGAACTCCAATTTCTCCGCGGACGGTTGTAAAATGTTCTAAGTATTTTCCGGGAGACTAAGGCGAATGTGTCCCGCCATTTCGGGAGGAAAGCCGGAACCTTTCCGCGGTCGCGGAAGGTTTGAGTGAAAGGCTTCGCCGTTTCGGGAGCTAAAGTTGAATCGTTCCGCCGTTTCGGCAAGGTTTCACCAACGGTTTCCGCAGCTTATGGCCATAATCGGAGTCCTTTTCCGGAGAGGTAAAACACGTTGGCTTCCGCCGTTTCGGGTGGCTTTGTTGAATTCCTCGCCGTTTCGGGAGAACAACTCGAATTTCTCCGTGGTTGCGGAAGGTTTGGGCGAAAGCTTCCACCGTTTCGGGTGGTCTTGCCCAATGGCTTCCGCTGATTTTGGCAAAGAAAATCTAAGTCCTCCTTTCGGAAAGGTTGGACGTTTGACTTCCGCCGCTTCGGGACAATGTCCGAATCATTCCAAAACGTTTGGGAAGAACTAAGTTATCTTTTGGCTCACTGGGGAGAACATGGAAGGATTGACGGCAAGCTGTTCAGCAGGGAAGCAAAATTTTATGCTGAAAACAGAGCTGACGGCTGGGATGACTTCAAGCAAACTTTCTACAAAAAATACAGGGGGGGGCCCAACATGTACAAAATTTTGGGGAGGGGTGTTGCTGCAACAACAGAAGGATTAGGTGGAGTTCATTATAAATCCAAATAAAAATGTGTGTGCTTTCCTTCTAGCACCGTGCACATCTCTTGCAGATCTCTTGACATTCTAGTGGTGGGGAAATGTCCTCCAACATTTCTTGTATGGGATTCAACTATCAAATACTCCATCTCATACGATGTTACACATTGATGAAGAGTACCATCCATTCCAATTCAATATAATAATTATGTGACCAATTTGAACCTTAGCACTTTTGCATTAGGATTCACCATTGGAATTTTGTTACATCTTACTGTGTCCTTCCATGCTGAAAGATATGAAGTATATCCTTTAGATACCCCAAGGTGATGTGAACCTCAAAAACATTAGCGTTGAGGAAGTCACCCTCCCTAGTTTTATCTAGTTCACCACTATTAATTCATGATAGTTGATTGGGTACATCATGGGCCCTATTCAATTTTACAAACATGTGGAAGCCACACTTAGGGATTGGTGATCCACATAAAAGTTAAACAAATTGTACAACAAGTAATGTCATTTTTTTTGCAATTTATAAACCAAAACTAATGCTCCCCACTAAATTGTGTTGTAATTGTGCTCTCTTCATTGTAGTTTTCTAGTAGTTGTTTTTGGGAATGATTGTAGTCGATCATGCATAGAAAAAGACATTGTTACATACTCAAATATTTGTTATTTCTCGAGGTGATATTATCGAAGGTAGCCATGGAATCCATATATCTGACCCTTAGAGATTGTTACAGTCCAATACCTGACCCTTATACACTCCATGTCGAAGGTAACCATGGAATCCATATATCTTTAGGTAACACCTTTGGTGTCAAGTACTTCAATATGTCATTAGTGACAGTTTGGATTTTTTGAGTTGATGGATAGATTGGCCGAAATTGATTTGTGACCTTAATGGACATCATATCATTCATTAGAAACACAAAATATTTGGATCAGACCAACCATAAAACAACATTGAAGGGCTTGGAAGCAACTTTTGAGATGACAAATTTGGAGCTCCTTCACTATGGTCTTGGTTAGGAGGTATGGAAGAAGGGAGATAGTATGTTTATATCTTATGCAAAAATATGTGAGAGGATTGTTTAAGAAATTTCAAAGCACTAATTGGAAACCATAAACAACACTATAAGAGATTACGATGAAATTTGGAAAACTTCTCTCAATATTGGAGCCATCTTCTGCTCGTAATTGTGCCATCAATTTTTTTACCCTAGATAAATATAGTCCCACACTCGTTCATGCAATAAGAATTTCAAGTGAGGATAGTGGTACCATGCCAACTCCAGTGAGTATAGATGGAATTTATAACCATTCATAAACAACATCTCTCAACAGGGAATTTTTTTTTTAATTCCTCAATATCGTCGAATGTTTGACAACAACTTAACTAGCTCCGTCGAGTTTCTATACCTTCGACGGCAAATGTCGTCGGATTTTGTTGTGGGGATGTGGTCCAAACATGTCGGTTATTCAACAACCAGGGAGGGATTGTTTGTCAATTAATCGACTACTGATGTGTCGGATATTCAACATTTATTTGGTCTATTATCAAACCTTCTGGTATGTAAATGTTGTCGGATATTCAACAACCAAAGAGGAATTATTTGTTGGATATTTGACATCGAATTTGAATATCCGACAAACCTTTCGGTAAGTTAAAATATCTGACTTTGGTCGGTTATCAAACCTTCCGGTAAGTTAATTGAATACAAATGTGTCAGATATTCGACGTTTATTTGGTCATTTATCCAACCTTCTGGTAAGTAAATGTTGTTGGATATGCGACGACATTGTCGTTGGTTATTCAAATTATTGATTAAAAGAAAAGCATAGGTTCTTCGATGTTGCATTGTCGGTTATACTATGGTGATTTGTCATTGTCAGATATCTGAAGAAGTTTTACCAACGTTTAAAAAAATAATACTTTGTCGGATCTTAGACAGAGTGTTGTCGAAAGAAGAATAAATTCTCTCAGGAACAGTTCTCGAAGTATGCAGAACAAGAAAATCCATTTCAAGAATATGTTGATGCAGAAGTTCGTGAAAAATTAACCAGCTATGAGACACAACTGATTTGTGCACAAGACAAGGTTAAAGTTATTAAGGAAGAGAAATCTACATTGAAATATTCTTTGGAAGAATTGGCACAAAAAATCAGGATGCTGAGAAATGAACTTGATGAGAAGGACAAAGAGATGTCTCGTCTAGAAGAAAAATTGATTGAGATAAAGGGAAAGAAACAAGTATGTATTGCAAGCAACAATCCTATTTGAGCGCAATAAAAAAGTGACAAGACAAAATCTGAAGATGAGGTGAAGAATAAGTTCAAGGGAAGCTCATTAATTCTGAACAAAATTTTGAATGATCAGAGAACACCTTAAGACAAATAAAGTCTTGGTTATGAAAAGGAATCAAAGAAATTCCGCGACAAAGAACATTGCCCAAATCATGTTAAGACCTTCAGGTATGAAGGTTGCTTCAACAACTACAACTCTTTGCAATATATGAACTTAAGAAGGATCAATAGGTTAAAGTGCGCAAGATGTAATCGCTTTGGTCATATTGCAAAATATTTTCAAACTATTAGATGATATGCGTGTGATGGAATTGGGCATAAGGTTGTAAACTGTCGAAGAGTAGTAAACTATCCATATGAAGACTTACTGCACAAAGAAAATCACCCTACAAGGAATTATTGTGAAATTTCTCAAGTACAGAATCAAGGTAGAAGTGTGCACAAGAAATATTGGGTGAGGAAGTCTCCTAAGAAGTGAGCAGAATAAGCAGAAAATCCGGGTACATCCAAAGTAGTAAGCATTTGGTGCTTCTCTTGCTGATATTGAAAAGATCAAGTGAGACCCTTGAATTCAACATGATGCATCTTAAGAATTCAAGGAGTAAGTTAAGTGAAGGATATGGTTTAGAAAGTATCTATCGTAGTATTCATCATAGTTAGACAAGTTTATGTGTTAATTTTGAAATATCATAGTAAATAAAGTTCAAATACATGCATGCATTAAGTTGTTACTATGTGGAGAATAGATTAATTGTTGAGTTAAGTGTTGCGGTACAAAAGGAAATTCTTGCATGAAAAAAAAATAGACAAACATGAATTTGTGCAAAAGGTAATATTCATTATATTAAAATTAGTATGTTTACAAAAGTGCATGAGTCGGGACTCCATGCCAAGGAAAAAAGGTGTATACAAGGAAACTGAGTAAAGATGGAAAAATTGAGAAGTGCTGAAGCAATCTACAGACCCAGCTCGAGCTCAATTTCTAAGTCTGGCATAGGTGCAATACAAAGCTCCAAGACAATCGGTACCATTGCAGTACACTCCGAAGAAGGACACACAGGAAAGAGTTGCAGAGTATAAGACGAGCATGGTTCAGCATGTTGAGGTCGAAGAAAGGACATTTCATTCAAAATCCAATGTCGATGGCACTCCAGTATGTCAACCCAATGAGACAGTTGAGTCAGTTGTTCAGAATGCTCGAGATACACCTGTGACTGGGAATATTGACGATGGGACTCTATTTCCTCCATCTGTCATTTCCAAACACCCTTGTCAACCCTCAGGCATGAGAATTCAGACTGCTATGTCTAAACTGCAAGTGTCACATTCTCAAGGGAGGTATTCCTTCTTTGGTAGAAGGAGACCATTGGAAGAAAGGTGAAGAACCATAAGGAAATGTGACACAAAAAATGCAGAAGTACTAATGGTGATGAACCAGACATTGTTTATAGAACTCTTATAGAATTGAATGGAATAAATTCGCACACATGGAATTAATTTGAAGAGATGTGCAATAAATATTACGCAAGTCAAAGAAAATGGTGGAGTCGTCAAAATTGAATGCTGGATTTAATAAACTTTAAAAAGGTGTACGAAAAGTGGAAATCTAATCCATTACTTCATGCAACGGAGTGATGTTTCCCAAACGATCGAGTATAATGGTGACACGTCAATGTTCCCACACGAATTGAATATCATATATGCTTTAATGTTGAACTGGTGGATAAACTTGCCAAATATTTGGTTGTCATGGTAAGGGATGTGACAATAATAGAAGCGACATGGCAAGGTGACAATGCAGTAAATGCGACATGTAAAGTAGTCAGACGTAGAAGCAAATGAAAAGTCAATGCACTATGCAATTGGCACAAACGGATGTTTGCATGAATCACTGCGCAAAGAATGATGAAGTGTTGTGATAGGAAGAGCATATAATATGAAGGAATAATGGAACACCTGCATCAGGAAAGCAATCAAAGATAATTATGAAGGAAATATGCAGAATTATAGGATGTCAACAAAAGAACAAAGAAGCATGAAGATAAGGGGAGTCATCCCTGAAAACAGTTAAGGTAGAGACCTGCGCAAAACAAACTGAAAGAAGGAAACTTACATTGCACAAGTAATGGAACCTCTTTTCCATTGATGTCAAATGGGGTAAATGCATGAAGCTTAAAGAACATCTGGGAGAAATGCATGAAGTTGATTGCACACATGACATAAAGCTGGATGTAGAACCAGCATGAGTGCAAAGCCGATTGTATGAGAAGCATGAAGATGAGAAGTAATGCATGAGAAATCAGACGGGAAAGTGTTGGAAACAGATTATTGAAGAAGTAGCATGAAGTTGCAGTAGATGTGAAAGAACCTGAAGCAGATTATTGAAGAAATAACACAAAGTTGCAGCAGATGTGAAAGAGCCTGAAGCAGATTATTGAAGAAATAGCATGAAGTTGTAGCAGACATGAAAGAGTGTGAATTATATCATTGGAGTAATGGAATGAAGATGATCATACATATCTTCTGCGTAGAAGTAACAGAAAGTAGAAGACGTATTGACAACAGAATGTGTAGAAGTCAAAATCTCAAAGAACTCAGGGGGAGAATATATACAGGGGGAGGACTACAACAAGTGCAGATGAAGCATACAGTTTAAAAAGACTATACACATTGCACAAGTAATGGAACCTCTTTTCCATTGATGTCAAACGGGGGTAAATGCATGAAGCTTAAAGAACATCTAGTAGAAATGCATGAAGCTGATTGCACACATGACATAAAGCTAGATGCAGGACTACCATGAGTGCAAATCCGATTATAGGAGAAGCATGAAGATGAGAAGTAATTCATGAGAAATCAGACGGGAAAGTGTTGGAAGCATATTATTGAAGAAATAGCACGAAGTTGCAGCAGACGTGAAAGAACCTGAAGCAGATTATTGAAGAAATAGCACGAAGTTGCAGCAGATGTGAAAGAGCCTGAAGCAGATTATTGAAGAAATAACATGAAGTTGTAGCAGACATGAAAGAGTGTGAATTAGATCATTGGAGTAATGGAATGAAGATGATCATACATATCTTCTGTGTAGAAGTAACATAAAGTAGAAGATGTATTGACAACAGAATGTGTAGAAGCCAAAATCTCAAAGAACTCAGGGGGAGAATATATACAGGGGGAGCACTACAACAAGTGCAGATGAAGCATACAGTTTAAGAAGACTATACACATCATAATAAGGTGTTGACATCAATGCCAAAAGGGGATATTGTTAAAATTTGGTTGTCATTGATGTCAACTAATTTCAAAGAGGATGTCAATTAATTCAATTTGAGTCATTGATGTCAACTGATGTCAAAGTGGATATAGTATTCCTACAACAATTTGAAGAAGTATATGAAAACCACTTTGAAGAAGTATATGCGCAAGATGGTGAAAGATATGGATTCCATTTTGAAAACTTATATCTAGACGTTGCATCCAGACTAAAGATGTGTGTCCAAGGATACATCATGCATAACCAGTATGAAGAAGTACATAAAGAGGATACATCATGGATATCCAATATAAAGAATCACATAAGAAATGTATCCTACTACATGTGGTACCTGCACATATATCGAGTCCACCAAGCCATACTCTCTCAAGATAGCATCCAAAGAATTGGTTGAACAAAGGTACATGTGCACAAGCAGCCAATGAGTTGGTTAAGCAAAGGTATAAGTGTGCAAGCATGACAAGAGAAGATTCCGGAATGCACAAGCAAGCCTAAACATTTTATGTTCAAAGATCGGGAGTGCGCAAGTAGCAAGAAACAACTCATGGTTGAAATGTCCTAAAAGTGCGCAAGTCTCACCAATCAGAATATGCTTCCAGTTATTGGAGCATGCACAAGTTCCAAGAAGGGTGCATTGGCTGAAGTTAGTAAATGCACAAATTCCACAGTCAATGACACAACGTGTGTGCGAGTCCCACAAGTGATGATACCATAAGGGTCCAAGTCCCACTAAGTCATGGACCATGAAGGTGCAATACCCACAAAGGATGACACTTCATCAACGCAGAATATGACATGTGGTAGAAACACAATCCGTTAAGCATGGAAGAAGGGATGCCACAACCAACTTAAGGACATACAATCCATGCAGGACATGTATAAACAGAGATACAAGTTGGAGATTTAGATTAAGCTTGATGGAGAGGTTGTAGAGATTCAAGTGTAAAATACAGATTTATATCTGGGGTATCAAGGGCTTGAGGATAGTGTTAGAGCAGGGTGAAAACGTGAAGGTGGGTAACACTTTCGTGAGAAATCAGTGCAAAACCGTCTTAGCGGAAGTTATTCGGCCGAATAAAAATATTATTCGGCCGAATAAAAATAATTGTTCGGCCGAATAATTGACATTATTCGGCCGAATAATTTTGAGGTTATTCGGCCGAATAACCACAAACAGTTCTCCGTCCCGTTTAACGGAGACTCTTGAAATTTGTGCAAACGGTTGCCGGACGGAAAAAAATTTCGGGCAATAGTTTATTCGGCCGAACAATTATTCGGCCGAATAATTGTTCGGCGGAATAATTGTTCGGCCGAATAATTGTTCGGCCGAATAGTTATTCGGCCGAATAATTATTCGGCCGAATGATTTTTCTGCATAAAAAGACAGCATCGGCTGCCATTTGTCATTCCCTGTTGGAATTATTTGGACCCCGCATGGGCCCGCTGTAGTCCTCTGCCACCCTGCCGACGCCCCAACCTGCTGCTCGCCACCCCGCTGCTCGCCGCGCTGCTTGTGTTTCACGGCTGGCTCTTTTTCCGCGACTCGCGTCTGCTCTATTGCTGCATTCGTTCGTCGGTTCTTACGTTTCTTCGGGGTGTGATCTTTCCTTGCTCTGTTCGTTTTAAGCAGCGAGTTTGTTGGTTGTCATTTCTGCTGTCGATCGTCGGTTTTCACGTTTCGTCGGGTTGTGATTTCTGCTAGTTGCTGCTCGTTGGTGGTAGCGTGACGGTTGGTCTGTGTTCGTTACCAGGTGTGTGTTGGTGGGTGGCTGCTTGGAAGGTGTTGCGGTTTTATCTGAACGGTTGAAGGTGCGTTTTCGCCTTTGTTTTTACTTAATGCTTCTGTTTGTTAATGTTATAGGGCTTATGTAATGACGTTAGTTGTTGTTTGTGAAGGAAATAGGTGTTGTTTTGAGCGTTGCTGGGTTGAATAGAGGCGGCGTTGGGATCGACGATTCTTCACTGCATTTTTATATACAGGTATGTATCGTCGTAAACTTTTTTTTTATGTTGTTGGCAGTATTAGAATTAAAAAAATCTGTAGTGCTTTTTAATATTGGAAGGTTAAATGTTTTAAAATGCAGTTTTTATTTTAGAGAATCAGTTTTCTGTCCATGAACTCTGTTCATGAACAGTTCAGTTCGTGAACTCTGTTCATGAACAGTTCAGTTCGTGAACTCTGTTCATGAACAGTTCTGTTCGTGAACTGAGTTCATGAACAGAGTTCTGTTCGTGGACTGAGTTCATGAACAGAGTTCTGTTCGTGGACTGAGTTCATGAACAGAGTTCTGTTCGTGGACTGAGTTCATGAACAGAGTTCTGTTCTTGAACTCTGTTCATGAACAGAACTCTGTTCATGAACAGAATACCATTACTTATAGGTTAGATATGAATATGAATAATATAATAGTACTAGCTATGATTAGTTAATGATCTTTAGCTGTAATAATGTTGTTATCATTGCTCAAAGGGTATTGGTTCTCTGATTGACGTAAGCTTTTAGATAATTGAGATGAACTAACCCCCTTAAAGTAGGCGGTCGTTTCGATTCAATCTAATCACATGCATTCAACAATGAATTCTACCTCCTACTTGGAATTGGGTATCTGTATAATATCATGAAAACTATGGACTTACTACTACTCCATCAACCATGAATGTTCATTTGCTATCATAGAAGTTCTGTTCATGAACAGAGTTCTGTTCATGAACAGAGTTCTGTTCATGAACAGAGTTCTGTTCATGAACAGAGTTCTGTTCATGATATGCTATGATATGCATGAAATTATTGCTTCTTTATATATATGGATATTTAAACCTTAATCCCTGACGAGTTTCATATTAAGTTTTCCAAATTCTCAATAAAGTGATGATAAAGGATATATTAAACAACTTTATAAATGATCAACATGTGGTGTGACGATGTTAAGTCAGGTACAAGAATGTCAATTGAGTTCATGAACTCTGTTCATGAACTTTGTTCATGAACAGAGTTAACTTAGAAAGTCACTTAAAAATTCAATATTGTAAGTTATTAAGTATTTTTTTTATAAAAATTAAGGAATGTTTGTTTATTGAGATATAGAATGAAAACATAAGTGATAGTTTAAAAATTAGGAAGGTGATTGAACTATTACAATATGGGATGATTATTGATGTCATGTTTATGCTGCAATATTGTTCTTAGAGTTAGGAGAGTAACTTACAAAAGAAAGTAAGTTATAATATTTTAGGTGGCTCTACATTTTTTACGCAGATCTTAAGAGATATGTTTTTAATTTTGTAGAATGAACATGTACAACATCAATGTTTGTAAATTGTTTTATCAAAGATCTTAACTAGAAGTTTCTTAATAAGGGTATATTTATGTTATACTATTTGAGGAAGCTCTGCATTTTGTATGCAGATTTTTAATAGATATGTTTTGAGTTTGTAGAGTTAACATGTACAACTTCAATGTGTGTAAATTGTATTATCATAAATATAAGTTAGAATTCTTTTAATAAGAATACATATATATGTTTAGTGAGATGTTTGTTTGTTGACATGTATAATTCAAACATATTTGTTGGATTAAAAGTTTTTAAGGTGATTATACTATTTCAATTAATTGTGTTTTATAATGAAATGATTATTAGATATGTTCTTTATGTTGCAATATTAGGTAGGGTAAGGAATTTTAGTTAATTAATTAGAGTTAGGAGGGGGACTTAAATTTTGTTGGAGTTTTTAATCAAATATTGGCTTGATGCTTGTAGTGGTAGTTATGTACATTTTCAATATGTTAATGTTTGTGTAAATTTAGAAGTTATATCAAATGGAAAGAGAGTCTGCGAAGGGAAAGCGTAGGAGGTCATCACAATCTTCAGGAATTGGTGTTCCAATTGGTAGTCGAAGGTTGTCGAATTCACCGCAGGGTTCAGGTTTATTGCATGGGTCCCAGTCGTTTGATCACCAACAAGTTCGAGGGGGTACAAATGATTCTCCTTTGTCTTCTGTGGGAGAGCGTCGATCCCAACGTTCTGTTGGTATGAACATTAATGTTTAATAATGTATAATTTGTATTTTTTGTGTGTTGAATTTATGGAAAAAGTTAATTTTTGACTACGGCTATATTTGAAGCAGAGCGATGTTCAGAAGATGTGCGTAATTCGATGGAGCGAGGGGAAGATCAAGATAGGAATATAGATGATGGAATAGGTGTGGGTGGAGAGCAGGGTCCTGAAGTTCCTCCTAGAGCTAGGACGACATATGTTCCACTAGCTGAGGGGTGTACACCCATATCAACGTATCCGTCTGATTTACCTGATGAGCTTCCATGGCGAGGTGTTGTGCAACAAACTATTCTTGAAAGTTGTAAATCCCACTATGACAGGTTGAACAATGATCTTTGTTCTTTGGATCTCCCTCCAGAGAGTCGACAAAGTCTAGAGGTTGTTTTGGCATCTTTGCAAAAATTCATTGATGCATACGATGAACTTGGACCAACTACAAATAGTTTTTTTCATTTGATGCGGATGCGAAAGGAGCAAGTTATGGGTCCAGATAAGTGGGAGGTTGTGAAGGAGAGAGTCAGTAGAGAACAAGCCAATTCAATGTTCAATTTCAAAGAAGGCCTTAAGCGAAAAATGTTGAAAGTGCAATATTTCAAGCATCCTCAAATTGCACATTTCATATATGATCGATTTCTTGCAGCTTATGGTCGATTGCCTTGGAACGATGAGGTTCCTAATTATTTTGCTAGATTTTTTTATGCGGAGTTTTTTCTAGGTATGAAGCCTAACTATACTGATGTTCCCTCTGACTTTTATGGAGCTGGAAAGGGTAGAATATATAATCGAAAAGGTGCTCTTAGAGACCCTGCCACTATACAACCTCCACCTGAGATACCTCGTCCACCAAGGGTTGTGGCTTTAAGATCAGAGATGGAGACAACATCTCAAATAGGGACAATTGGAAGGGAATCAGTAGGTGATGGTTTAGCTTCAGCTCTTGCAGGAGTAGAAGTTGGTTTGGGGCGAGAGAAGGCTCGCGCTATTCTTCGTCAGAGTTTTGTCTACAAGACGAATGACGAGGTAGATGCATTGAGCATTGATGATCTCAGGGCTTATGCTAAGTCTTGTCGAGATATAGCTTCAGATGTGTTATCTAATGACACATCGAGCATGGGAGAGGTTTGTTGATTATGCTATGATAATCTATTTGATTTTTTATTAATCAATTTGAATTGAATATTTTGCTACATGGGAATAAGTATATTAAGCAAATGTATTTTGTTTGTAGTTTACGAGAATGTTAAATGCAAATAATTTTCGAGTCTCCAGTAGTCAAAATCAAGAGCATCCTAGTCAAAATGAAGAGCGCTCAGGAGAGGTATTTTAATTATAATATTTATGATTGAACATGATATTTTTTTTGTTTACTTGAATTTTAATAAATATCAATGTATCTTATTGTTAATTTGACTTATCTATGCAGGTTTCATTAGATTCCAACTTTTTAGATGATTTACCATCTCTTGTGAGCTAATGATTTTAATTTTTTTGTTTTGGTTTTAAGTTAATTTGCTTAATTTATTATTTGTATCTACTATGTTTTATTTACTAACAAAATTTAAATTTTAGGGAAGAGACCACTTGGAAATTGGGGGCGAAGATGTGGGGTCTTTAATGAATGCCGATATTGGCACTGAGGTAATTTTGTCGAACTAGAAATGATTTTTGACATAAGTTTAATGTTTTATATTTTTTTGATTTATTTGAAAATTGTTTTTGTACATGTTGCAGCTTGGCTCTTTGAGATCTTTTGGAGCCAAAGGAAAGTCTCTAGGGGAAAAAAGTGGTGGACATGCATCCAAAGAATTTGATGTACGATTTTTTTAATAATTGAATTGTTTTGTAGATGAGTTTAATATCTTAATATTTTGAATTTAGTTTAAAATTGTTTAAATAATTTATGATCTAAATTTATAATTTGTTTTTTTGTGTGTTGTAGGTGGAGTTGAGTCCCAGGGAAGGTCCTAGTGGAAAATAGTGGAAAGATATTGGTCGAGATGGATAGTGGTTCAGACTTTATAGTTTTTGTTGATATCTATATATTGGTGTTGTTTTGAACATGGAGGGTATTTATTTTTTGATTATATATATATGTACATTGAATTCACAAGTTCATCAACTCTTTTTTGGATTATATACATGAGTACATGTCCATTATTTCTCATTTGGTAAATGTTTAGAATATGTTTTGCATGAGTTTTGATAATATTTATAATATGTTTTGCATGAATGTTTGAAATGTTTTTATAGGTGCAATCCAAGGTTAGGAAATGTTGAATGATGACAATGAATGTTATGAAGTTAGAAAATGGGAAGTGTTAGGAATGTTTGAAATGTTATTTCAAGTTGGGAAATGTTGAATGTTGAGAATCAATGTTGGAAAAAAATGAATGGGAGGTGTTAGAGAAAAAGAAATGTTGGGAAAGAATGAATGGGAGGTGTTATGGAAGAATGAATGTTTTCAATTTGTTATGTTGAGAATAAGTGTTATTATAATATGTTTTGCATGAATGTTTAAAATGTCTTGATAGGTGCAACCCAAGGGTAGGAATGAATGGGAGGTGTTGGAAATGTTTTTAAAATGATAATCTAAGCTAGGAAATATTCAATGTTGAAAATGAATGTTATGGTAAGAATTAATGTTGGGCAAAATTAATGGATTTTTAATTAATTTAATTTTTATTTTCAATGTTCAGGTACATTTGATGAAGGCTGAAATCATGGCAAATGGGGGTAACGGTTTTTTGTTTTTTAATCATAAGCGAAGATTCCAGGATTGTGAAGTTTGTGCTAAATTAGAGCAATGATTTTAAACAACAATTTGATGAATTTTCATTGATTTGTTGTAAATAATCATTTCTCTAATTTAGCATAAGCTTCACAATCCTGGAATCCTTGCTTGTGATTAAAAATCAAATGATCGTTATCTCCATTTGCCATGATTTCAGTTATGTGAATTTGCACAAGCGATATTTTAAATTAAAGATTTGGGACGGAGAACTTGGTTACAATTTTAAGACATCTATTTAAGATCATATTTATGGTGAAGTATGTATTAAAGAAACATGTTCGATGGATTAATATACTACAAAATTTAATAGGTCTTTTTGTATTTTTTCGTTAGTATTAATCAACCAAAAGTAAAAATTCGGGGCGGAGTGGGCATAGCCACATCCGTTATCTCATCCCTTAGTGGTCTAATAGACATATGGGGACCCGAATAAAGTACTTTTGAATTTTTAAATTATATTTGAATTCATTTTTAAGCATGTTAAAGTACAACCATTTAAGCTTAGTTGTCATTCAAGAAAATATTCATAAAATCTCAATGAAAAAATATATTGGGCACAACAATTTTGATAATTGGACAAAAAATATATTGCACACAACAATTGACATGGACAAAAATATAGATCAATTTATTTTTGATATATAGTTAAAAACATCGTAATGGAATACCATCTTCAACTATCCGTTCATGGTCACATATGGATAGTTTCCATTTTTTGGTTTTCAATTGTTTTTTTGATGGAACTTGTATCAATTTTATTCGAGATGCACATACTAAATGACTATATTGACAACATATAACATCAGGCTCATAATCCTGAAAGTATACATAATTTTTAGTCATATGCGTCTGCTGAAAAAAGTAGCCTTTTAAAATGATGGATCCTCTTTCGTATGTAAATCCGTTGTCGTTGTAGTCCTCCAATAATTTCATTTTTCCTTCGGTGCATCGCATCAAATAATATTTGACATTTTCGTTGTTGTCTATAGGTGCAATCACAGCGAAAACATCTCCTGTGCAAGTTATGATTGGTGTTAGCGTATTTAAATGAATTGAATTGACCACTTATGGCGAAGGATTAGAATGAACATTTGATTAAAAAGTCAAAAACAAGTTTATTACCTTCTCTTACGAGATCTGAAATTCTATCGCCATCAGACGATATTGCTATTTCTTCTGATTCTAATTCTTCAACACTTGCTAGTGGCATTTTTCCTTTTGGATTAATCTCTGTGTGTCTCCAAGCTTTTACGTAGTTGTTTGTTATGTTTTCACAAACTTCTGTAGACTCGACATTTTCAATGCAAATATGACAAAAGCATGATTGCTTTCTACTGTCAAATGCAAACACGTTGTGAAATGATTTTGTTTGAATAGAGTGAAGATCTCTAGTTCCATGTATGGTGCTAGCGTCATATGGTATTGATCTATTTATATCTTGGACCCCAACAAGCCAAAAAAACCTACACAATAAATAGTGTACATGTGTACTTAAATGTTAGTATATACATTTTTTTTAATTTTAAGAAATAATATAAATTAAAAAAATAGTGGACATACCTGCGCACGTCTTTTGATTGTTGATTATAATCATGGCTTAGATTTAATTGACACCATTGGACAACCTCTGCAGCTGAATGAAACCATGCTGAAGAATAGTTCATTTGCCATCTTCGAAGTGCTCTTTTCACGCATGCTCCTGCACCATCATGCTCACCTTTTCCATGCCCAGTTTCAAAGAAATTCCAGCGATGTTTGATGTTCAGCGCTTTATGAAGTCGACATAACCAAAAAAATGATCGTGAAGATTTAAATTGACCCGCACATCCATCAGACCATATCCAATGCTCTTTGAATTTGACTTCGCGTTTTTTCAGTGAGTCATAGAAAATATTTTCTATACAATGTTGGACAAAATGTGTGTCGTGTGTACGATCATCGCTGATATAGAAGTGATATTCTTTAATCACATCTCGATTGTCACATGTGCTTTCAATGCCATCGATATCCTGTTGAGAATGTCTATATACAACATGGACAAATATCGAAACTTGGTCAGAGTGATAGTATTCACTCTGTATTTCGTTTTGTGCAGCAAATGTATAGTTTTCAGCAAAATCAACCACCGACAAAATTGTTCCGGGTGGAAAAATTTCACGAGACTGTTTGAATTGAAGATCTTGCCATCGTGCTCTATGTGAATGTTGGGTGTATTTATAAATTTCGTTTTCAAATTTTTTGAGAAAATCTGTGACGCATATCTTGTCTTCTAGCAAATCAATTCTTTTGGAACGTGAATCACTAGAACTTGTAGTATAGTTGATGTATTCGTATCTCTTCCAATCAACATTTACATTTGACAACGATTGATCATTATCGATAGGGTATTTATTGTGGAATAACACCAAATTTCCACAATGATGACAATGTTTTCCATTGACACATTTCTTTGAATAAAATACTTCATCGTGATTTCTCTCACATAAAATTTGAGATATGAATTCACGTATCGTCGGCGGAGGTGGTGAATTTGTCCAAAACATTTTACCAAATTCAAGAAACGTGTCATAATATAACTGAAATTGCACATGATAACGGCAACAACATGTATCACGTATAGTTATAGGTCGAACATACCATGGTTTTTGTTGCACAAATGTAGTGATTGATATATTAATTCCACGATGATCTTCCTTGAATTTATTGAACAATTGTACTTGTGTCATGTCCATTATATGTTTTGGTTGGCTTTCATATACATTTCGTGATATTCTTTTGCGTATCACATCTCTTGCATTTGGTGAAACTCGAGCATGTTCCAACCAATATTCTCGTACAATATCTTTAACCCCTGCTCCTAATCTATCTTTGTAAGGTTGTCTACAAATAATTGCCCAACAAGCAAGTTCATTATTTTCATCTATTTGCATTCTGAATTTGCTATGTTTGTATAATGTTTTTCTTGATGTTCCAACTGCTTTTGCTAGTTCTGTTGTCAAACGCTTTTGTTTAGTACTAGCTGAAAGAATTGATGTATGAATTGCTTTACGTGCAGCACTGATATCTTTCTTCCTGGATTTTCCAAATTTTTTTATTGCATCGCCTATATTTTCCATCACATTTTGTTTCAATTTCGACTCTTTTGTTACTTTGTGAATACCCAATAACGATGTAGCACCTTCTAATTTCTTGGACACTAATAAACATCTCAAAATTTGTGCTTGTCCTGCTATTGAGTAATCTTTGAGAACTTCATCATAAAATTTTGTA
Source organism: Larix kaempferi (assembly GCA_027924585.1). NCBI lineage: Eukaryota > Viridiplantae > Streptophyta > Pinopsida > Pinales > Pinaceae > Larix > Larix kaempferi. The sequence continues at coordinate 39,727 of BSBM01001489.1, read as the reverse complement.
GCACGATATCGTGCAACATGTACTGGTAGTTTTTCTCCATATTTGTCGCAATCAATGTCTTCTAACATTTCATCATCAATAGTAAAAGTACCTATACATCAAATTAAATTAAATTTAACATATATCAAAAAATAAAATTCATTATAAAAAAATGAATTTGGAAAATATATGATATATACATACCAGGTTCAATTTCTGGATTTTGAACTTGATCTTCAATATTGATTTCATCAACATTAGCATGTAAATCACTATTTACATCTTCTACAATGTTCTTTTCAACTTCAATTTGTTCTTCTTGTACTCTATTTTCAATTTCCATTTCTTCAACATTGTCATGTAAATCTGTATTTATATCTTCAATAGTTCTCTCTTCCGTTTCAGCAACCCTTTGTTTTTTGGCAATATATCTGAGTTTTTGTTTCTCTCTATTATCATCATCATCACGTTTACGATCAGCTTTTCTTTTACGATTTCTCTTATTGCCCATGGTTGTTTAATCTATAGACGATAAATTAAAGAATCATGTTACTTTATAGTAAAAACAAATAAATTAAGATTTAAAAACATTTACGGAATTTATAAAAACATGAACTGAAAACAACTATTTGAAAAAAACCTCTTTCAATTAAATAAAAAGTGCAAAGCTACTTTGAAAAAAAAACATCCTTGCAAAGAACCTCCTTGCAAACATGTCTAAGAAAAGAAATATTTTGAAAAAACTCCTTGCAAATATCCCTTAAAAAAAACACTTTCAATGTGTTTTGGAAAAAAGAAGAAGAAACATACTTTGTAAAAATCTTTTTTTCAAAAAAATGTTTTCTTTGCAAATATACAACAAGAAAATAAATATTTGGAAAAAACTTCTTGCATTTATATGCCTTAGAAAAAAATTTTCTTCAATGTGCCTTTGGAAAAAAGAAGAAACATACCTTGTAAAAACCTCCTTTTGCAAAAAATGTCTTCTTTGTAAAAATGCAATAAAAAAGAGATATGTTGGAAAAACTCCTTCAATGTGCCTTTTGTAAAAAAGAAGAAGACATAGTTTGTAAAAACCTCCTTTTGCAAAAAATGTCTTCTTTGTAAAAATGCAATAAGAAAAAAGATAGTTTGGAAAAACTCCTTGCAAATATGCCTTGGAAAAAAAAACTCCTTCAATGTGCCTTTTGTAAAGAAGAAGAAGAAACATAGCTTGTAAAAACCTCATTTTGCAAAAAATGTCTTCTTTGTAAAAATGCAACAAGAAAAGAGATAGTTTGGAAAAACTCCTTGTAAATATGCCTTAGAAAAAAAAACTCCTTCAATGTGCCTTTTGTAGAGAAGAAGAAGAAACATACCTTGTAAAAACCTCCTTTTGCAAAAATTATATCCTCCTTCCGAAATTAGTTTGACAAAAAAATGCGAAGTTCAAACATGCGAAAATAATGAATTAACTTTATGTTTATTTATATGAGTATAAATTTTTATTTTTATTTTTTTTCCGGCCGACGAAATTTTTTTTCCGTTTAGTTATTCGGCCGAATAACCTTCGCTATAAGTTACGGCGCCGTTACGGAAAACAGTTATTCGGCCGAATAATTATTCGGCCGAATAATTATTCGGCCGAATAATTAATTCGGCCGAATAATCTCTGAAACATGACCGATTCAGATCTCTGCAAAATTTTTAGGTTTCTCCATTTTCGGAAGGAGAAAACCACCTCTTACACAACAAAACGAATGTCGGACTTCATACCAGTAGATTCATTATTGAATCTACTTTACGAGGGTATAAATTTTGTTGTATATAGATAAGAACTGATATTTTTTAAGTTTTATATTTGTAACATGTGTCGAGTTATGATTCAGCTCTTTAAAAAAACAGCGAAAAGAAAAATCCATAACTTTGTAAATACAACACCAAAAAAATCGAAGAAAATGTGGGTCGATTCATTGACGTGTCTACTTCAAAAGGGTGGTCTTAGATTTTTTGATTTTATAGTGGGTTGAGAGAAAAGTGGTGCAACAAAAAGGTTGTTGAAAATCGACTGAGTTTCCCCATGGATCGACTTTAAAAAAATATAATAATTAGTATAGAGGTCCATTGGATGCAAACTTATAGTCACGCGTTAGTACATTGTGTGTAGATTGTCGTAGCATTTTCAGTTTTTGCAAAACACAAGTCTAACAACGATTTTAGTGGTGCAACAAATCATAACTCTTTTGTAGTCTTTTCATTTTATAAGAACACACTGTCAAACATTTGCGAGATCGACATATCAAATCTTAATAAAAAAAATTGAAAAAATTATGAGTAGAAAGCTAACATAATTCTACAAAAGTTTTCTTTTTACGGCAAAGTGAAATTTTAAATAAAAATATCACTTTTGTTCGCCCGAAGTTGGAAGACATGAAAAAAACAGAATTATTTTCTCACGAGACCCCCCAAAATAGACACCCGTCTTCATTTTTTCACCCAGCATTAAAAACCACTTAATACTAAGGATATAATTTATTTCACTTTTTATTACTTTCCTAGGTAGATTAGCTATGTTTTTGGACACTTATTGACTTCCTTGGTCCACCACTTTACATCCTTATCCACATTAGTGCATTCATGAGCATCTTGGATGATTTTTTGGATGTTCTAAGTGTCAAAGGTGCCTTTCTTGTTTTTCAGTAGATAAGGTAAAAGCTAGGAACTCTAGAGGTTTTGGCAACTGCAATTTTCGTGTACAACATGCCTTTCCTCTTTTTCACTCCAAAAGCTACCATATTTTTCTAATTTCACCCTACATCACCGTCCAAAAGTATTTTGGACAATTCGTGAGCTTTATGGCTGAGTTGGAGATGGATGTTTCTACCTTGGGGGGTTTTTGCTAGTTTAGTAAGCCTTCTTTTTGTGAGCTATTCAAGTGCATCCAAAGAATTTCTATTTTCTGATGTAATTCTATATATTTTCAACCACTTGATGGTACATGTTTGGATGATGTACATTTATGCTAATACATTTTAATATTGTGCATAATTCTCAGTATGATTTTGAGTGTTCTTGACAGTTCTAGACTAGCAATTTGTGTGAGAAGTGTTATTCAATCTTATGATCAGCCTGTGATATGATTTCACAAACAAAAACACATGATTTAGAGAAGAGCGGCATGCAAACATGCAACATAATGAAATACTGATGGTGCATAGAATGACGTCGTAGATCTATGATGAATGCGCAAATGTTGAAAGGAAGAATCACAGAAGAATGCATAAGTGCATGAGGAATGATTGAAAGTATCACAGATAGCACACAAACATTCATAGATTTTTTAAGGAGGGAGCATAGATACATGAATGAATTATATCAGAAGATGGGCATAAGTTTAGCTAATTCAGGAACGTTGAAGTGAAGTGTGCAAAGCAGAGAAGTTCAATTGATGCAAAATGATAGAGCAACAAAAAAATTCATTCTGCACATCACGATGATGATGATCTGATACAAGTACGCTAAACCGAAAGGACGAATCACATGCTGCACATCATGTCGCAAATTGATGCACATCATGTCGCAAATTGTCTAGAGACTGTGGCACTTAAACCGAACAGACACATCACAGTAGGTGCACAATTCCAACTGATAATGATGCTTAATTTCTGAACAATAAGCTATCAATTGAAGCATAGTATTAGAAGATCAATTGCAGTTGCGTAGTAGCATAACAACAGAGTGAATCTTGATGCAAACTGCAAGATCAGCTGAAGAAATAAACATTACCTGAAGTAAGTCATCAACAAAAGTGAGGAACTAAGAGGAATGAGAATTCAAGTGATGTATGCAGCATAGCGACAATGAATCGCCTGCATACAGAGAAGTGCACATAGCAAAATGAACATTAGAAAATCAGAAGTGTGCACATGTTGGAATTTTAGTAAAGCAACATCTTATATTGTATATCTGGGAAACAGGATGGGGCAAGGAACATGGGGTTGTAGCCTCCTTCTAGTTGGTGCTGGAGAAACACAGGGATTTGGTGCTTCCTTCAGGTCGGTGCCTATAAAACTAGGGGTTCGGTGCCTACTTCTAGTTGGTTCTAGTAACACATGAATTTGGTGCTTCCTTGAATGTATTATTTTCATTACAAAATATCATTCTCTAGTTTTCTCCCATATGGGTTTCCACGTTAAAATTTTGTGTGTATTGTATTCTCTGTTTTGGTGCATATGTGATTGATTTTTATTTATGATGGATGAATAACTGAAGATCGATGATTAAGCTAAGGAAAATATGCTAAAGAAGTAAAAATCTGTTCATAATTGCGTTAATACTGATTCCCCCCCCCCACTCTCATTATTAAATCGATTCCAACAGGGCAGAACATCACACAACACACTATCGTAAAAATGACAAATTTTGAAATTTATCAGACATAGTCAAGACACGTGAAATGATGTCCCTTCTGCAACTATGAAACTTTATAAGTATTTGGGTGTGGTCGGCAGTTCAAACCTAGTTTCTCAACAACTTCAGTTGATACTAGGTTCTATGTGTTTCCTTCGTCAACTATCATAGAATAACATATATATCTGATCCTCACTATGGTTCGGAAGATAGAATTCCTCTATGCTATCTCCTTCTCCTCTTGTCGGGTTGGTTGCAACATCATCCATCTAGTAGTCAAGTTATTGCATCCCTTGGGTTTGATTTCATCATCACTTCTCCCAATAGGAGAACTAGTCTTCCCTTTAGTCTTGTTGGTTGTCTGAATTTTGGCTTATGGCCTCTTTACTATGTGTAATTTTTATGGAAACTCATAAGATTTGTGTCCCAACTCTGGACACTTATAGTAGACTACAGTTGGACTGTATGCACCTCTTCCTCCAAAATATTCTCTCCAACCAAGCATGCCTCTAGCTATGGGGTTTTCACCAGCCCATTGGTACTCAAGTGCGGGGTTTCTTTCCATTCCCTCCTCTCTTCTAATTTCACTATTTTCTTCTCTTTGACCCACAGGCATACCCTCTTGTGGAAGCAACTTTTCTACCTCCACCTCTAACAACAGTCATTCCTCTGGTTGTAGATGTATTTCTTGTGAGCTTCTCTTCGGCCTTCAAGGCTAATTGGTAGGCCTATGTAACGTTTCTGAACCTTGATAGCATCAAATCATCCTAAATGGAATATTTCAAGCCATTCAAATATCTAGACACAACTTCTTCCTATTCATATATCTATCCTGACCTAATGGAAATTCTATACAATTATTCGGTGAATTCTTGAATATTCAACTCCTTTTGTATCAGGTTTTACAATTTCCTAACCAAGGAAATCATATAATCAATGGGAAGTAACTTATTCTTCAACTTGGAAACCATTTTGTCTCAAGTTTTAATTTTTTCTTTCCCCTTCTTTACTCTATCAGCATGTACATTGTCCCACCAAAATGAGGCATGACCCTTCAACTTCAAACAAGCAACTTTCACTCTTTTGGGGTCTTCTATATAATCCATATCAAAATATTTTTCCATCTCTTATCCAATATATCGTCTCTACAAGGTTGAGGCTCCCTGAGTAGGTGGCACCTCCATCTTGGACCTACCCTTCATTTTCGATAAAACATTCAACAATTTGTCTTAAGGCTCTTATTCTACTTCCTCGGCGACATTTTCTTCACCCTCAACCTCCACATCACGTTTATGGTCAAGGGTTTCAACAAAAAATCCCCTCTTAGGGGCTTCCTTTATTGTAACCAACTTATTCTTCAAAGGTTTCTCCATCAATTTGCATGCATGCACTTGTGCATGGCCTTCATTCTCTACCAAAGATATCAATGCCCCTTTGAGCCATTACTCCTTCAAATTGACTAACTCAACCACTCTATCCAACCACAATTGGATTCTCCACGACCTTTTCAACTCTATCCAACTGCAACTAGAGTTTCATTCCATGTCCAATCGTTCTGTCCAATTACTAGAGGACTCATCATGCAATATACTTCTGCTCTAATATCAACTAATGATACCAATGTTATTACATGGATTATAGATCATAGTACATATAAAAATAACATACCAATACAAACAAAACGAATAAATGGACACCAATAATGTCTTTGTTATTCATTTATAATGAAATTTTACAAGAATCGTTACAACTCAGAGTCTATGCTATATTTTAGACGGTCTATTTATGATTGTTGTCTTTGTGCCTTTAGCAGCATCAACAACAAAAGAACCTTAATCTTTATGGGACAACAATCCCTTATCCTTGTCTCAATATCTATTTATATCCTCCTTCCCCACTTCAAATTCCTACTCAATCTTCCTCTAGAATCCTATGGGCACGTCTTCTGTAGTTATGATCATTAATGACTTCACCTACAACTTCCTTGGCGTACATTTCCACTTGGCAAATTCAAAAACCACCATAACTCCCACAATAACTGCTCCAACTACTCCCATAACTGCTTGGCTTTCTGTGCCAGATATTTTCTTGGTCGATAGTATCCTTGATCCTTCATGTCTTTGCAACTCTCGGTCAAACATTCTTTCCCCTTCGATTATTCCCTAAATTTCCTACTCATGTGTTTGCCTCTTTTCGACTTCCTCTTTCTTCTTCATTCGGTCTATTCCCAACTGCTTTAAACCTCTTTGGATCAACCTACCATCGAATTTTCTAACTTTCTCACTTGCTTTCACTATCGACCACATCCAATCGAATTTCTTCACAGTCCACCAATTCTCCAATGAGTCTTCCTTTAAACTGCATGGGCTTTGACCACCCACCTTTCCTTTCATTTGGAGGTCTTTAATTCTCCTCCCAACAACTTCAGTCATCTATCTTGGACTAGAATTCCTAGATCTTGATGCCCCTGCATCACATTTGTACATCATTAAAAATATTAACTACCTTTTTAGCTAGTCGAACACCTTAATATCAATCTTTAGTTTGTACATCACCATCATAGATCCATGCTAAACCTAGATCTATCAAGCATAGAGACGGATCCAATTTCTTGAGATGTAATTTTTTTTACGAGACTCTATTAAGATTAACCAATGATATGTGTAAAATGGTCTATTTTAAAATTGTGAGTTACTTTTTAAATTGAAACACTAAAATTCCATATCTACATTTAACAAATGATATATGAACGATGTCCTTATGAAACTTGTAAGGTAACCATTTAATGAGACTCTAAAATTAAATATGTAATTTTAACAAAGTTAAAAGAGATAAAGACCTCTATGAGCTTCTATTTAATTAAATATTAATAATAAAATTGCAAAAATATCTTTAGATTCATTCTCAATAACTTCACTTTTACAAGTTAATTGTATCGAAAAAGTTATATGTTTTTTTAGTTTATCATCATCAAATTTAGACCACAAAATCCATGATAAAATTACAATATATGATTGTTGCATAAATGAGGACCCTAAAGTAAGTAAACTTTATTGCAACTTGATTTTCTATCCATCAAAACTAATTCTTGCCAATTTTTTTGGAAAAACATGTTATCTTCTCTTCTTCTTAATTAAAGTGCTTAGAAAAGATCAAATCCATAAAATCATTTAGAATAATACACACACACACATATATATATATATAGTATGTGTGTGTGTGTATATATGTATGTATGTATTATAAAATGTTTGGTTTTTATAAGTTTTTAATGTATAAAGTTGTTCTTTATAACATAAATGAAGTAATCAATTTCTAAGTAACATTATTTAGAATTAATATTGGAACTATTTCAATGACCTGTGTGACCAATATATAATTTTAAACTCATTCATGTAATTGTAAAATGACTAATCATAATGTTGACATGCTTATTGTCATTATGCTCTAATTTTTACTCATTAAATGACTCAATTTTAATGGTTGTCCTTGCTATTCACATTATTAGTTATGGGTCGCCTACCCATTGTTGATGATTAATAACATTTTCATATACAAACTTGATTATTTAAAAATCACTAAAAATATTAACTAAATATTTTATTGTCAAACACCTTAACAACAATCTTCCATTTGTACATTATTAATAATATTAACTATATTTTTAACTAGTCCAACGCCTTAATATCAATCTTCAATCTTCCATTTGTACATCACCATCATAGATCCATCTTAAATTTACATCTATAAAGCACCTAGAAAAATCCAATTCTTGAAATGTAATTTTTTATGACCATTAATTTTAACCAATGGCATATGCAAAATGTGCTATACATTAAAATTTCACATATAAGTTTAACAAATGATATATGAACCATGGTCATTCTTAACCTTTTTAAGGTAACTTTTTAATGATGCTCTAAAATAAAATATGTAAGTTTAACAATATTAAAAGAGATAAAGAGCTCTATAAATTTGTATTTAATTAAATTTTGACCATAAAATTGTACAAATATATTTAGATTCATTTTCTATAATTTCACTTTTTTAATGTTGATTTTATAAAAAAAAATTATATATTTATGATTTTGATTTTTTTAATATATCATTTCAAATATAAATTATAAGACAAATGTTAAAATTATAATATAGAATTGTTGTATAAATGAAAACCTTCGAGTAATATAACCATAGTTCAACTTAATCTTCCATCCATTTAAAATAAACTATGCCAAATTTTATGGAAAAAACATGTTATTTTATCTGCTTATTAATAATCTATGTTAAAATTACAATATAAGATTGTTACATAAATGAAAACCCTAAAGTAAAGTTATCATAGTGAAACTTGATTTTTCACTCATCAAAAATAAATATTTCCAAATGTAATAAAAAAAAATGTTATTTTCTCTTTTTATTAATTAGAGTGGCTGGAAAATATTAATTATTTAAAATTTTAAAATTATTTAAAATACAATTATATATATATATATATATATATATATATATATATATATGAAAATGTTTAATATTTTATAATTTTTTAAATATATGGAATTGTCATTTTTAATATAAATGAAGTATTGAATTTCTAAATGATCTATTATTTTAAATTGTTATTAAAACTTATTTCAATGATGTAAGTGGTTAATATATAAATTTAAACTCATTCATGTGGTTAATCAATTGAAACTCATTCATATATTTTAAATTGACTCACCATAATGTTATCATAATGTTATCATGGATATTATGATTTTATGTAATAATTTTCACATATTAAGCATCACAATTGTAAAGGTTGTCTAGATGCTTTTCACATTATTAGTTATGGGTCTTCTTATTGTTGATTATTAATAATATTTTTATAAATAAATTTAATCATTTAAACATTATTAAAAATATTAATTAATTTTCTATAGTTTAATATCAATCTTTTAGTTGTACATCACCATCATCGTAAATCCTTCTTAATCTATATGTTCAATGTTCAAAATTGATAAGTTTCTAAATGTATAAAGTTGTCCTTTTTAACATAAATGAAGCACCAATTTCTAAGTGACCCATTTTTTAGATTTGTTATTAGAATTTATTTAATGATTTGTATAGTTGTAAATTGACTTATCACAATGTTGACATGGATGTTGTCATTTAATGTATTAATTTTCACATATTAAATGTCTCTATTGTAATCATTAATCATTGTCCATGCTCTTCACAATCTTACTTATGGATCTCTTACTCATAGTTGATGATTATTATCTTTTTCATAAACAAATTTGATTATTGCAATGTCATTAAAAATATTAACTAAATATTTTATAGTCAAACACCTTAACATCAATCTTGTACATCATTATAAATATTAACTATTTTTTAGCTAGTTGAACATCTTAACATCAATCTTCCATTTGTACGTTACCATCATAGATCCATCTTAATCCTAGATATATTATGCACATAGAGGTCATAGATCCTTCTTAATCCTAGATCTATTACATAGAGGAATCCAATTTCTTGAGATGTTGTTTTTTAATCTTTAATTTATGACAAAACATTCATAATCCATACTATTGACCTCCTCACATAACCAATTCAACCAAACATATCAACTTACACTCAAAATTTTATAATACATTATATTTAAATTTAAGGGAAAAACCCTTTTAAAATTTTTTATTAATTCTTTTTGTTCATTAATTTAAAAACAAATAAATTTGAAACAATTTTATATAATATAAAAAATATAAAATCTTTTAAAATAATAAAATATTATTATTAAATAAAACTGAAACTCAAATATACTTGTTAATAATTACCTATACATGATTTCACTTTATATAATAAACTTTCCACTATATTCCTCTACCTCTACAACTATGTAGAAGATTTAATAATCACCTATCCTTGATTTCACTTTATACAATAAACTTTCCAATGTATTTAATTACACGTATGTAGTGTATTTAAATTTCACTTTATACAATAAACTTTCCGATGTATTTAATTACAAGTATGTAGAGTATTTAAATGTAATTTCATTGAATTCTCATCAAAATCAAAGGCAATGTTCTACTCTTTCCTTGAGCTTGATCTTTGCTATATTGCTTGATGAGAAAAAAGTCTTCCCATGAAGAACACATGTTGAAAATCCCAACTCAATCAATATCAATAATATCTGAAGAGGGAACTCATTATTTGTAATTGAAAAATTGCCAAGAACCATGTAGTGAAATTAACCAATTGTTAGGTGAGATCAAATGCTAAAGTATGTTGTCCGAAATGTGTTTTAATGAGGATGAGCTTTAATAAGGTTGAGATAAAATGCTAAAGTTTGTTGTTCTAAGTGTGTTTGAATGAAAATAGGAAGAAGGGAAATAGATTCTAGTGTTAATATGAAATAATTATGATGGTTTTATTGTGAGAAATCTATATAAAATAAGAGTCACAAGATGGCAATGTCCCTGACATTGAAAATTGCTATTGTTCCGTAAAATTTGCTCATCCGAGTATCCAAGGAGCCCATGCATACTCATGATCTAAATCCAAGCAGCCCAACCTTTCTGGCTTCAGACTGTTAGGATATAGTGGATGCCGAGACAGAGCCAGTCAGGAGAATTTTATCACACTTGAGTGAGTCAAAACCTGTTTTAGAGTGCATAAAAAACTGGCATTGACAATGGACATGGGAATACTTGATTGACATCTACGCCGGGAAATAATCCTGGATCGAGTGGTAGAGTAGCGGGATCGATTGCATCGACTGCATCAACTATTGACTCAATCAGCAGTGACCCATAATACAATAAAAGATTAAACGATATAAATTTTTTATATTTAAAAAAAAATTCCTTACACGTTTAAGTCTATTCTCCACTTCATTTAATAGAACATATTAAAATATTAGAATTTGAATTTTTAAAATTATCAAATGATAAGTTATATATATATATATATATATATATATATTCATTTCATTTCTTTTTCTTTATACAGATATATAAGTGAAGCATTCATTTTATTTTATTTATGAAAATATAACAAAACAACAAATATATATATATATATAAATTAAATTAAACACTACATAAATTAAACAGAATCAGGAAAATCAGATATGAAAAAAAGGGTTGTACGCATTGCAATCTGTGCTGTAAAAAATCACAATGCAAATCAGCTATATTCACATATTCATGGACTTTTGGAAGCAAAAACAACTTAAGTTTCCACATGTTCACTCTGTGTGCGATGGAGGATTGGAACCAGTGACCAATGGCTGCCAAATAAAACCTACTTACCATTTCCTTATCTCCTTTCATTTAAAAGAAAATGAAATGGTTAAATAAAAGCGTATATAGAAATAAAAGAATATGATTTTACCTACATATATAATGGCTTCCCATTAATGTTCAAAACGAAATATATAAAACGCTGCGATACAGAACCTTTCTAATAAAATTTGTGATTCAAACCCTACCTAAAATTATTAACCAAAAGGAAAATAAATAGACCAAGGAATGGGAGGAAAACCCCGATGTACTGAGATAAGAAAATGTGTACGTGCTGCTTGTTAGATAACAATGTTTCCATACTTAACAGTTGCTCTTTAGATGGCCGCATGATCAACTATCCACAACCATAATCTTAAAAATAAAAGATAACTTCGCATCACTATGAAGTCATCGAAGTGAAGTATTGTGGCAAAGATAACTTCACATCAATGTGAACTTCACCGGGCAGCAAAAAGTCGATATCGTGCAGTTAATCCCACACAGTTAACCGCCACGAAGTTAAAAGTTGTATTGCAAAGTTAACTCCTGCGCAGTAAAAGTTAGTAGCCGCGCAGCTAATACTACGAAGTTAATTCTTAGTGAGGAAAGTGTTCCGCGAAGATAAAATTAAAGTTCTCCATTATATGGTCTGCAAAGTCTGAAGAAAACAAAGAGAAGGTATCCATCTACTGCACAGTTAAATCTTCTTTACTGCGCAGTGTTCCTTTTCCCTTCATCTGGTATCAGAGCCTGGTTTACGGAAAGAAGGAATTCAATTCATAAGGGAAAAGCGGTTAAGGATGGTTTCCACTTCGGGTAATTTGAAATTCCAATATTTACTGGTAAAAATTATGAATATTGGTCTCTAACTATGAAGGCTTTGTTTAGAGGTCAAGATGTATGGGACATAGTCCAGACTGGTTATGCAGAACCAACAAATGCAGCAGCATACAACAATCTCACACAAGCTAAGAAGGATGTTCTGAGGGAACAAACGAAGAAAGATGGAAAGGCGTTGTTCCACATACATCAAGCGACACATGAATCCATACTCCCAAGAGTAGCAGCAGCGCAGTCAGCAAAAGAAGCGTGGGACACACTGGAAACATCATATCAAGGTTTCAACAAGGTAAAGACTACTAAACTTCAAATTCTTAGAAGAGAGTTTGAATCTCTGTCAATGAAAAATACAGAGTCAGTAGACTCATTCTATACTCGTGTAATTGGTCTAGTTAATCAAATAAAGTCTCATGGAGAAACTCTAACTGACCAAAGAGTTGTTGAAAAGGTTCTTAGAGTTCTGCCAAAGAAATTTGAATCTTTGGTTGTAACCCTAGAGGAAAACAAAGATCTGTCCATATTTACTGTTGATGAGTTGCAAGCCTCATTACTCAATCATGAACATAGAATCAACGGTTTAGACACATTGCTGGAAGGTGCGTTCGCAACACAGTCATCCATAAGTCGCGGTAGAGTCAGAGGAAGATCAAACTCTAGAGGCAGAGGACGAAGTTCATTCAGAGGAGGTCATAGCAACAATCCTGCACATGTCGCAGGAAGAGGCCAGGATTATACCCCCAATCAGCCAAGTGGACAAAGGTATGATAAATCAAAGATTCAATGTCATTACTGTAAGAGGTATGGACACTTCGCATATAAATGTAGGAAGAAGCAGTATGACCAAGGAAAGCAACGCGAAGCACAATCAGGCAACAACAGCACTGCGAACAGTTCACTCTTCTTGGCATGCACATCATCACTGGAATGCAATGCCGTCCAAGAAAGTCCAAATGACATATGGTATTTAGACTCAGGCTGTAGCAATCATATGACTGGTAATTTAAGTTTATTTTCTAGCCTAGATAAATCAGTTCAAACTGATGTAACACTTGGAAACAATATCCAAGTCATTGTTTTGCGTAAGGGTACTATTGATATTCTAACAAAATAGGGGGAGCATAAATTTATGCCTGATGTGTATTATGTTCAAGGTTTGAAGCATAATTTGATGAGCATTGGGTAGATGATGGAAAAAGGTTACAGAGTTCATATGATAGGGAAGCGTTGTGTGATCAAATATGTATACCCAAGCAATCGGTTAATAGCCGAAGTGTAGATGACAAGCAATCGCTTACATTTCCTTTGAGGATAACACCAATCATCAAAGGTAAAAATACTCATGTTGTTCATGAAAATCAGAAAGAAAATTCTGAAGCTGCGTTCAAGACAGAAAGCAAAGGAGCAGAAGTTCGCAGCAACGAAGAAGATAACAGCGCAATGAAAGCTGCGTTTCAAACATAAATAAAGGATGAATCCTGGTTATGGCATTTCATATTTGGACATCTGAACTTTGGTGGGTTGAAGCTACTGCACATGAAGGATATGGTGAAAGGATTGCCACTAATTGAAAAGCCAGAGAGAATTTGTGAAGGATGTATCTTTGGAAAGCAGCATAGAGAGATTTTTCCAGTCGGAAAGTCATACAGAGCTTACGCACCACTTGAAATTGTGCACTCTGATATCTGTGGACCGATGCAAACACCATCCATGGGAGGATGCACATATATTCTCACATTCATTGATGATTTCACAAGAAAAACCTGGTTCTATTTTCTAAAGCATAAATCTGATGCATTTGACTGTTTTCAGTAGTTCAAGGCACTTGTGGAGAAGCAGAGTGGTTACAGCATCAAGATATTAAGAACAGACAGAGGTGGTGAGTATGTCTCAAATTATTTCTTAAATTTCTATAAGAATCAAAGCATACAGAAACAATTCATTGCGCGGTACATACCACAGCAGAATGGCATCACCGAAAGAAAGAACAGAACCATCATGGAGATGGCGCGCAGTATGTTGGCAACCGTGCATCTGTCAAATGAATACTGGGATGAAGCAGTGGCAACTGCAGTATACATCATGAATCGATGTCCGACAAAGAGCGTGAAGAACAAAGTTCCGAAGGAGGCATGGACAGGTATGAAGCATAGTGTTTCGCATTTAAAACTTTTTGGTTGTGTAGCATATGCACATGTTCCAGATGACCTGAGAAGAAAATTAGACAATAAAGAATATAAATGCATTTTTATTGGATATTCTGAAGACACAAAAGCATACAAGTTCTATAATCCTCTCCCAAGGAAAGTTATCATTAGCCACGATGTTCAGTTTGTGGAAAATGAAGCATGGGATGGAACTGTTGAGAAGAATGTGAAAATTGTGTCACATGTTGAACATGATGACATCGCAGAAGACGTGGTTGAGACTCCGCATATGAATCAGAACTTTGCAGCACCTCCTTCTCCAAGGACTGTGCAGCATGGTTCAGCATAAGCAACTCCGACACAAGTTGTAGCAACCCCGACAAGCACTCTAAGTGCGCAGCAAATTCCATTAAGTAGTTCGCGCAGTTCGACACTAGCAACTCCGCCAAGGACAAGAATTTTGCGAGAGATATATGAGGCTGGTACACCTAATTCATTCTCTTGCTTTGCATTATTTTCTCAAATTAAGGATCCTCTAACATATGAAGAAGCAATTGAAGATGAAGTCTGGGCACAAGTCATGAATGAAGAAATAGAATGCATTGAGAAGAATCATACATGGGAACTAGTTAATGTTCCTAAGAACAAGGATGTAATAAGCGTGAAATGGATTTATAAGACCAAGCAAGATGCTGAAGGAAATGTGCAGAAGCACAAGGCGAGATTGGTTGCAAGAGGGTTCACGTAGCAGCCTGGCATAGACTTCAATGAAACTTTTGCACCTGTAGCTCACATGGACACTATCAGAACAGTTTTGGCCATCACAGCACAAAAGAAATGGCCTGTTTATCAAATGGATGTTAAGTCCACGTTTTTAAATGGATATTTAGAAGAAAAAGTATATGTGGAGCAGCCACAAGGCTATGAAGTTCCAGGACAAGGACACAAAGTATACAGACTGAAGAAGGCATGGTATGGTCTGAAGCAAGCTCCTCGAGCTTGGTACAGTCGCATTGACTCATATCTCATTAAGAATGGATTTCACAGAAGTGAATGTGAGCCAACGCTGTACACAAAAATCAACCAACAAGGTAATAAACTAATTGTTTGCCTGTATGTAGATGATTTAATATTTACTGGTGATTTTGTCATAGAAGAATTTAGAACAGTCATGGAAAGTGAATTTGAAATGAAAAATTTGGGCCTTATGAAATATTTTCTGGGCACTGAAGTTCAACAGTCTGAAAATGGGATATTTATATCTCAGTCAAAGTATGCAAATGATGTCTTGAATAGATTTAAGATGTTAAACTGTAAGACAGCCCCAACACCTATAATAACAGGTTTGAAATTAAGCAAGGATGATGATGGATCCAATGTAGATCCTACACTGTTTAAAAGTCTCATTGGCAGCCTTATGTATCTTACAGCAACAAGGCCAGATATCATGTATGGAGTCAATTTAATCTCAAGATTCATGGAATCACCAAAATAATCGCATTGGCAAGCAGGTAAAATAATTCTGAGGTATGTAAGTGGAACAAGAGACTTTGGTATTCTGTATTCCACCTCAGAAAATTTCAAACTCATTTAATACACTGACAATGACAATGGAGGAAACATAGATAACAGAAAAAGCACATATGGGAATAAATTTCATGTAGGAACAGGTGTTGTATCATGGGCATCAAAGAAACAGCCCATACTAACTCTTTCTTCAACAGAAGCAGAGTATGTTGTAGCTACAAGCGCTGCATGTCAATTCGTTTGGATGCGCAGAATGTTAAGTGATCTGTTGCAGCATCAACAATATCCTACAGTCATTTACTGCGACAACAATTCGGCTATCGCACTGTCAAAGAATCATGTGTTTCACAAAAAAACCAAGCACATTGACACAAGGTATCACTTCATCAGAGAATTGATAAACGACAAGGAAATCTGTTTAGAGTTTTGCAGGTCTGAATATCAAGTTGCAAACATATTTACAAAAACATTTGCAAAAGACCCATTCCAATTTCTGTGAAGTTGTTTCGGAATGACAAGTTCTGTGCAGTGAACTATGTCATGAACAGAGCATGTTTTAGCTCTGAAATATTTTGTAATATTTTAATTTTGTTTGATGATCCCCATCCGCTCTTAATTAAGGGGGAGTGTTGGAAATATCTAATTAAATGAGCTGATTGCGTAGTTACTGCGCCGGCTTTGTCAGTCATATTGTTAGTAAAGATTGTGTCAGCGCGCAGTGTCAGTATGTCAGCTGGTTCGCAGCCAATCCGGCACACGTTATGTTTTCATTAATGAAACCACGTTAATAATTTGCAAGTCAATAAACCTTAGGTTAGAATTTATTTCAGTCTTTAATGCAATCCTGTAGCTTCCATAAGAAGCGTTCCTAAGTCGGTTGGTTGAAACTCTATAAATAGAAGCTCTTAGTTAAAACTTAGTGAGAGATGTGTAAGAAGAGTGAGAGGAGAAGAAGCTCCCGTGAATTATATCAAGAGCCCAAGCTCTATGAATGTAAAAGCCCACAGTGAAACTCACTTCTATGAATTGAGGAGCTGCGCAGTTTACTGTGGTAAATATACAAGTCTATAGTTTTTTGTTTCATTCTCAAGAATGTTGTTTATTGCAAGCCGTACATCATCTCTAGTTTTGCTCATTTACCCTCAGTAAAAGAAATCAAGATTCATAAATAGTTCACCGCAGTGAAAGTTCTAAATTAACTAGGAGTAACTTCACGTTAGATGATTTTAGTTAAAGAAATATATTTTATGATAAAGTTTGGTTAAGCATGTCACGAAGTGTTGGTGAAGTCAGTGAAGTGAAGTATTGTGGCAAAGATAACTTCACATCACTGTGAAGTTCACCATGTAGCAAAAAGTTGAAATCGCGCAGTTAATCCCGCGTAGTTAACCGCCGCGAAGTTAAAAGTTGTACTGCGAAGTTAACTCCTGCGCAGTAAAAGTTAGTAGCCGCACAACTAATACTGTGAAGTTAATTCTTAGTGAGAAAAGTGTTCTGCGAAAATAAAATTAAAGTTCTCCATTATATGGTCTGCGAAGTCCGAAGAAAACAAAGAGAATGTATCCATCTACTGCACAGTTAAATCTTCTTTACTGCGTGGTGTTCCTTTTCCCTTCATCTGGTATCAGAGCCTGGTTTACAGAAAGAAGGAATTCAATTCATAAGGGAAAAGTGGTTAAGGATGGCTTCCACTTCGGGTAATTTGCAAACCCCAATATTTACTGGTAAAAATTATGAATATTGGTCTCTAAATATGAAGGCTTTGTTTAGAGGTCAAGATGTATGGGACATAGTCTAGACTGGTTATGCAGAACCAGCAGATGCAGCAGCATACAACAATCTAACACAAGCTAAGAAGGATGTTCTAAGGGAACAAAGTAAGAAATATGGAAAGGCGTTGTTCCAAATACATCAAGCGACACATGAATCCATACTCCCAAGAGTAGCAGCAGCGCAGTCAACAAAAGAAGCGTGGGACACGCTGGAAACAGCATATCAAGGTTTCAACAAGGTAAAGACTGCTAAACTTCAAATTCTTAGAAGAGAGTTTGGATCTCTGTCAATGAAAAATACAGAGATAGTAGACTCATTCTGTACTCGTGTAATTGGTCTAGTTAATCAAATAAAGTCTCATGGAGAAACTCTAACTGACCAAAGAGTTGTTGAAAAGGTTCTTAGAGTTCTGCCAAAGAAATTTGAATCTTTGGTTGTAACCCTAGAGGAAAACAAAGATCTGTCCATATTTACTGTTGATGAGTTGCAAGCCTCTTTACTCAATCATGAACATAGAATCAACGGTTCAGACACATCGCTGGAAGGTGCATTCGCAGCACAGTCATCCATAAGTCGCTGTAGAGGTAGAGGAAGATCAAACTCTAGAGGCAGAGGACGAAGTTCGTTCAGAGGAGGTCACAGCAACAGTCCTACATATGTCACACGAAGAGGCCATGATCATACCCCCAATCATCCAAGTGGACAAAGGTATGATAAATCAAAGATTCAATGTCATTACTGTAAGAGGTATGGAGACTTCGCATATGACTGCAGGAAGAAGCAGTATGACCAAGGAAAGCAAGGCGAAGCACAATCAAGCAGCAACAGCACTGCGAACAATTCACTCTTCCTGGCATGTGCATCATCGCTGGAATGCAATGTCATCCAAGAAAGTCCAAATGACATATGGTATTTAGACTCAGGCTGTAGCAATCATATGACTGGTAATTTAATTTTGTTTTCTAGCCTAGATAAATCAGTTCAAACTGATGTAACACTTGGAAACAATATCCAAGTCACTGTTTTGGGTAAGGGTATTGTTGATATTCTAACAAAACAGGGGGAGCATAAATTTATGCCTGGTGTGTATTATGTTCAAGGTTTGAAGCATAATCTGATGACCATTGGGCAGATGATGGAAAAAGGTTACAGAGTTCATATGATAGGGAAGCACTGTGTGATCAAATATGTATACCCAAGCAATCAGTTAATAGCCGAAGTGCAGATGACAAGTAATCACTTGTTTCCTTTGAGGATAACACCAATCATCAAAGGTAAAAATAATCATGTTGTTCATGAAAGTCAGAAAGAAAATTCTGAAGCTGCGTTCAAGACAGGAAGCACAGGAGCAGAAGTTCACAGCAACGAAGAAGACAACAACGCAATGCAAGCTGCGTTTCAAACAGAAATAAAGGATGAATCTTGGTTATGGCATTTCAGATTTGGACATCTGAACTTTGGTGGGTTGAAGCTACTGCACATGAAGGAAATGGTAAAAGGATTGCCACTAATTGATAAGCCAGAGCGAATTTATGAAGGCTGTATCTTTGGAAAGTAGCATAGAGAGATTTTTCCAGTCGGAAAGTCATACATAGCTCGCGCACCACTTGAAATTGTGCACTCCAATATCTGTGGACCGATGCAAACACCATCCATGGGAGGATGCACATATCTTCTCACATTCATTGATGATTTCACAAGAAAAACCTGGTTCTATTTTCTAAAGCATAAATCTGATGCATTTGACTGTTTTCAGTAGTTCAAGGCACTTGTGGAGAAGCAGAGTGGTTATAGCATCAAGATATTAAGAACAGACAGAGGTGGTGAGTATGTCTCAAATGATTTCTTAAATTTCTGTAAGAATCAAGGCATACAAAAACAATTCACTGCGCGGTACACATCGCAGCAGAATGACATCGTCGAAAGAAAGAACAGAACCATCATGGAGATCGCGCGCAATATGTTGGCAGCCGCGCATCTGTCAAATGAATATTGGGTTGAAGCAATGGAAACTGCAGTATACATCATGAATCGATGTCCGACAAAGAGCATGAAGAACAAAGTTCCGCAGGAGGCATGGACAGGTATGAAACATAGTGTTTCGCATTTAAAAGTTTTTGGTTGTGTAGCATATGCACATGTTCCAGATGAGCTGAGAAGAAAATTAGACAATAAAGGACATAAATGCATCTTTATTGGATATTCCGAAGACACAAAAGCATACAAGTTGTATAATCCTATCGCAAGGAAAGTTATCATCAGCCACGATGTTCAGTTTGTGGAAAATGAAGCATGGGATGGAACTGTTGAGAAGAATGTGAAAATTGTGTCACATGTTGAACATGATGACATCACAGAAGACGTGGTTGAGACTTCGCATATGAATCAGAACTTCACAGCACTGCCTACTCCAAGGATTGCGCAGCATGGTTCAGCACAAGAAACTCCGACACAAGTCACAACAACCCCGATAAGCACTCCAAGTGCGCAGCAAACTCCATCAAGCAGTTCGCGCAGTTCGACACCAGCAACTCCACCAAGGACAAGAAGTCTACGTGAGATATATGAGGCTGGTACACCTAATTCATTCTCTTGCTTTGCATTATTTTCTCAAATTAATGATCCTCTAACATATGAGGAAGCAGTTGAAGATGAAGTCTGGGCACAAGCCATGAATGAAGAAATAGAATGCATTGAGAAGGAACAAACATGGGAACTAGTTGATGTTCCTAAGGACAAGGATGTAATAAGCGTTAAATGGATTTATAAGACCAAGCAAGATGCTGAAGGAAATGTTCAGAAGCACAAGGCGATATTGGTTGCAAGAGGGTTCACGCAGCAGCTTGGCATAGACTTCAATAAAAATTTTGCAACTGTAGCTCGCATGGACACTATCATAACAGTTTTGGCCATCGCAACACAAAAGAAATGGCTTGTTTATCAAATGGATGTTAAGTCCGCATTTTTAAATGGATATTTAGAAGAAGAAGTATATGTGGAGCAGCCACAAGGTTATGAAGTTCTAGGACAAGGACACAGAGTATATAGACTGAAGAAGGCATTATATGGTCTGAAGCAAGCTCCTCGAGCTTGGTACAGTCGCATTGACTCATATTTCATTCAGAATGGATTTCACAGAAGCGAATGTGAGCCAATGATGTACACAAAAATCAACCAGCAAGGTAATAAACTAATTGTTTGCCTGTATGTAGATGATTTAATATTTACTAGTGATTTTGTCATAGAAGAATTTAGAATAGTCATGGAAAGTGAATTTGAAATGACAAATTTGGGCCTTATGAAATATTTTTTGGGCATTGAAGTTCAATAGTATGAAAATGGGATATTTATATCTCAGTCAAAGTATGCAAATGATGTCTTGAATAGATTTAAGATGTTAAACTATAAGACAGCCCCAACATTAGTAATAATAGGTTTGAAATTAAGCAAGGACGATGATGGATCCAATGTAGATCCTACATTGTTTAAAAGGCTCGTTGGCAGCCTTATGTATCTTACAGCAACAAGGCCAGATATCATGTATGGAGTAAGTTTAATCTCAAGATTCATGGAATCACCAAAAGAATCGCATTGGCAAGAAGGTAAAAGAATTCTGAGGTATGTAAGTGGAACAAGAGACTTTGGTATTCAGTATTCCACCTCAGAAAATTTCAAACTCATTGGATACACTGACAGTGACAATGGAGGAAACATAGATGACAGAAAAAGCAGATCTGGGAATACATTTCATGTAGGAACAATTGTTGTATCATGGGCGTCAAAGAAACAGTCCATAGTAACTCTTTCTTCAGCAGAAGCAAATTATGTTGCAGCTACAAGCGCTGCATATCAAGTCGTTTGGATGCGCAAAATGTTAAGTGATCTGTCGCAGCATCAGCAAGAACCTACATTCATTTACTGTGACAACAATTCAACTATCGCACTGTCAAAGAATCATGTGTTTCACAAAAGAACGAAGCACATCGACACAAGGTATCACTTCATCAGATAATTGATAAACAACAAGGAAATTTGTTTAGAATTTTGCAGGTCTGAAGATCAAGTTGCAGACATATTTACAAAACCATTTGCAAAAGACCCATTCCAATTTCTGCGAAGTTGTTTGGGAATGACAAGTTCTGCGCAGTGAACTATGTCATGAACAGAGCATGTTTTTAGCTCTGAAATGTTTTGTAATATTTTAATTTTGTTTGGTGATCCCCATCCGCTCATAATTAAGGGGGGAGTTTTGGAAATATCCAATTAAATGAGCTGATCACGTAGTTACTGCACCGACTCTGTCAGTCATCCTATCAGTAAAGATTGTGTTAGTGCGCAGGCGCGCAGTGTCAGTATGTTAGTTAGTTCGTAGCCAATCCGACGCACGTTAATTTTTCACTAATGAAACCGCATTAATAATTCGCAAGTCAAGAAACCTTAGGTTAGAATTTATTTTAGTCTTTAATGCAATCCTGTAGCTTTCATAAGAAGCGTTCCTAAGTCGGTTGGTTGAAACTCTATAAATAGAAGCTCTTAGTTAAAACTCAGTGAGAGATGTGTAAGAAGAGTGAAAGGAGAAGAAGCTCCCGTGAATTGTATCAAGAGCCCAAGCTCTGTGAATGTAAAAGCCCGCAGTGAAACTCACTTTAATGAATTGAGGAGCTGCGCAGTTTACTATGGTAAATATACAAGTCTATAGTTTTACGTTTCATTCTCAAGAATGTTGTTTATTGCAAGCCACCCATCATCTCCAGTTTTACTCATTTACCCACAGTAAAAGAAATCAAGATTCATAAATAGTTCACCGCAGTGAAAGTTCTAAATTAACTAGGAGTAACTCCGCGTTAGATGATTTTAGTTAAAGAAATATATTTTTTATGATAAAGTTTGGTTAAGCATGCCGCGAAGTGTTGGTGAAGTCAACGAAGTGAAGTATTGTGGCAAATATAACTTCGCATCATTATGAAGTTCACCGTGCAACAAAAAGTCGAAATCGCGTTGTTGATCCCACGCAGTTAACCACCGCGAAGTTAAAAGTTGTACTGCGAAGTTAACTCCTGTGCAGTAAAAGTTAGTAGCCGCGCAACTAATACTGCGAAGTTAATTCTTAGTGAGGAAAGTGTTCCGCGAAGATAAAATTAAATTTCTCCATTATATGGTTTGCGAAGTCCAAAGAAAACAAAGAGAAGGTATCCATCTACTGCGCAGTTAATCTTCTTTGCTACGCGGTGTTCCTTTTCCCTTCATAGATGGGAGATTTTTTCAAAATGAGCCAAATATGCAATTCTGAAAAACTGAGTTGCAAACATAGAATATAGGTATATCAATTAATGCCACTTGTATGGTTTTAAAGAAGAAATTCAATTAACTTGTAAACAACAATTATCAACAATCTACACAGTTCTCAACCTGGAACTCACATCTTCCTAGAGCCTCCCATTTCAAATCATGTACTATTCATCAACCCTAAAATAGATATGAACAAGTCTCCACTATGCACAAAAATAACACTCTGCACCCATGGTGTTTAGTGACAAGCCTCTGCATGGAATAACCTCGTACAGAAGAAAAAAATTTCATTATCCATGCTATAAAATGTATTAAAAATACATGTAGAATGCAACGTGATGAAAATTAGATTAAAGTTTTTTTCACATTTTAGTGCAACCAGAAAAATTCTCACTATAATAGTGAACATCAAAATTAATCACAGGCCTTTTTGGTTGTATAAAACCCTCCATATCAGATGAAAGCATCTAGAAGTGAAAAAATTATCCCAGGAAACCCCCAAAGCCATTGTAACCCGTCACCTTTTCTCAAATAAAGAAGAAAGAAGAGAAAACATTTTATATTAGAATCTTATTAACATCAAGTCACTTCTATAAAAAAAATACATGTAAAATTGAACTATACTTTAATACCATAGAAAACCCCCAAGGCCACTGTAAACCATACTTCTTATAGGCCGAAAAAATTCCAACATTCTAAATCCTAAGAAAAAAAATAAAAGCATATAAATGTATCAGGTACCAGCAAGCCTAAGATATTCTAGTGTTGAAACGACAACATGATATAACAAGCTCAATATATTATCCATCAAAACAAGTAGCTTTGTTATTTTCTCCCAACATAGCTCTAACTACTATGGAGTACCCAATTGCAAACAAGATTTCATATATAGTATCTAACATACTAAGACAAAACTCATAATCGCGCACACGAATCCAAACATAATTCAAACAAAAATACCCAATTGCACACAAGACTACATATAGAGTCTAAACACATTGGACAAAATGCCCAGCAATGAAAACAACAATTAGTTTGTTATCATGGAGGAGAAAACATGTTTAAAACAATTTTATCACAAGATAATATAGTATTAAAATGGATTGTAGCATTCTTACAACTCTTCTAAGGAAGTGTCATCTATTCTGCGAAATTCACCCAGACTTGCATCTATTCTGCCAAATTCACCAAGACTTGCACCTGTGCCAAGTTCACCAAGACTTGCACCTGGGCTAAAAAACATGATGCCAAGTGCATATACAGTTTGAGGCCTTCCTCATCTTACAATGAAACTAAACCCGCTTCCAAGATTCCTGAAATATTACTCCTGGTAAAGTGGTGAAGGAGATGAGGATCGATACTATTGAAAGATCGGTGCAAACAAAAACGATGAGCAGAATTTGAAAACTCATACTGTCAAAGGCACGACTCACCTAAGACTTTTAGCGAACTCAAGTTTACAATACTCTTAAAAACCTACCAGAATTCACTTTGCAATACGTTTAAAAGATACCGGATGTGGGAGTTGTGGAGATTATAACTATGACATTTACTTAAAACTTTCACCTAACCCAACCAGGTGTAATGAACCATTTACATAGTTCACGAGACTTTCTATAGGAGTATGAGGATGAAGCATAGCCTACCAACCACCATAGGTAGAACATCCATTTAGCAAGCATTTACTTGGGCTTGGTTCAAAATCATGGGGGGCACCTAGCCCACCCAGATAAGCCTGCATTTACATGGACCTGGGATTTGAAGCTTGGGGATGCCTGGCCCTCCCAGGGTAAGCCAACATTTTCATGGCCCCATAATGGGAAACACGCATTTAGAAAGAATTTTAGCTTCAAGGTGTGATACAACCCCATATACAACATCTCACATCTTGAATATGGATATATGCAATGTTCGCTGTAAGAAAACTGCATGCACACTTTGCAAAGAATTTGCGCATAAACATATATACAGAAACGCAAAATTTATACACCAGTAATGCACAAAATTGGTAACAATTGGCATGCAATCGGCACACAAGTCAAATTTTCAAGTTTATGTGTAGACACACTACTTAGCATATAGTAAGTTACAAGACCAAACCCTTCAATACGATTCTTGCAATTCTCAATAGCCTTATTGAAAGTAAAATATAAATATATTTGAAATTGAAAAAAGACACACACATTTAGGACAACAAGTAGAAAAAAAATGTTACGATGCTTCTGTATCTCCAATGCATTTTTCCTGACCAAAAACCTTAGAATTCATACTCATTTGTTTAAAAAAAAAACCTAAACAAACCCAAGGGCTCTGGAATTGTGGATTCCAAAATGTTTCTAGACCTAGAAGGCTCAGTCACTCATAGAGAACCGAGAGCAGAGAAACACAACATAAGAATCTTTTAACAACCAAAGACACCATATTTCACAAATAAATAAATTGTTGGCCTCAATTTGCATTTATAGTCATCAAATGCAGTGAAACGATGGAAACCATTGAAATATGGAAAATGCAGAGCAAAACTCACAAGAAATCGCAGGGTTTCTAAGCGGACAAATCGATGGATAGTCAAGAATTAAGCGAACAATCATGCACCTTGAGCAAATGTTAATGACGGTTTGCACAAACAACAGTTGGCGTTTCGGGCCAAGTGAAACTGCTCAGTGCAACAGAGAATAAAATGCCGGAGGAGTGCATCGAGCAAGTGTTTACGATGGTCTGTAAAGAAAAAATATCGGGCCTGGTGAAACTATAGCTGGATGTCATTCCGGTTGTGCAATGTTTGATGGTAAAAATAAAAGCGAGTGTAGTTAGTTTTCCAGTTGAAGCCAACGAGTAGGGAACCCCACGAGCATCATCCCAGGTTTGCACAGGAAAAACACGAAAAACCTAAAAATCCACTCATTTTCATTAATTAATAGCATGCGGAGGTGGGGAGGTGACGTCAGCCCGCAACCCCTTCCTGGGAAGTGAGAATAGAGGACTACGTCACCTCCTCTAGCCAATCAATATTTTGAAAAATATGAATTTAAATATTTAAAAAAATATTAAATAAGTTAAACCATAGTTTTTATATAGTTCATACGGGGAAAATTTTGGTTTTAAAGTAAATTAATACAAGTCTGATGATACATATATGTTCCCCTTCGGGGACATAACAATAAAAGTGAGTGAATTTGAGAGTAGATTAAAGATTAAGGGAGGCAAGATCAACTTCATAAGAGTGAGCGACAAAATAATGGTCACAAAACATGTTTTTATATCAAAAAGGTTTTGATAGCATAAAAGGTTTCCAAAACCAAGAAAGAAATCCAAGAGGTATTGTGCATGCAGTATTTTAGCCTTTGAGCTTTTATTTCTTCTTTTTAACAATCAAAAGCATAAAACAATCAAAAGCATAAGACCACAAATCACCATGTTCAACCTCCATGGATCACTATCAATGTATTCATATTCATATTTTTGAAAACATAAGACCACAAATCACCATTGTTAGTGAGGATTATGTTTGGAAACCAATCACCGGATCCATAAGGATATCATCTAGTATGATGCAGATAATCTCTTGATAACTTGTGATTCAATCACTTACGCTTATACTAGTTCTTTGTTTATTGGTTGTTAATGATTCAATTGTCTATACATGATTGGTAGTTACTTATTCTTGTTTTGATTCTTTCATTACTCAAGACATAATTCTTTTCACCTTATTAACACCTAATTTTGTGTTATGATGACTTCTAAAACCGACGTAAACTAGTTAAATCAAGTGCTTAAAGTGACCCTTACTCTTAGTTGTCTTAGGATAGGAAAAGAGAGATTTTGTATGTCATTTTTCTTTGTAATATGTGCAAATTATCGTATCAAAATTTAGTATACACTTTTTAGGGACACCCTCTATGAAAATAAGAGAACCAGTATGAATGGAGAGGCTTTCCTTGAATGTAACTTGGGTTGGGATCCCTATCATTATCATGCGAATTTTCCTATGCAAAATCCATGTGATAATAAATTATGCCTTCCCTTCTTCTCCTATGTTCCTCTTCTATTTTGTTTTTATTTATTGACTTGATAATGATCATTGGTGTTTTGTTTTTACTTGTTTATGGTTTCATGTATTGAGGTTTAAGGATCATGGATGAACCTCCAAGATAAAGGTAATGTCTTCTCCATTTCCCTCTTCTTCTTTTTTTCTTTCTTTTCTTTCCATTTATTGATTTATTAATGGTTATTATTCTTTCGGTGTTACATGTTAATAGTTACATGAATAGAAGTAGGGTTTTATGGAGGACCTCAATAAGTATGATAATGGATATTCATTTCTTTTATCTTCCTTCCTTCTTTTACATTAATTTTCCTTTATTCAATATCTAATGTTTATTGTTTTTTGGTTAGATATTGAAGGTTTCATGTATGGAGGTTTAAGGTTTATGCACAAACCTCCTAGATTAAGGTAATGGATTTTTCCTTTCTTTCTCTTCCTTCCTTTCTCTTTAACTTTATTGATTTATTAATCCTTATAATTCTTTTCTTGTTACAAGTTTAATTTTCATGTATGGAAGCTAAAGCTTCATGGAGTTACCTCCATTAGGAACATAGTGGCTTCTCTATTACATTATCTTATTTTCTTTTTATTTTATTTTATTTTATTTTAGTTCCATTGACGATTTACTAATATTTATTTATTTGTTGTTGTTGTTTTAATCGAAAAAGAAAGAAAAATTGTTGAGGGTTCTATTTAATGCCAAAATATGGTTCATGGATGTGGGTTATTACTTAATTTTTTCTTCATATTAAATAGTGGACTTTATTTCATGGGAGTATTGTTCACTTGTTTGCATCTACAATTAAATTAGTTTCAATTCAGTATCTACATTTTTAATTCCATATTTATGTGGGAATGTAGCTTAAGTATATACCTTTTTGCATTTTTGCAAGTGATAATGGATATAAGTCCCACATTTTCTTGTCATTTTCCATTTTTTATTTTATTTCTTTACAATTTTACATTTTTATATAAATATTAATTTGCACTAGGTTAATTTAGTTTCAGTTCAAATCCAAACTTTAAACGTTTATGGTTTCAAGTGGACACTTAAATATTCATTAATATTCTATACGAGTTGATTGGTTTCCAGATGAGTATGATTAGTTGTTCCACTCTTCTCGTCTATACATATAAAAAAAAAAAAAAAACTTTAAGTACTTCATAATACAAGTTTCACATATTTTTCCCAAAAATTCCTCATATTTATTGTAATGTAGTTGACTAATTTTGACCATAAGGTGGGTCGCATTGTAATGTCCCCATTTTGACCCTTGGAATTATTGGCTAGATATGTAAATATTGTAAATATGTGGTCTATGCTTCCTAGTATGGATCTCAAAGCAAAGGCCCCAATAGTGAATGCTCACTTTATAAAGGAAAGTATGTATATTCTGTGGACATGTGCTAGTCGGCCATGGAAAAGTGTAACAGCATGTAAACATTTATAATGCAAATAAAATGTCTAAGAGTTGGCTATGGAAGCAACTAAAAAGAGGCGGTTGTGTTTATCCACTAGGGAGAGGTGAGGGTGTGGGATCCAATCCTTTGTTTCTAAGTGTCAACTTGAGAACCCATTGTACCATAAATGGTAAGCCACTACCTAAGTGGACTTCCATGCTGATATTTATTTCTATTGTAAGAGGGCAGCTGAGAAATCAACTCATGAATTTAATGGAGCATGGGATGACTACAGAAAGTCATATGGCTAAGTATGGGCTCAGTTTTTGGGTACCCACAAGTCAATATTCCTCATGGTAATTTTTTTCCTATCATTCCCATTCCATTGTTTTGCAACCCGAATACCAATTCGGAGCAAGAAAAAATGCAAAAATCGCAACTTGAAAAGAGCCATGTTTCAGACAGTCAAAATTGCTCGGAAACTTGTGTTGGTCATGAAATCCAATGGGGAATCCATAGACCTGAACCTTGGGGCGAATTTGAGAGTGTTAGAAGCTTGAAAATCCATGGGAGGAACCCAGATTTGGAAGCTCAAAAATTTAATTTCGTGGCTACAAATTGGTTTTGCCAGAAATCAGAAAATCAAGAGGATATTGAAATTAGAGAGAGATGAGAGGTTGGAATGGCTTGATAAACCCAGTGTATGAAAAAGATACCTAAATTTTTAGCATATTGGACCTTTCTATGCCCACCCTAAATAGAACTAGAGGGAAGGTGCTCCCGAGGGACTATGTAGTAGAGAAGGGGACAATCCTTGTGTTGGGTGTGGTAGGGTATTATGGGTGCCAAGGATGGATAATACCAATTGAGATATATGCATCTCTGTGGTTGACCTCGCTAGCTTATCATTCACCTCCATTATCTCCCGACATGCTTGATAAACCCAGTTGTGTGCTAGCTCAGCATGAGAATGTGTTCCTATGGTTGCGAGTGAGCCTGTGTAGTTCCTCCTTAATGGATACATAGCCCAGCTTGGGGATGGCCTCTCAATAGAGAGATAAAGTGTTGTACAACGTGCCTATGGCTGGGGTGGAACATTGCTCTTCCATAGCTAGTTGCTCGGATGACTTCCATTAAAATATAAGTGTCTATTTGTTAATTTATTGTTGTGTTGAATGAGAATGAATTATTATTATGATTTTGGATGAATATGTCAGTATTTGCATGCTGTGTGTGTTAAGTCAATTTATTTTCCACTTTGTATTTATTATTATTATTCATCTGCACACGCATATAAATGTTTAAGAATTTTGTAATGTGGCCATGGGAGCGAAATTTAGAATCCCCACAATTCATTCATGTCCCCATCATTAGTCGGAGCGAATGGTTGCAGCAGTAGGGCTATTTGAGCCAGAATCCACACTCATAGGCAGTAATTCAAATGCACAGAAAGTGATGACAATGTATTGGTTGAAATTGTGGGCTTAAAGTTATAGATGATTTATTAGCAGAGAAAAGGAATCATGATCAACGGGCATGGTTCACAACACATCTGCAAATTGCACACTGGAAAATGGAGAGTGGGAAATCCGTTTGGCAGATACCTCCTAGCCATGTGTTGTATTTTAATTGGCAATCACTCCAACAATAGCTTTTTCCAAGACTGCTTTCTTAGTGAGTCGTTACCACTCTTGGAAATGATAAATTTGGAAAAACAAATTGAGGTGGCCCCATCCATGCCATGTGGGAAAGAGAGAGTATCATGTGGACCAACCACGTTGGAAGGAACACAGGTGGACAACATCCACAAATTGAAGGCATTGTGGAGTATGGATCCGAGACGATCAATCGGTCTGTCAACGGGCATCATGAAGAGAAGTTGTGGGAAGCCACAAAGAAAATTCTAAAGGTGCAGCAGGGAAGAGTCCACGGAAGTCCACGATGAGGAATTCCTGGTAGTACCACAGAGAAAATTTCATGAGCGCAACAAGGTATAAGTCCGGGGAGCTCGTCGGTCGGCAAGGACGTCGATTAGTGGTCAACGGTAGTTGGACATCAGTCATCGCTCGGGAGGTTGGCGATGCGCATCTATGGGGTTTCCAAAATGTGCCTTGAGGAATAGGGAATGGAGAAAGGTTCATAGGTGCAAAAAGGCATAAGTCCACGGAGCTCGTCGATCGATGGTAGTCATATGTCAGTCGGCGGTCGTCAATAGTTGGACATCATCGTCGGTCATCAGCGCACATCCGCGAGGGTGCAAAATTATCTACCAGGAAAAATTCCACAAAGCATTGGTGAAGCCACTTCAAAGTTCCATTGGTGGGGGTTTCCAAGAATCAGTTAGGAGAAGGTTCGACCGCCCGCAGTGGCGATTCAAAAAAGAAGTCTAGAGCCCAAAAATTGGTTGGGCCCATAAAAGGATAAGTTTAGCTCAGAAATTGATGAGACTAGAAGCATTTGGACTCCATTGACGAAGGTCACGAAAACATAAGTGAGAGGCTTGAGCCCATTTTTCTCTGATTTGGTCGAAAATTCAAAACATTGACTTTCATATATCATTGTCTAAAGACCTGATGGGTACTCGATTTGGGACAAAATTGTTATGGTGTATCAACCAGGAACACAGCTAAATCTAGAAGCTTGGATCAAAATTCCAAAATGGTGTGAGGTCGAGGTGTGAAAGAAGGTCAAAATACACTATTCCAGAGCACTTTTTGGGGATTTTGGAAAACTTGCAGGTGGTAAACGTGACCTTAGATTTCAAAACAAAAAAGATTTTGAACTCAACATTTTACCTATTCATCAAGACAGACAACTTTCATTAGACGATTTTTTTTCCAGAAATGTTGAGTTTATGAGATAGCTCGTTGTGGTAAAAATTCTAAGCCTAGGAAAAGTGCAAAAGTTAAAAGTAGTAACCCAGAATTTTATAGAGGTTGACCGGATCATTGGATCAGAGATATGAAAATTGTTGATTAATCCTTGTTACATGTTCTAACAGCTCCTGATAGAAAACAAATTCTAGTTCTTTCTATATTTGATTCTGCAGATGGTTATGGTCTCCGAAATTAATTGCACCCTGTAAAAACAGTGCAGAATTGGTCAAAATTAGCATTTTTTGGATGATATAAACTTTCATGTCCAAAATTAGAATGAAGCATAAAGATACGCGTTGTTAATATTATCTAGAGGGTAACAATGGTGCACAGTGAAAGTCTGGATGAGGAATTCAATTGTCTTAGAGACCAGAACAAAAAACTACATATATCCTTAATTTGATAGAAATCATCAATAGGGGTATTTCCAGAATGGATGAAATTTATTTTTTGGAGAATTTATCAGAATGTAGTGAAGCCAAAATCCAGGAGAATCCAATCGAAGGTTCCCTATTTTTAAAACAATTTTTTATATTGCTTCAAGTAACAACAAGCAGAACCTCTAGGCTTGATTGGGCAAGAAATTCTCAATGTGGGTGACCTCCAAAGTGACCCAGTATTTTTGAAAAAAGTTGTATTAAGGTATAGGTGTGTGCCAAAGGTGAGAGTAAATCAAAATGAGTAAACATGATGGTAACGATGCTCTCACAATAATGTGGAGGCATAATTGGGAATCATTTAGGATGGAAGAGTGACAACCATTTCTAATGATGGAAGAATAAAAGATACCAATGATGGACAATTGTGCCATGGATAAGAGTGCATCCAAGGTATTACTATGGATAATATGAGCAATTTCAATTGCAAGGAATAACCATGGGAGCTCTTGATTATTGGATATGGGTATTGTATAAGATAATGCTCAACAAGGTATAAGATAGGCACCAAGTAAAGGACATGCAGGTTGTAAATGTGATGGGGTGAATCAGCCTTATGGGCAAGTGCACGTATGCTAAAAGAAGTTGCAGGATATGAACCTGCAACTTAGGTGTAAGCAATAAGAATGGGTAAGGAATTAATTCCATTCATCAAGAATTTATCAATAATAGAATAAGATATTCTAATTTGTGGATCTGTCATGCGGTTTCATTGGTAGTGATAGAGTGGTTTTGCAAAGGATGCGAATCATGGAATTAGGCATTCCTGTGTGTGAATTATTGCATGGTTCAAAATGGTGGAGATTATTTCCATGGGAAAGGAAAGCAAGTCTCAGATTTGAAGGACACGCAAAGGAAAATAATGGACCTTGAAAGGACTCCCTATGGAGTTGGAATGGAATAAGTTGCAGCGTTATTAAGTACTAGGAAGTCCAAGGAAGAAGGGAAAGGTAGACTTGACTAGAATTTCCCAAAGCAATTGGAGCAGCAAAACAATGCAAACTGACTGCAATGAGAGCTACTATAATGACCAAGGAATGATACATAAGGTTGATAAATGGTTTTTAGCATAAATTGGAGAGTGATCTCCATAAGACAACATTCATAAAAAGGGGAATGTCTTACCTTAAAACTATTGTGTTTATAGCATAATTATTGCAAGCTAGGAAACTAGCAAGTATAAACGCCATACATGTGTATATGTATTGAATTCTTACATGGTGAGAAACTCATAGCTAATGATCCCTTTTTTGCTTGGCAAAGAGGCCATAAATTGGATCAACTATGATATTAAAGAGGAGATTCCATGCTATGATGAGGAATTAAAAAGGGAGAATTACTCAACTCTTCTCTTGCTGATATATTTATAATTTCTTAGTTTTATATGTAGAAAAATAGGGCATGGGAATGCCATAAATGCAAAGAGGTTAGATAGTTGAAATGCACATGCACTAGTGTGGCATATTATGATATAATGCATAGTGCATGGAAATATGCCTGTGCATACATATGATGTTGCAAAACTAGTAGACATAGTATGGTTTTTCATATGCAATGGGCCACTAAGGATAATTATTATGGTTGATGATGATTGTATTAATAGAGACAACGGAGACATGGCTGAAGATGTTGATGATGATGTTGCATGTGACCAACAACTTTGTGAAGAAATTATGGAGCAATAGATCCATGATCAAGAGGTTGGTGGAAGGACTGTGTAGTCCTTTGTAAGAGGCCAATTGATTAGGTAACATCAATATATGTTAATGGAAGCCATGCAGGTAATGTTTTATTTATGCTAACTATATAATTGTTGAAATAGAATGGGTGAGAATCCCTTCGACCATGTTTTAATCATCATAAAACAGTATGCATATAATACAAAATGCATTTATGTGAATGAAATCCCATAGGGTATGGTGAGGTATGGGATGCTAAGGGAAAGGAGCCTTATACCATGTAACTATTTCAAATTTTGAACGCAATCATAAGAGATAAGAGCATGCCATGTATGAGACCACGAGGATGTTGGGTTCTGAAGCCTCACTACAACAAAATAGCCCCCTTTAGGGGCGGTTTTGGCTTGCAGGGATCTTGGTAAAAACCCCCCCTAAAAAAAATTTCAGACCTTTGGAGGCAGTCTTTTAAAACCGCCCCTAAAAGTCATGGAAATTGGACTTTTGGGGGCAGTTTTTTTTAAATCCACCCCCAAAAGTCCTGAAATTTGACTTTTTGGGGGGTGGTTTTTGGAAACCCCCCCCCTAAAAGCCCAATTCTCATAACTTTTGGGGGCGGGTTTGTCAAAACCCCCCCTAAAAGTCATGAGAATTGAACTTTTGGAGGCGGTTGTTTGAAACCCCCCCCCCTAAAATTCCAATTCTCATAACTTTTGGGGGCGGTTTGTCAAACCCCCCCTAAAAGTCACAAGAATTGAACTTTGGGAGGCGGTTTGTTTGGAACCCCCCTTAAAAGTAATGAGAATTGAACTTTTGGAGGCGGTTGTTTGAAAACCCCCCCTAAAAGCTCAATTCTCATAATGTTTGGGGGGTGGTTTCAAAACCGCCCCTAAAAGTCATGAGAATTGAACTTTGGGAGGCAGTTTTTTTGGAACCCCCCTTAAAAGTCATGAGAATTGAACTTTTTGAGGAAGTTGTTTGAAACCCCCCCTAAAATCCCAATTCTCATAACTTTTGGGGAGTTTTTGGATTAGAAGCGAGGCACCTAAGGGATCAATGGGTTAGTGGGCAAGGGGTTCTGGTTTTGTTGGTACTAGTGGTTAAAGTGATTTATAAGTTATCATGTTATTCGGTTGGGGCTAGATGTTAAGGTTAGGTACGAGGTGAGGGGGTTAGAGGTTGAAGCTTCCCTAAGTGCATGAATTCATTGCATGGATCAAGTGTGCTAAGTACATGAGTCATTTACCTGGGTTGGTTGTGTTAGGTCAGTGTCTAATTAGTGGCATTATTTATGGTGGCCATTTCAATATTTTTAACACAAAGGATGGTTCTTGTGGCCTGGGACTAGGGCATGTGAACTAAATTTAGGGTCTAATGCCATATTAATTTTCCATGGGGGTTGATGGTCCATGCATGTTAACCTAGATTACCACATAACAATCTCTATCCTACATGTGAGATCGCCATGATCATCATTGTCACCATCGTAGATGTCATTGTTGTTGTTGGTTTGTCCATGGTTATGTAAACCAATAAACCAACCATGATTTAATATTTATAGGTTATGTAAACCAATAGTGGTTCTCATAACCTAAATAATGGTCCATGGTTAATAAATTTACTATATGATTCATGGTCCATGTGTAGGGCCCCTACACATAATTACTTTACCTTACAAGCGAGATATTGTGGCCATTTCAATTTTTGTAACATTTACAATGGTTCTTGTGGCCTATAATATGGCCTATAAACTAATTTTAGGGCCTAATACCATATTAATTTGCTATGGGGTTGATGGTCCATCCATGTTAACCTAGACTACTACATATGACCTGCATATGGAATATCTAGCCTATATGTAACAATTCCCTTTGTTGCTATTGAGTGATGATTAAGGCCTTGAGACATCACATAATCTCTAAAGAGTGAATCTAATTTCAACTACAAGTGGGATATGTTGGTAATTTTTAGATCTGTAACACCAAAAATGAGAATTTTCCTGCCAATTTCAACATGTTAGTAATTTTCAGTCCATCACCCCTTTCTTCTCATTGTTTTCCCCCTTTTTGTGAAGGGTGACTCAAGTGGATTACAACGGACAACAATGGCAACAAGAGAGAATAACATAACACACACATGCCCATATACAAGGCCTAGAATATATTGCAAACTAATGAGTTGAGTGAATTCAAGATGCGATTACAATAATTATTAGACAAAGCGTTCATATGACCAAGTGCATCACCTTGGATAGAACACATATTGGTAGTCAATAAGAAGGATGGAACCTTTTGGATGTGAACTGGTTATTCAATGTTAAATAAGGTGACAATTAAGAACAACTACCTCCTACCCAAATTGATGATCCTTTTTATTAACTTAGATGGGAGAAGGTTTTTTCAAAGTTGGACTCAAGTTTGTGGGTATCATCAATATATGAGAGCAAAGACTTGTCTGCATTATTTAAGATGTGCCACCACCTGTCTCCTTGTTTGTAGAGATGTGCCACCACCTGTCTCCTTGTTGTAGACACATGTCGCCTTGTTATAGACATATGTTAGTGCATACCACCAACTCAAACTGCGTGAACAATAAGATCTCCACCATCGTCATCGGTGCCTATGATCGGAGATGGCCAGGGAAGAACTTTAGGTTAAACATGCCCGATAATGGCATGGTTTCGAAATTTACACCTATTGTTCCTGAGGAGTTGTTGTTAACACGAATATTTGGACCCCAATCTAATAAAATATGAGGAGGAAGAAATTTAAAGTTAACCAAAATTTAAATACACTGGTCAGGGATGTTATATTCAACTTCATCAGTTTTGTTTCATCAGTTGCCATGTGTGCCTTTAGACAATGAGTGGAGGTGTCCTTTCACCAAAATCTTGATTCCACTTTGATCCTTATTTGTTGCGCCATTCGAATAATCCCATGGGGGAATTACCAAAAAAAATTGGATTTATCAAAAAATTTACTTTGTCTGCACCTGGATCTATGTCGAATTTTGTTGATGCTTTAATAATCCTTCTCCCAACCTCCTCTAGGTTTTGTCTGTAGCCTTAAAAAAGAATGGCATTCATGAAAATACATAAGCCCCATGTGACAATAAAGGGAATTGATTTTACCTTGGGATTTGTTAAAATCCAGAGCTTTAAATTTTTCTTAAAGGGGTTGCAGATGCCAAATATTTTTTACTTGAAGAATGTTACAAATCAAAGTCCAAATATCCTAAGTAATGCTGCAATCTACTGCAAGATGTTGTATGGTCTCCTCACTGCTCAAACATAATGGATAGGCTGAAGGTCCAATTCCACCCCCTTTCTCTGTAAATCTCCCCTTTTAAGACTTTATTTCATAAGCATGAGCACATAAATATAATTGATTTTGGAGGAGCTTTGATTTTCCATATCACTATATACCACCACTTCAAATCATCATCCTCATAAAGATATATAAAAGCATTATATGCCCCTTTTTACTGTCACAATCCCTTCTATTTTTGTTCCAAGTCCAAGCCAACCTATATGGTTATGTAGATAGAGTGATCCCATTTTGGTAAA
Source organism: Larix kaempferi (assembly GCA_027924585.1). Taxonomy (NCBI): domain Eukaryota; kingdom Viridiplantae; phylum Streptophyta; class Pinopsida; order Pinales; family Pinaceae; genus Larix; species Larix kaempferi. Next base: position 2,515 of record BSBM01001489.1, on the reverse strand, counting down.
TTCCCTGTATATATGTGTTCCATTCACTGGCTAGATTTCTTTGTGAGTCCGAGATCTTGTGCAGAGGGCCAAATACTAGAACCTGTCAAGTTGGAGATATTTGTCTTATGTATATATGCAAGATAATAAAGGCCCCGACTTTGTAGGTGCGGGTAGCAGTTCTTCTGATAGTATAAAACCAGATCCTCCACCCAGAAAAGGATCCAAGCCTAAAAGAACTCTCGTACCTATACCAACCTTCCAAGCAATCCACCGCTTAACCACATGTAGTGTAGTCAATAGATTTTTCCAGATAATGGAGGCTATTGGGAAAGCAAAGTGTTTCTTCCTCAGCCATGATACAACATCAAATCCTTTCAAATATTTCCCAGTCCATCTTGAAGCGATTTGGAGTGCCCTCCACTTCTATGATATCTTCCACGTCTTTGCAAATTGCAAGCCATCCATTACTGCTAATGTATTTAATTATCGCAAGGAAGATTGCTTCTCCTTGGTGGTTGTGCTTCTGATGATTCTAAATCATCAGAATCAAGAGGGTGGGAATCTTAATTGGATTTTGTTGTGAGCAAAGACCACCTAAACCATTTCCTTTGGCCTAATCTTAACCCCAAACTAAAGAATGTCGATTGTCCCTCCCATCGTTTTTATATTAATTTAAAACTTATCAATGTGGGAAGATTACATGAAGTCATTCAAATGCTCAATTCAGATGTGAGAGCAATGTATAAATGAAAGATGATGTTTCCCTAGAGGGGAAGATGACTTCAACTAGAGATAACTTTAGAAACTTGGTTTTCTATTTTATTAGGATTCAATAGCGTGCTACCATGAAAAAGAGGGGGAAATTGTTCGAATCATGAGTTGGGACATGGGTGCATAATAACAATGTTTAAACCCCATATCGTTATTAAACCCACACAAACAAAAAATCTATTTTAAAACCAATCCATTGAAAAATTGATAAAATGTGTTTTCCTTCCTTTTGGGGTATTTTTGGAATTAATATTTTCATGATTTCAAATTCAGTTGGGCAGTCATTCATTAAACCAAAAAAAATGGGATTGCTCATAAATCTTATGCGATGTGATTCTGTAAATCAGTGGGGGGTAGCTATCCCTATCGAATACATAATAGATCGGGAAGAAAAAGTGCTATAGTACCCAAATAACGCATCATAGCGTACAATATGCTAAAAATAATGCCATTCATTCAATTCCGAATTTTTTTAAATGGGAAGAAATATTCCCACACCTTTCGTCGGCCATTCGAAATCAAACTTTACTCAAACATTTGATAACACAATAAATACGATGATGGATAGTGCGATGGAAAAGGATTTTCATGGTGCATGTCTGCCCTCCTTTTTTTTCAGAATTAATAAAAATGTGGTAAAATGTGTTTTCCCTCCTTTTGCTTTTTTAAAGAATTAATATTTCTAAGTTTCATTTAAAGAATTAATATTTCTAAGTTTCAGTTCTTGTTTCATTGTACATAGGAGGGAAGGTTTTGGTCATAGACTTTTGCATCCACAATTCATTCTTCTGCCTTATCTTCCAAGTCGATGAAATGGCAAAATAAAGGTGTTCGATACAGGTAGTGTTCATATCCTATCCATTGTGCATCGAATAGTTTATGCAATTCATAAAATGCCATTGATCAAACCCTTGTGTTTATATTTTGTTGATTGGTTGTGGTTACAGGAAATAACAAATATGGAGGTGCAATCAATCTATTCCTGACAATGTAGATAACAAGGCGGTGGAAATCATTTGATTCCTTTTGGTTGGCATTGAAATTAAGGTATGTTTCCATTCTTTTGAAAGGTATAGTGTGAAAAAATGTTTGCATATCTTTTAGGGTCACGAGACCATGTATATATGTTGAAGGGCCCTGAAACGGAATGTACTGCTCGTTACTTCCTTTTACCACGCCCTTTGTTTTATTATCTGTGAGGATCTTCTTTGACCTTGATTCTAGACGAAAAGGGGAGAGCTTGTAGAGTGAAAGTTGTAGATGCACCAGCTTTGGTAAGAACCCAAGCGACACTCACCTCCTCTAATCCACCACAATCAGGGAAACAAGGCTTGTAATATAGACAACTTTGCATTCACCGGAGAGTGTGTGATCAATGTATGCGATTTTTCTTCGAAAAAAACGAGATGAATTAGTTGGGAAAATCTATATCGATTTCCCAACCTACATTCCATTCTTGATGGCATACAGGGCTCCAAATCCATCCGCATTACCACATACGCACTTTTTCCCACATCCTCACATTCTCCAGCGCTCCATACATGCTTTCAGTTCACCTTGCACCAGAATACTCACATCCCCGCTACACTACCCCCTATCCTGGACAAATACCATGATTCCTCCTAAAAACTAACTATATATAGAGTTATGAACAAAATAGATATCCTATGGATAAAATAGAGAACCCTCAGGTGTTTCCCAGGAAAGGCGCACAATAAAGTGGAGTTGGAGAAGTTCCAAAGCCTCCTTCATTCGCTGTGTG